>CM018035.1:23842306-24197306 GCA_008638375.1 Nyssa sinensis
TTATATCTACATGTCTTCCAATTCATCAATACACTGTAATGTAAATATGCATGACACACCCATGCAACTCTATTCCACACCCATGTCTCCTTCACGGATTGCTCCCGTTGGTTTAGAGTACCAATGCCTGAGTTCATGGATCGCTCCCGTTAGATGAACAGGCAGCAATGCAATGACCAATTTTGAGTTTTTCATCACAGGATCTACACCCTCATAATGCATAGCACCAAGTGCTCAACCCATACTATGTTTTCAAAGGATTCACCATATGCCAATATGCTTTGATTTCACCATGCAATAATGCAATTCAAGGAGACATTTCATCAACACATGGTGCATGACTTAAAATATGCCTCATTCATAAAGTAAATCATAACTTCAAATTCACAACATTTTTTCTACATGAATGTAAGTCACAGTTCAATGAATTAAACATATAATGAAGTTTCATGTTCATTACTTTAACAATTTCTCCAAGAAAATACAAATACACAAACTACCAACTCATGGAATAAATCATAATTCTCAAATCACAAGAGTTTCTCTACATGAACATAAGCTAGAATATAATAATCCAAACACATAAACAAGTTACATGTTCATTACTTTGACAAATTCTCAAAGATCACAAAATACATAAAGCACCAACACCTTAAATAAATCATAACTTTCCAACCACAAGATTTTGTCTACATGAACCTAAGCTAGAATACAATGAATTTCACAAATAGTCATGGTTCATGTTTATCATTTTTCCAAATTCCCAAAGAACACTCAAGTACACTAAAGTACCTAAACTATCAACTCTAAGTTTTCAAAGCAACTATATCCTAAGTGATTTTTTAACATCAAATAAACATATGAATCATTCAATCAACATGTAAATCAGTCCTAAACTTAATCTTATTCCTTACTTAGCAAAATATCATACCTAGAATGGTTTTTCTCAAACCGAGGAAGTTGTGTTCATTGCACAGCCAAACTGATCAGTGAGAATATAGTCCTTATTGAGAGGAACAACTTTCTAGAAGGAACCTTTGCGAAAATCTAAGCTTAGATGTGTGTTTTAAAGGCTTGAAGTTGGAAAACCCTAGGTTTTTCTTCACCTTTTCTCCCATGGACGTGTTCAGCTCTATATCTCAGACCAAAAAATGAAAAAAATACACTAAAGGGCTATATTTATAGTAGAGGGCAAGGGGGGCAAAATGACCCTTTTGCCCTTAATGAATCCAGGCCCCGTTACACTACAACCCATCCCGAAACGCCTCAATTCGATATTTTGCTTTAACCAAAATTCTTAAAATTATTTTAAATAAAAATTTTCAAACAAATAAACTTTCGCATGTGGCCGGGTTTGGCCGAATCCACCCGGGCCACCCGGATGCCCTTTTGGTCCAATTTTTTAAACTGTCTCTGAACAAGCTCAAATTTTTAAAGGAGGTGTATTTTAATATTCTAAGCATATTTCTATTCTATGACACACTCAAAATATTCTGTAAATATGACTTATGCTTAAATGATGCACGTAAATGCCCTACCGGCAAAACTGTGCATGAATAGTGCCCCACCGGCAAAACGAAAAATTTATCCTCAATTTTCAGGTCTCTACATCCTTCCACCCTTAAAGAAATTTCTTCCCGAAAAATGTAGCTCTTCGACAAAATTTAGAAAGATCAATACAAAATGCATTGTAACATGGAGACGTGCAGCCTTACCTATGGATCCTTCACCTCTCCCTTCGCCAGGCAATGTGGAATGCATTACCCTCTCCCGTTACCCTCTCCCCCCAAAGGAACCTCATCCACTTGGGTGGGCGTACAGCGACGTGCAAACATCTCCACACTCCCTGCTCGGGTCTGGTTTTGATCCCATCTGTAACAGCCCACTCTACATGGCACAACGCATAATGAAATCCTCAAACATGTTGGCTTATCAATTTCAATTTTCCAAATCCATCCAAGCATCATGACCCACCTCAATAATGCAACATAATAATAATAAATAAATAAAAATTCTCAATGCTCACAAGGATACCTCAAAGTCTCTCTCACATGTGATGACCATCTAACTAACCTCAAATCAAGCTATGCAATCATCTAGTAATTCATCACAATGTCATCAATATATCACCTGTACTTCAATGTAATTCAATAATCTAATACTCTCTAAGTACTATAATCATCCACAAGACATCAACAACATAATCTTAAAGTAAAGTCGTCATCATCCACCTAAGTCTATATATAACTGAGACTAAATGTCATGTATTAATAAAGACTAGCCTATTAATTTCAATCATACATATATCAATAGATATCCCAATGTAGACAATGTAGTCTATGTATTCCAAATATGAAACCAAAGGCAATACATCAAGGTTTAAAAATCTGAAACATCAGAAAAGGTAAAAAAACAATATCCCAATTTCATCTTGCCATTCTAACTCATCATCATTCTAGTCAATATATTAAATAATGTCTCATAATAATTGATATTCTTAGTAAAACTCTTCACCAATTTCAATTATGAATATATATATATATATATCAATCCTTACACACATGTATCAAAACACACATACATATAGATATGTTTAAACATACTCTTATACATGCCTTAATACCAAATCCATTTACAAAGACCACCACAAGCTGATCTAAGTAAGGCTATAGATGCGATGCATCAAGTCCATAAATGTCGTCGGGGCATTCGTCACATCGAATGGCATAACCATAACTCATATTGTCCATAACTAGTGCGAAAAGCTGTCTTCGCCACATCTTCCTCCCATACTCCCAACTAATGGTACCCCAATCTAAGATCGATCCTCAAGAAACATCTTGAACCCCTAAGTTGGTCAAACAAGTCATTTCCCCTCGATAACGGTTACTTATTCTTGATAACAACCCGGTTCAGTCTCCTATAATCCATACACAAATGTGATGTCTCATCCTTCTTCTTCGCGAACAATACCGAAGCATCTCACAACGAAGTATTGGGACAAGTAAAACCCTTACCCTGTAAATCAGTCAACTGCTCCTTCAGCTCTCTCTCAACTCAAGCTGAAGCCATACGGTAAAGTGGAATGAAAATAGGCATAGTGCCTAGGATAAGCTCTCATGAACTTTATCTCTCATCTTGGTGGCAAACTAGTCAAATCATCCAGAAAGACATCTAGAAACTCATCCACTACTGGCGGTAACATGCTCTCTATAGTCCCATTCCTATCTGCTTATCAAACTAGCTAACAAATAGCTATGGCCTCCTCAACTCCTCGAGTCACACAAAGGTGGCACTAGGAAATCTCCATGATCCCCCGTGAATTAAAAGCTATCTCCCTTCAGGAGTACACACAGTCACTTTCCCCCTGTAGAAATCTATACTTGCCCAGAAAGCAAACAACCAATCTATCCTAAATATAATATCAAAACTAGACATGTCAAATAGAATGAAGTCAAAAGAAATGATGCAATCAGCTATCTCTATCGAGCAATCTCTACAGATCCTCGTTAGTATCACACTACCCCAACTGGTGAACCATACGATGGTGGAACAAGGCAATCATCACAAGCCCTCGAATAAAATAAAATAAAAATCTCCCAAGTGTAATATTTATTATCTAGACCCCGACAACACAATCATTTATAACTTTATCCAAACCAATCAGACTCATTCATAACTTTTACCCACGTATTTCTAAACAACAAGTGAAAACCACCATTCACTTATAAGTTGTATAACAATCCAAGCTCTCAAGTTCTAATGCCTCAACCACGATATTTTCACTCCAAGTACATTCACACAATTTGCATCTTAAACATAAGATTCATATTCAAGAAATTCGTATCATCCAACTCTTAACCTGATATACTATTTCCTCCAAAACAACAATCAATGCTTACCTTTTATTCAATCATAATTCTGGAATCAATTTTGTAAACTAAGGTAGAACTAGGTTCATAATTCACACCTCAATTTGGCCCAATTCATGCAACTAATTATTTTCACAAGGCCTACATTCATAAGTTCATTAAATCAACCCACTATTCTTATCACATCTAGTATCGATCATCTTATAGAACTACGTAAGATAATAGCATTCATCACTAGGTTACCTCCACAGTCCACCACAATATAACTGATCCTAATTCAATAAAGAAATCATTACAACCCCTAACTTTCAAATTCGCCTTCGCATTCCAATTTAATATTCATCCTAAGCACAAAATCAAAATCCAATTACATCATAATCTGGATTAACCCACAACAATATTTTTTTTTTTTCAAACTATTCATGTTTATACAATTTACCTTAGACAAAAGGTCATCAATCATCACCTAAGAACCTAACACATCTTATAGACATACTCGCTTAATCAACACTTATATAACTCACTGTCAACCATCCCCACCCGTTGGTTATACTAAGCAATTAACATCGAGTTCTAACACAGCCTTTTACAGAGAAAAAAAAATTTCATTTAAACTAATACAATATACACATACTCAAGTCATGCTAGTGTTCAACTAGCCTACCAATACTCAATCCTAAGTCTATGTTATCCAAAATAATACATCTCTCTACAAAAGAGTTTAATACAAGAATATGTCTAAAATCTTAAGTACAAATACTCTGAGTATCTACTGTCCAGTCCATAAACAAGAATCTTTACAAGTCTAAATTCTTATTTTAGCATTCTAAGGTCTTATGTGTCTTTTAAATTTACAGTTTACTACCTTATTAGAATTTGTTCATTTAAAATTTTATAATTCTTTCATTATTTCTTACTTTCATAGCTAGGTAATAACCCTTCATGGATCACAACTCCTTTTATTACTGGCTGATGGGGCACCATCCATCAACTGTAACACAAGACTTGAGATCAATCCAGTCTGTATAGATATCATAGTCATAGTACTATAAACCATGAATGTCGGTTACTAACTTAGCATACATATATAAAATCAATAAGCCACTATCAACAATTAACACGTAGCCTACCACAAAAGCATGTAAGTATGGAGTCCGTTATAAGAATATACATACACATCGATAAGCTCACAACTTACCATATAAGTAACTAGGCACACAACCAATCCCATGGACATCCAAGTTTTCAGCCTATCTTATAGATAACTAAACATATAGCCTATCTCATAGATCATTTGGTCTTCATAGACATAAGCATCTATCCCTAGTTGATCATCAATCAAGCACATCATATACCCTCAACAAATTAATAAAACAATCACATTGCATAATTGCACATACTAAAGCAACAAGTACACACATAATCATATAACCCAAACTAGTCCACTTTAACCTGAGGCCTAGCCTCTCCCACTATCCCTAGGTACTCCAAACATGTCTACACACTACACACTATTTATAAAAAAAAAAAAAAAATTCAAATTATGCATCGTGGTCCTATCGTGTTCAACAACACCCCATGGTTTCTAGATATTCGAACCTATGCTCTAATATCACGTTGTCACGCCCCAAATTTTCACGAACCCGGGGAGTGAGTGAAATGAAAAGAGAAAAGTAAATGAAAGGTCATTAAGTTGGATAAATTGATTATTCATTCATTTCCCCACATTTTTCCAAAATTAAAATGAAGGCTTGCTAAATGGCTTAACCAAAATAGTCTCCTAACGTTACTTAAACATCCCTCCCAATTAATGTTTAAATTAGTTTAAGTCATATTCAAAAATGGCTCCCAAAACAGCCTTAAAACATTTCTAAAAATGTCTTGCAATAATGGCTCAAAGGGGTCCCAAATACCTTAATGCATGGATCAAAAATAGGCCAAAGAAATCCACCAAAAGTGGTCTAAGGGAGTGGCCAAACATGGCCTTGAAATATGACTAAAAGTGTCCCAAAAAAAAAAGCGCCCAACATGGCTTGATGTAATGACCAAAAGTGGCCCAAAATAGACTCCAAAAAGTAGGGTCAAGCATGTAATTAAAGGGCCTTAAAATGGCCTTAAAGAGAAGATCATGAAGTGCCAAAACACGGCCAAAACAGGGGCTGCGCAGCAGGGCAAGGCAGGGTGTAAAGACTTGAACTTTTAGAGTAAATTTTTCATTTTTTCTAGTAGAGCACTATTTGTAATATCCCAGCCTAGGATATGGCACGTAACCTAGAGTGGACCCAGTCGAGTACACGTAAACCAAGATAGGTCGGGTTGAGTAGTGTAATCTCAGCTGTAACCGAACATGAGAACCGAATAAAATAGAATAAATTCATTTATATCTTAAAAGAGTCAAATAATAATACCGAACTTTGACCAAGCAATGAATATAGTATCAAAGATAAACCGAGACCGATAAAAATAAGACTAAAATAAGCACGAGTTATTATAATAAATTATGTGCAGTAATAGGCACACAATTCAAGACAAATAGCGAGAATCACAAATAAGAATAAAATACAATATTTAAAATATATGAGAAGTGGTTACAAGCAATCCCGAGTATCCAGTAGTACTGTACAATAAAACCCAAACTGTACGGAGACTCGTATACATAAGCTAGTACATGTCTCGATATACGTGCACAATGTATTTTAATAAATACAAGAGTATATATATATATATGAGATTATGTGTGTATATATATATATGCATACATAAAAATAAATATAAAAATATATATACAAGTATATATATACATATACGGTTATGTATGTACATGTATTATATAAATGTATGTATTAGTATAAATAGATATATTATATATATAATAAAATATAGATTTATTATATATATATATATAAGCATGCAAAAGCATTCAATTGGAAGAAAAAAAAAAAGTAGTAGCAAGAAAGCAAGACAAATATATATATTTATATGTGTGTGCAACAAGTGCAGCGTGTGTGTGGTGTTTGTTTAAAAATAAAAAATAAAGAAAGAAAAGAAATCAAAAAGTGAGGTCTGTGCAACAGTGTGAATATGTGTAGTGTGCCTTATATATATAATATATTAAGTATACCTAGAAATATCTATTGAAACAAAAGAACAGGAACAAGATGAAAAGAAAACAAAAGAAAAGTAGGAACCTAATGTCAAAAAGGTAAGGCGTGCAAGGTTAGCGTACAGGAAAAGAAAAGGCAGAGAAGAGAAAGGAAAAAGAGAAAAAGGAAAAAGGAGCAGAGGGGCGATGCAGTAGGTGTAGGGTGCAGGCATATCAGTACTTATATATATATGTGTGTGTGTGTGTGTGTGTGTGTGCGCGCGCGCGCGTGCGTGTCTGTAGCGTTGCAACAGGGAGGAAACTTGAGAAAATAGGAAAAAAAAATGAGGAAGAAGTGGAGCAGCAGCGGCAGCGCTACAACAGCAGGGAAATTGTGTAAAATACATATATGTGCGTGTGTGTTGTGTGACAGTGGAGTAGATGGCAACTGGATGGATTGGAGGGCCTGATGCGTGAGAAAAAGGGAGAAAGAGTGAGCAGCGGTGCAGAGAAAAATTGAAAAAAAATGGGAGAAACCTGAGAGAGTAGAGAGGCGGTGTAGGATCAACGTGCAGAAAAAAAAAATGGAGAAAAGAAGGAGTGAGAAAAGAGTGCAACAAGTGGGCTCCAACAGGGAGCGAAAAGGAGAGATAAGAGAGTTGGTACAGCAGGAGGAAGTTGAGAAAAGAGAGAGTTGAGGGCAGTGTTGCGCATACATGGGTGTGTAGCAGAAGCGGTGAAGGGTCTTGGAGGCTTGGGGTTTGAATTCATGAGGATTTTGATTCAAGCACGGTTGATGAGGAAGCAGCTCTTGGATTTGGTGCAGGTGGAAAGATGGACATGATTGAGGAACTCACTAGTGCAGAAATTAGTATTGGATTGGATTTGGTTAGTTCAATTGGATGTTATTAGAGCAGCAGGATTTGGGTGGAGATGAATCCCGCAAGCAGCAGTAGACCTGGGGGAATTACATGTTGTCTAAGTGTGGTCGGGTTTTCCATCCCAGCGTCTCTAGGATTCAAATGGATTCTTGGAGTATCGAGGTATGAACTATTTCATTTTTATCAGAAAATGGGCATGTTGGCAGATTTTGGAATTTGGCTTGTTGTCGGGAAAAGGGAATTTCTGTGGCAGGTTATTAGGGAACCAGTTGTGAGTGGGAAATTCTGAAAATGGAAAGGTTAAGCTATGTCATTCCCTGACTAACTCTATGATTTAGTGGTTGTTACTAACAACAAGAAAACCCAAGAAAGGTGCTAGAAATTCACTAAGGCATGTGTTGCTGACATGCTGTTTAAATGGAATTGTGGACACCAATATTTATGTGGGTGAAGTGGGTTGTAGAAGCTGATGTTTGTACTGGAATAAAAGACATGACTGGAGACTTGTGACACTCGACTGCAGCTAGTCAAAGATTAGATTTAATTATTATTTAGCTAATTTAAATTTAGAATAGAACTTTGTGAAATTATAATTATGCCCAGAAATTTTGGTTAATTGTGAATTGACCCAAGTAGTAAAATAATATTTAATTTAAATAATTTAAAGGAAAAATTACCAAAATGCCCCTAAATCGAAAAGTAGTCAAACAGATTCCGATTAAAATAAAAGAATAGTGAATTTTTATTATTTTGAGCATTCCGGACTCAACGGTGAAGTCTGATTTGCAAAAAAAAGGTCTCAAGAAGTAAGAACCCGTGAAAGTGCAAAATGATCCATTTTACCCTTTTGATACAAATGCCCTGAATTGAATTTCGCAAAAGCCTAAATTGACTTTCTTCGACATTCCAGACTCAATGGTAAAGTTTATTTTAGTAAAATTGAAACTCATAAAATAAAAGCATAAAATTTGATGAATAGCATAATTCAAGTAGCAATAGACTGAGTTATATTTCATGATTTTTAGGAACACTGAAAGGAAAAGAGAAGGCGGTTTGACCTGCTACATTCTCACTATTTGGTTCGACTACACTGCGGACACGACTTCCAAGGGTTGGGAAAAACCCTTCTAGGTATGATGTTTTGCTAAGTAAGAAATAGGATTAAGTTTAGAAATATTTTATGAGTAAATTGAATGATTGATATGCTTAACTGTTGTTGGAGAATTATTTGGCATATGTTTGCTTGATAACTTAAAGTTGGTTGTTTACGTGTTTGGGTGTTTCTTACATTCCTTGAGAATTTGGTGAAGTGATGAATGTGAACTGTGACCATGTGTTTAAATTAACTGTATGAGATATGTATTCATGTGGAACAAGTTTTGTGATTTAAATATTATTGTTGCTTCGAGTATGATACATCATTTAAAGCATTCTTCGTTGAGGTTATATTATTGTGTGGTGAAATTAAAGCATATTGGCATATGGTGAATCCTTTAGAAACATGGTGTGAGTTGAGCACGTGGTGCTATGCATTATGAGGGTGTAGATCCTGTGGTGAAAAACCCAAAATTGGCCATTGCATTGGTGCCCAGATCTATCGGAGGGAGGCCCATAAACGGGAGTTGGTACTCAGATCCATCGGATGTGGTCCGTAAATGAGACATGGGTGTGGCATAGAGTACATGGGTGCGTCATGCATATTTTCATTGCATCGTATTAATGAGCTGGAAATCATCTAGATTATAAATGTACACTTTGCACATGCCACGCCTTAATCTTGTTTCTTACATTAGCATTATGTTATACCAGCAGTTGAGCTGACCCATTCGTGGGATATCATATTACAGATGACGCTCCTGATACTTGAGACTTGAGGAAGTCTTGGAGAACAGAAGAGACATGGATCATGGAGGATTTTTTGGCCCTTGGAGCGTATTTTGATGTTGTACCAGGGCATAAGCCCTAAACTATACATGTTTATCTGTATGATATGAAACAACGGGTAAGGCCCTATGGATTAGTGTTAGAACAGGGATTGGGTTAATGTTTGGCATGCGTATGATTGTCCTTTATTATCTTATTTTGTTTATTTCACTCACTCCCCAGGTTTGTAGAAATTCAAGGGCGTGACACAAGGGCAGCAGCAGGCTAGGAGCGCGCGCGTAGAGGCACGCGGCAAGGCTGGCGTGCGGCAGGCTGCGGGGCTGGGACTATCACTCAGTGCACTGTAGCAACAAAAAGCAAAATATGATTTTTTGCATTTACTGTTCATGGCTGCAACCTATTTTTCCTATTTTTGAATTTTTTTTCAAGTTTTTCAAGCCACTTTTCTTCCATTTCTAACCCATTTCCCCTAGGTTTCTAACCCTCCATTTTAAGCACTTTTCTCACCCATTTAAATGGTGTTTTACATACTTAATCAATTCTTTAATTTTTTCAAAATTTTGACATAACCTCCTTTGTTTTCTAAGCCTTTTTTCCACCTAATATTTTTGCAATTCTTCATATATATAACCATATCACAATCCATTCTCACTCGATGGCCATAAGTTCATTAAATTAAACATACATCCATTTCCTTTCAATATATATACATGTAAGGCACATTAAATAAATATATTCTACATGTCATTTGGGCTTAAGCCCTTACACTTTAAAATGGCCCAAGGCCTATAATCCATAGTCCACTATTTTCCAAATTTAAATACAAGTTATTTGGGCTTATGCCCATACATATAAAAACATGCCCCAAGGGCCAAATATGTTTCATGATCCATTTTCCTTCCTTTCTTCAAGACTTAAACCAGTCTCAAGCATCCGAAACCTCATCTGAAATATGATATCCCACGAGGGGTCAACTCAACTGCTGGTATGACATAATACTAATGCAAGGAACAAAATTAAGGCGTGGCATGTGTAAGTGTACATTTATATCTACATGTCTTCCAATTCATCAATACAATGTAATGCAAATATGCATGACACACCCATGCAACTATATGCCACACTCATGTCTCCTTCACAGATCGCTCCCGTTGGTTCAGAGTACCAATACCTGAGTTCACGGATCGCTCCCGTTAGATGAACAGGCAGCAATGTAATGGCTAATTTTAGGTTTTTCACCACAGGATCTACACCCTCACAATGCATAGCACCAAGTGCTCAACCCACACTATGTTTTCAAAGGATTCACCATATGCCAATATGCTTTGATTTCACCATGCAATAATGCAATTCAAGGAGACATTTCATCAACACATGGAGCATGACTTAAAATATGCCTCATTCATAAAGTAAAGCATAACTTCAAATTCACAACATTTTGTCGACATGAATGTAAGTCACAATTCAATGAATTAAACATATGATGAAGTTTCATATTCATTACTTTAACAATTTCTCCAAGAAAATACAAATACACAAACTACCAATTCATGGAATAAATTATAATTCTCAAATTACAAGAGTTTCTCTACATGAACATAAGCTAAAATATAATAATCCAAACATATAAACAAGTTACATGTTCATCACTTTGACGAATTCTCAAAGATTACAAAATACATAAAACACCAACACCTTAAATAAATCATAACTTTCCAACCACAAAATTTTGTTTACATGAACCTAAGATAAAATACAATGAATTTCACTTATAGTCGTGGTTCATGTTTATCACTTTTCCAAATTCCCAAAGAACACTCAAGTACACTAAAGTGCCTAAACTACCAACTCTAAGTTTTCAAAGCAACTATATCCTAAGTGATTTGCTAACATCAAATAAACACATGAATCATTCAATCAACATGTAAATCACTCCTAAACTTAATCTTATTCCTTTCTTAGCAAAATATCATACCTAGAATGGTTGTTCTCAAACCGAGGAAGTTGTGTTCACTGCACAGCCGAACCGATCAGTGAGAATATAGTCCTTGTTGAGAGGAACAGCTTCCTAGAAGGAACCTTTGCGAAAATCCAAGCTTAGATGTGTTTTTTGGACGCTTGAAGTTGAAAAACCCTAGGTTTTTCTTCACCTTTTCTCCCATGGACGTGTTCTGCTTTATATCTCAGACCAAACAATGAGAAAAAATACACTAAGGGGCTGTATTTATAGTGGAGGGGCAAGGGGGGCAAAATGACCCTTTTGCCCTTAATGAATCCATGCCCCATTACACTATAACCCATCCCGAAACGCCTCAATTCGACATTTTGTTTTAATCAAAGTTCTTAAAATTATTTTAAATAAAAATTTTAAAAAAATAAATTTTCGCCTGTGGCTGGGTTTGGCCGGATCCACCCAGGCCACTCAGATGCCCTTTTGATCTAATTTTTTAAACTGTCTCTGAACAGGTTCAAGTTTTTACAGGAGGTGTATTTTAATATTCTAAGCATATTTTTATTCTATGGCACACTCAAAATATGCTTTTAAATATGACTTATGCTTAAATGATGCACGTAAATGCCCTACCGGTAAAACTGTGCATGAATAGTGCTCCACCGGCAAAACGAAAAATTTATCCTCAATTTTCAGGTCTCTACAGAATCGCTCTCCCTCATAGTGCCCTTCTCTTTACACTATTCCATTTCATCATTGGTTCCGTCCGAGGAATCTCTATCTGTGGAGATTTTGACCCTCACAAAAACATAATGGAACTGCCTAATTACACAGTAATAGGAAGTCTAGTTATGTATGTTTCAAAGAAGAAAGAATGTAAATTTTAATTGTAGACATTTATAAGTAATTACTGAGCTATAAATTTGAAAACTAAGCATATGGATTAGAAATTATATAGAAATGTAATTCTGCTTTCTGTAAAGCATATAATGCCAGGTCGGCACTTTATTTAGCTAACTCATATAAAATGCTGTTAAGATGTCAGTCTAAGGGATCAATGTCTTCCATTTATCCCTCATCCAGCATTGGCTTTCCTGCAGAACTGAAGCATGTCTACACATTTCAGTCAATGACCATCATTCCACATGGTAATGTCTATCTAAAGATCAGACCAGGAATATTATGATGATGCTTAATTTAAAGCTCAAAAATGCAAATAAACAGGCTCATGCGAATGAGATGTTTTGGTCTCTATTGGATTAGCAAACAAGTTTTGAATACATTCTCAAAAGATTCTCCACAGTAAATAAAATAAAAGGTATATTTTAAATCTAAAATCATGGTCGCAGTATGTGACACGAGACTTTTACTATTGAATTAATATGAATATTAAAGGAGTAACCCTTATGCACTTTGATTGCAACTTTTGATAGCATTGAAAAAATTAAAAATGTATGAGACAACTTGACACTGTTCCCCTCCAAACCATGCGAGAATTATGGGTGGGGGGGGTGTTACTGACTTTGTAAGCCCATATAAGAATCCTTCTCTCCTCTCTCTCCCTCTATCTTTGGTGTGTGTGTTGGCGCTTGTGGGTGGGATTAGTAAGTTGGAGAGGTAGGAAGCTCTTCAGTCTAACCAAGATAGTTCTGGGACTGATCTCTGCTGCTGACTCGTTGGTTCAAGAACATATCAAACTGATGGGCACTGATATGTTTTTGATCGAACGAAGCTGGAGCCGAGTTTGGTTATGGCTGTCTCGTCTTGGACTGAAGGGTTTCCTTCTCTCTCGCTCTCCCTCTTCATATATATATATATATATATATATATATATATATATAACTGGGCCTGCTGGACATGGCTATCTTGTTCTGTTTAATTATAAGCTACGGATGTTCGAGAAGAAGCCCAAGGAGGAGCCATTATCATTCTTAAGAAATCTCAACCTTTCTTGTGCTTAGTTTTCATGCTACATGCAAAAAGCTAAGCTATGTTGTAGGAAAAAATATCAAACCCATCGCTAGCTAGTTGCCATTACAAAAACCTAAAACCTTCTCTTGTGTTCCCATGCATCTAACAGTTGCCACAAGGTACACGAATTTTTCCTTTTTTTGTTTTGTTATCATGAAAAACAGTAGGAAAAAAGAGAATAATGACAAATGTAAGGGAGACTTCTTCATTTGATATGTTATTTTCTATTTCTTTTTTCAAAAAATATATATTAATTTGTGACTTCATTTATACTGGAGAGAAAATAGGAAAATTTATTTTTCCTTTACTTCTTCCTTTAATTCTTTTCCTTTGTCTCACTGAATTCATGAACCAAATGTTGCCTTATGCTTTGTTTAGTTTGTGGATTTGAGTAAACTTACCTTCCACAAATGTTAGGTCCTTTTGTAATGGTAAAATAAAGTTACCCTTATGTTCCTCCTCGTCTGCGTGTTAACTTTGTGAAAGAAAAGAAAAATGAAAGGAAAAGATGAAAGAATCCCTTATATTTTCTCTTCTATTTCAAACATAATAAAAATAATTTTTTTTTTCAAATGTATCATAAATCAAGAAAAGGAAATAAAAAATGACATGTGAATTAAAGTAAGAAATAAAAACCATACACACAGCATTTGTCTCCCTTACATTTGCCTTGTATATTTTAGTCACACGTCAAAAATATCCAATACAAATTATTTTACTATTTTAGTTCCTAACATTTTCAAAATACCCCATATATCCTAGATATATTAAATTTAATATACATTTATAATTTATATAATTATTTTATTATAGTTTATTTTATTTTATTTATAATATATTATATATATTTCATACTTTTATATATTTTAAAGTATCAACTCGCAATTACTTAAATTATGTTTTGTAAACATTTAATAATTACTTTTGGTAATATAATCTTTTTTAATTACATTTATCAAAATATCAAATTGACTGTGTCGTAATATATTTTAACCAACTGATTATTCACAATGCATGATTATGAAGTTTTTTCAGTATTATCTTACTAATTTTTTTTTTAAATTTAAGTTTATCTTAAATTTGTTATTTTAGATAAAGTTTATATTTTTTATTATTTTTTATTTTAGATAGAATTCTTTATTCTATTAGAATTAAGACTTCCAATATCAATATCCATATATAGGATGATAAATCTTTCTTAGAGACGTCTTTTATCTTTCAATTTTGATATTAAAAGTATTATTAGAGAATTTGTTCTCTTCTTAGGGTTGATTGTTTCTCATTTTTGGGTGAATGTTACTCGTAGATATCGACATACTCGTATCCATCTTATCATGTTTCATGCTATGTTGGTTGGTATCATAATAAATATTTGCTTGGTTAGATGACAATTGATGTAGAAGGAATTAGAAATTCTTACAACGACATTCACGGGATATTTTGTTACTCGTTTGGAGTTTCGGATAAAAGAAATCATGAAAATAATAGGTATTGTACTAACGATGGAACTCGGAGTAAAACTGTTCATAGGCAGGTTCTATTCGAAAGACTTACACAATTACAAAAGGCTTCTTGATTTTGACGGTATGTTTTATTCTGAAGATTTTCTTGATTGGACATATGATTTTGATGATTATCTAGAATATATGAAATTTTTAGAAGAAAAAAAATTGGGCATAAGATAAGTTTATAGAATTAGCGAAAAGATGGTAGTTTTAGTTACAAAGGCATATACAATGTCAAGGTAAAAGATGTATTCGTTCATAGCCAAAAATAATGAGACTACTAATAGATAAATTTTTGCCAAAAATTATTTGCAAAATGAATACAAACTAACATGCAATTATGTTAGAATACCATAATATATTGTTGAAAATAAGGAGAAAAAAAAACTCCAAAACTTTTTTCTAACAAGAAGAAAAAAACACATCAAAAATCTAAAATTGTTGTGGCACTTTTAGTGATAAGGTTGTAGATATAGATTAAAATATGTGCACATCCTTACAAAGGATTCTCTTGTCATTAAAAAAGTTGATCAAGTTATTTCATCGATAATAAGGAGTCAAAAGAAAATAGAGTACAACATATTTCTACCGATGCTACTGAAATAGTTGATGGAGAGAATAAAGAATAACAACTAATTGAAACGCTTATTGTAAAGAAAGAATGAGAAAATAATTTTAAAACAATTGATCAAAATGTAGAACTAGTAGAGATTTCATAAGCTCGTCTGTAAAGAAGAAGAAAATAGTAATTTAACTAATTAATACAGTAGAGAAGCAACAAATTCTCATAGGCGGAGTCAATGGTACATATAAGAATGAAACTAAATTTGCAAAGGATAATTATGATGTTTATTAGAAGATTAAAATTGTAATAGATTAAGAATATAATTTTTGTTGTTTTATTACGAACACATTATTGTCATTAAAGCAAGAGCTGAAAATTTTAGACTTCATGGAATATGTGAAAGAAGAAATCCACAAGTCTTCAATTCTTCTTAAAAAGATTCAACTATTATTATCGAATTATAAACGAATTCAAGGTCGAATACATTCAGTTAATTTGATGACAAATTCTTTTCATGCAAGGGAGTATGATGTAGAACAAATATGTTATCCGTAAAAAAGCATAGATACATATTTCAGAGTCATCGTAAGATTCTTTAGATTTCAAATTTAAACTTATTTTAAATAAAATTTATATTTTTTTATTGTTTTCTATTTCAGATAAAAAAAAATTATTTTAGTAAAATTATGACTTTTAATATCAATATATTTATATATAGAACTGTAAATCCTCCATTGTAGGCAATTTTTTTTTTTTTTTTGAATTTCGATATTAAAAATATTTTTAGAGAATGTATTCTCTTCCTAATTAAGTTGATTATTCTTTAATTTTAAAATTTCAACTTACTCATATCCATCTTATCACATTTCACGGTACCCAAGATTTGTCCCAGCTAAGACGGTTGATCGTGTATCACTTTAAATGAATTAATTTACTAGCAATGGTTGTTCTGAAAAATGTTTTCATATAATTATTATTTCTTATTGTAAACAGGGGGTTTCACTCCTTGTCATAAAATAGAAACGTCATTTGATCAGCGACTGTTTAGGGACGACGTTGTAATTTAGTGGACCCACAGAAAAGAACTGGTTAGTGACCGTTATATAGTTTAGTGGATCAACTTGAAAGATCTAATCAGTGGGTTAGGCCAGGAAGGGAGCTAGCAGTTTTTTAATTAAAATATATCATTTTAATTTAAATTTTCCCTTTTTATCAGCAAAGAAATAAAAAAATATTATTGATGAAAAAGATGTTACGTTACGAGAAGTATAAAGAGGTTGAGTGCAAAGTAGCATTACTGCTAACATGCTTCATCTCAACTATATTGACACCAAACATGGAGTCAATTATTTGCAAGCTCAACAAGCCAAGTAAAAATACAAAAGGAACACCATAGAGCCAGTTTACAAAGAACTAGTCTTACTGATCCCATCAACATTTTTCCCCTTATTTTTAAAGTTTTTCTCACTTCACTCCTATTTTAATTTCAATAGACTCCTTAATGAGATTTGTTTATAATCTAAAGTTTTTAAAGAGTCTCTTTCCATATTGTTGTGGTAAAAAATTTTACATTATGAGAATGACTTGAAAAAAAGAAAGAGAAGGTTAGGGGTACAGGCGGGGGTCGGTCCAAAGCATTTCAAGATCAAGTTAGTATATGAGAATGAATAATAAATGTATGTGAATAAAAATCACTCTCTATGGAGCATACCTGATCCTTTTATAGGTAAGTTGTCTGAGGACGCAATTTCATAAATCTTATTGGGATAGAGTTTCTTTTTGGGTAAGTTGTCTGAGGATACAATTTCATAAAACTTATTAGGATAGTGTTTTCTTTTGGGTAAGTCGTTTGAGGATGCAATTTTACCAAATAGGGTAGAGCTTTCTTTTAGGTAAGTGTTCTGAGGACGTAATTTCATAAAACCTATTAAGATAGAGTTTCTTTTTAAGTAAGTCATCTGAGGATGTAATTTTATGAAACTTATTAGGATAGAATTTCCTTTCAGGTAAGTCATTTGAGGATGCAATTTCATAAAACCTATTTGGGATAAAGTTTCTTTTTTGACAAGTCGTTTAAAGACACAATTGTAACCTTGATTTGAATTGAAATTGGAATAGGGTTAACCCTATTCCGAAAATTATGAACAAGATTTGAGCTATTTGGACATTCAGTGAACTAATTTTAGGAAAATTACGAAAAAAACTCACTTGTTTGTAAAATTGACAATAAAACCAATTAAAATGCGAGAAGAGACACTCTTAAGATTTTTAGGCATTCAAGACTCAACACAGGAGTCGGTTTGGACATTCGGGGGCCCGGGGTGGTCCCCCATGTATATGAAAAATTACGAAAATGCCCCTAATGATAGTTTAAGAAACTTAAAGGCTAATTAAAATTCAAAAGGGGCTATTCCAAAGTTGTTGGATGCCCGGGATTCAAATATATAATCAAACTGAGAAACTTGGGACCCAATGATCGTCCCACATGAAATAAGAAAATGATGATTATATCCCTAAACTTATATTAAGCAATCGAAAGTCAAATTAAGATCCGGAAGAGGCGTTTTTAATGTTTTTGGATGCTAGGGACTCAAATATGATATCAGACAATGAAATAAGGACTCGAGGTAGTCCCACATAAAAATGTAAAATTACTAAAATGCCCCTAGACATGGAATAGATACCTAGAAGCCTTGATAAAATATAAAGAAGACATTTTTAAGATTGTTAGACCTTCTGGATCCGATTTAAAGGTTGGTTTTGAGAGATATAAATTTTCTGGTAAATTACGAAAGTACCTCTATGGATTAAAAGACAGATAAGTGACTTAAAAACAATACCAAAGGACTTCCTCAGGGTTTTTGACACCTAGGAATATGTTTTTGATATTTGTTTAGGTAAATGGGCATTTGAGGTGTAGGTTAAAGAGTAATCGGCCATAAAAAACTGTAAGACTTGATACGATACCTTAGTGCTTTGGGCCAAGGTGGTCTTAGGAATAGAACAGGAAATATGTAAGACAATTGACAAACTATTATGAAAGACACAAGGTAGTGTTTCCTTGTAGTGGAGAGAGGATTAGGACTAAGACAATATCCTGATGTGTTGATGTGTATACTTGCTATGTTATTCACATGATATCTTTATCTGTATTATTTAATACCTTGCCATTACATTATCAATATGATGTGATTGTTATATTGAATGTTACGATGTTGGATAATTACATAATGGTACGAAATACATGTGATTTCCATGTTGATGTTTACCATGATTTATGCTTCTGTCATGGATATATATATATATATATATATATATGATTGTTGTTATTCTCGTATCTATTCATTAAACCATATATCCTCTCTTATGATTGTCAGTATTGTTGTGGATATGAATTATGTTGATATGCATATTGTTGATATGAATGATGTTGATATGCACACTATTGATATGAATGATGTTAATATGCACATTGTTGACTCTACTTGAACGGTGTAAGATTTGAGAGGATATTGATGTTGATGAGCACCGTTTGTGGTATGGATTGAGATATTGAAATTGTAGAAAATAACACATGAGAAAAAGACTTGGGATGAGAATTAGTCACGTCTTTTATGTGCTATTAAGCGTAGTGAGATTGCGCTTTATCTAGGGTTCTATTTATGATAGGGATGGTGTCTCCCCTTGACTTGCGAGCCGTAAAATCGCTCGGGTGGCCGTTTGTCTCTATCGGGTTAGTAGCCCGTAAAGTACTCAGACTTACAAGAAGCCAAATTAGGTAATATTCATGGGATTGAGATGATTGAGAGAATAGAATGAGATGAATAAGGTTTTATTCCCTTTTATCGTGGGTGGAATCACTTGAGATTATTTTCCTTGGTTCATCTATGATATTTCATTATGATTATTGATGGATTGTATACTGCTAGTTTATGATACTGTGGCATTTGTGGATGGTTTCTTAGCTGTGAATGCATACATTGCTCTTGTGGCTCTTAACAAGAAATGGAGATGCTTCGTGGGGTTGGTAAGCTTACACTTACATCTTATAATTGGTTATGTATTTATATATATTGTTTTTGTGGCATTAAAATATGAAATGGAGGTACTTCGTGAGATTATATGTTTATAATTATGTCATGTGTTTGACCCTCCATATGTCGACTACCTGGTTGTTATTGTCAAACCACGTGCAGTGGTGTGAGGCCTTTTGATACTTATGTTTATACCTGTGTTTGAGATATGATGATGTGGTGGACTTATGATACATACTGGACTATAAGTTGTGTCTTCTTCGGACTTGCATTAGTTTTTGACATGCTACTTGCTTGTGTGTTTTGAAAAACCCTACTGAGCATTATGGACTCACTCTTGCTGTTCATAGGAATGGTAGGTATTGACTTGATGGTAGACAACTGCAGGAGTAGTACCAGATGGACTTAAGTCAATATAGTATTTAACTATATCATTATATTTATTAAGGGTGTTTGTACCCTTCAGACTATTGTTGTATATGGCATGTATATATCTATTGAACTGTAGAGCCGGCTCTAAACGTTTTCATGTATTACCCCGTTGTTGGATGATTGACATAATACCCATGAATGTAAGCAATTTCATTTAATCCCATTACGGGACTTGAACAAGTCTAATGAGGAAACTGAACTGAAAATAATTAAGGGAACTAAATCAATTTTAAAAAAATAATTTATATTTTATGTACTTAATTAGAATGGTTGCTCCTATTACCCACCTTATCGGGGTCCAATGACCCCTTAGTCTGACCCTGCGGGTTAGAGGTGTGACAAGTGGTAAAAATTACAATAACAAAAAATCAGTTTAAACATAAAAGAAGTGAAAGTATAAAATTTTACACTTGAGATGTTTTATGAATAAACACATTTTAAATCAAATTATAATTGGAAGGGACTTAGATTGGAAGGAGGCTGACAAGATGAGCCTCATTGCTAAGAAAAAGTAAAAAGGAATCAGTGAGAGAGTAAAAGAGAGAGAGAGCTGTGAAAATATAAATTTTTACCTTTGCACTTCTTTATGAATAAATACATTTTAACACAAATTATAATTAAAATGAGGGGCTTAGATTGCAAGGAGGCAGACAAAACAGGCCTCACCGCTAAAACAAAAGTGAAAAAGAATCAATAAGAAAGTGAAAAGGAGAGATTATGAAATTTTACAGAATGTGAGACTAATGTAAAATTTTACAGAATATGAGATCAATGTAAAATTTTACAAAGCAAGCAAAATTACAGCTCTAGTATAACCTCAATACTTCATTGCTACCATAGAATCACCTTCCATCACCACCAAGCCATAGCCGACCATCACAGAGAACCACCACCACTGCCATCTTTGGCACACCATAGAACAAACATTTCATCGTCATTGCAAACTTAATTATTATCAATAAGAATTCTGTCTCTCCCCCCCCCCTCTCTCTCTCTCTCTCTCTTTATATATATATATATATATATATATATATATATATATTAAACCACTTAGCCGATTTGTTGGAGATTACAATGAATTGTTCGTAACTGTAGTTGGCGCTAGCAACTAGGTTAAGAAAAAGTTAGAGGGATAAGTGGTGTGAAGAGATAAGGAAGAATGAGAAAGTGAGAGAAGAGGAATAAATAGTTGAGTGAGAGTTTTATTCATCTTTAGTAGATCAATAATGGTGAATTATGAATTTGGGTGAGTAAGAAAGAGCAATGTGAAGTTTGAATACAATTTCAGGAAATATTTTTGACATGTAAGATTTAATACAATTATGTGAAATATTTTTCTCCGACAAATTTGTTATTTAAAGAGTGCATTGTTTGGAAACCTGGAGTTAGTCTAAAATGTGTAAATTAGAGTAGTGTACCTGAGGTGGCATCCCTGGAAATCTTCTGAATAGGCTTTTCCAATAATCCAAGCTATAACTCAAGTAAGGGGAAAATGAATGGAAAAAGGAAAATCAAAATTTGTTTGTACTTTTCTTCATGTTCAAATGAAGTTAGAAAAATAAATTATTTCAAAAATATTAGGGAATAAATAAATAAATAAATATATAAAAGAAAAGGATCATCCCCTATATTCTTTAATTTTTTTTCTTCATTGTATTTCCTTTTCTCTTATTAAAATTAACAATCAGAAAAGAAGCTTTAAGACGTTAACACCATTGACGATTTTCTACTGCAACGAACCTTTTTTATTATTGTGTCTACTGTCTAATACAATAGCATGCATGTATGACGAACCTTTTTATATTCACCCTGTAAAATTTAACCTAATTACTTCTCATTTGCTCATTTTACACCCTCATGCAACAGAGAGCTGTTTAGCTCAGATTCCACAACAAACAAATCCCGAGTCATGTTGCAGCACAACATTGCCCGAGAATTGAGCTATCAGCCAAACTCCGGGAGCTAATGTCCACTTGGTCTTTAGGCCTCTCAAGTCTCATGTCTCACGTCAATAAAAGCCTGCTAGGACCATGAGCCCAACAACCAGTCTTCTCTACATTTGAGTTATAAGAAACGTCTACAAAATAATTAGTATTAAAATTTTGTAAATGTACTCCAAAAATTTTCCTTTTCTAATTTTCTACTTTTAATCTAGTAATTTTTCTTACACAAATTGTTGATATTCTTTGTAAAAAAAAAAAAAAAACCATTTTCTCCCTGGAAAATAAGCTATATTTTTTGGCATGATTTTGAATGTATGTACCATTCCTTACTTTCAATATCTTTTTACCATCAAATCCCTCCATTCCAAACACACTGCCCCCAACAAACCAACAAATTTAAACCAAATATTAGAATCCTATACAGTATCATGTTTGAACAAGGCCAGAAGGCTTTTATGTTTGGAATTACGTTTTAAACTCCATGCTTCTTTCATCAAGTGTAATTTAGATTAAGTTGATTAGTTTAGATTTTCCATCAATGAATGTCCTATTTGATAGTAGTCAAACACCTTTTAACAACTAGTCAATTTACTTAACTCAACAACACTTTTACACAACTCAACCAAACCAACCAGTTACTTAGTAAAATACAAATAAACTGATTTATCTTTTAATTTTTAATAAATATCTTCAAATAATATTAAGACTTACATTTGTTTCTAAAAATAAAAATTGGGCAAAATCAAACCGCCAATGAATTGATTTTTTTTTTTCAAAAATCAAATAGCTTAATAAGAATGGAGCTAATATCAACTTCAATGGTCAAAGTCATTTTAATCTAATTAAAACTAAATTTTAGCAATGCTACAATATCAAAAAGCTATATTTTAACATTTCTACTTTAATGGTGAAGCGTTATTTTTTTTGTACAATTACTATTTTTCTTTTCAACTACCATTCTCAACCATAGAAAACAAAAAATAAAATAAAATACCATCAAATCTAAATCATTGATGTCTTCTAATCTGAAGTGTTAATATAGATAGTAACTCCTTTAAGCTCACCGTGGAATTGCGCTAACCGGACCCAATTTAAAATTTTCCCAAATAGTATCCTAGAAACCGTTTATGTAGGAAATGTACCTTTGGGAGAAGAAATGATTCAGCTATATTTTTTTGTCATATCTTCTAGCTATAGTTTTTATTTTTTAAATAATAAAAAAAAAAAAAAAAAAAACAAAGAAATGCTTTCAAAGGTATTTTGGACATTCAATGTTTGTGTTTGTACCACCAGCCTCAGCCTTGTAAATAGGGTGGTATTCTCCCCAGTCCCCACACAAGACATGGTTGAAGCCAATGTTGAACTTGTAATGAGTTTTAGTACAATACTTTGTTGATTTGACAATTTTTAGGAGTCCTCACATTTTACTTTGCCTAATTCAACCTTGCTAGCCCTAAAAGAATCAGATACGATGGTAATTTCCAGTTTTTTCAATACTTCTACTCTCTTAATCTCTTAATTGGATAGTTTTTCTCGAGTAAAAATCACTAAAGATTTATCCAAAATCACAATTGCAAGATCTAAGGTGGCATGTAAATGAACAGGCCATGGCCCACAAATCAAAAACCATGATTCCACTTGGATGGATCCTTAACAAGGAAGAAACTTTTACTATCATTATAATATACTGACACTAAAATCATACATGGGAAAAACCTTTCTTCACGCAAGAATTGTTAACCATGGCAAAATCCCCCATTACAAAGCTTTAGTTATTACAAAACCCTGAAATATTGACTAGCAAATCAACAAGGGAAGTGAAAAGGTTTCACTCAACCATCTGCAACTTTCTTATTCACTATTGTCTACAGATTGTGAGAATTTTGAGAACCCCTACCTAGCCCCATACAAATCCCTTTACATCCTTCATTCTGTTGAAGCTAAAACTGTTTATGAAATTAAAATGTAGTTCACTAGTCTACAAGGTTGGCGTGTTTGAGTATAGAAGAGTGAAGAATAGTTCAACTTCAGGTATGTTTCGGATGATTTGGATATACCTGTTCTTGCTTGGTTCCTCTAGTAGTAGTGGATTTATTTGTGCAACTCGCGGCAGAAGTTTGGCTAGTGGCATCCCTGACAACAAATTGCCTTCACATTGAACCTTAATATCTTCCACCAGTAAATCCACCACTGTTTTCAGCGATAGGTCAACAACATCTCCGAATTCAGCACTGGAATCCAAAATGAAGGAAGAAGTTATTAAAAAGAATATTAAATGAAATGAATTTTGGTCGGTTGATGTTTAAATTTCAATTCTTACCTGTCTAAAAAATAATACTATGATTCTTAGGGATATCTGCAAGTACCCCAAGAAATAATTGCATCCAATTAAACTTAAGGCCAACACACAAGGCTCCTACGCTTGGCAAGGTTTAGGAGAGGTGAGCAGCCTTACCCGCATTTTGCAGAGGCTGACTCCCAAGACTCAAACCCACACCACTGTGCTGAACAGATAAGACCTTGCCATCACACCATCCAATTAAACTTCTATAAGTAATTTTTAATTCCCTTAGATGTAAATCCGTAATATCATTTATGTATGGTCTTACTTCTTTCAGTTTAACAACTTCGAACAAAGCATTAAGAAAAGCTAAACAGGGGGAAGTAGAGGTACTTAATAAAAATTGGAAAGTATTCATCTTCATTGATTTCAACTTTATTTTTCCTCTTACCCTTCCATTTCTCCAATTCCTTCCTTATCCTCTTCAAAAAGCTTCCTTCATTTCTATGATCTGTCTTTTATTCAAAATTCTCTCATTGCGTAGGGAAAAACGAGGGGGAAAATAGAAGCCTGAAGGAATTTTTTATATTTGTTAAAGGCTAGAGGTGATTACAAGTCACTCTTCCTTCAGTTGCTTCCAAAACACATGAAAGTGCTTGTTAGACAAGTAAAACACTATTTGGAAGCCATGTGAAACTGTGACACCAACAAAAGCCTGTAATGCATTGCTTGAAACAAATCAAGTTCCGTCTCAGCTGGTCCGTTTTTCCCTGGTATCTGAATGACTGTTTTAACCAGTGCACTACAGCCATGCTTGAATGTTCACTCACAATGTGAGTCGTACATTTAATTGTCACCTCCAATTTAGTAAATCTCAATTATTGAATCCAGAAGAAAATGACAGTACCTTGATAACACTGCACGTGTCTCGATCATAAGTTGGTCAAATTTAGTGATATCAGAAAGATCACTGTTGCCACTGCTGGATGATGTGACAAATTTGTAGAATCTAGCATCCTCGGGCATTAAATAGTCCAACCAACGATGAGGGCTCCCTTTGCTCATAAGCTTGTCCAATATCTGGACGATGGTTTCATGAAGTATGGTAGTGTTGAAGAAATCCCTCAACTGCTTTCTGCATATGAAAGGACCAGAGATGGTTGAATTCAAATAACCCCATGCAAATTTAAAAAAATTGGCGGAAATCACTTTGTTCAAGTAATCTCCAACAGACCAAGTCTGCACAGAGAGAAAGTAAGAGTCAAATTTCTCACCTTATACAGCAGTTATGTTGGGAGCTCTGAAACTCACTTCTAGGATGTTATTAGGTCAACTGTGTTTATCAAATTCTAGGAAATGAAGAATTTTTGAAGTACCATTAGCCATAGGGGAATAATTGATGCATGGTTCCTGCAGTGCCTTGTTGGACGTTTGAGAGGAAAGGAATATCAGGATTTTCTACTAAGTTCTCCATACAAAGGCAGTGTTTAGGACGATCAATATCTACATCATAATTTTTTTATGGGTGCAGATCGGTTTAAGAGGTTTTAGTGTGGAAAATCCACTAGTTTTGAAAATGATAGAAATCAACCATAGCATGCTTTCCCTTGTCTCACCTTCCCTCTCCCTGTCTCCATGTCTTTTCCCCCACAGGATCAGGGTCAGAGAAAGAAGAAAACAGCATTGGTTGTATCTGACTCTTGATAATAATAATAATTATAATAAAGAAAGAAACAATACAGATATAGGTTTCCTCTTATAGTTATTAATGTTGAGAGCTTGATATACATTGTTGATCCATTCTCTAACAGCTTAAGTTTTTAGAGTAATTGGTGATCTAACATGGTATCAGAGACTTGGTTATGAAAGGTCTTGAGTTCAAGTCTCTCTATTTGCATTTATTCCACATTTGCATTTGCATTTGCACTTTCTTCTCCTTTGCATTTGTCTGTGGTTTCTTTGTCTCTTCACATGCAAATTTGAGGTCGCACGTAAGGGGGAGTGTTGAGAGCTTGATATACATTGTTGGTTCATTTTCTAATAACTTAAGCTTTTAGAGTAACTAGATTGTTAAGATCATAGTTGTTAGTATCTTACTATACATTTCGATATAGACGTAAAAGATAGTATCTTATAGTTGTATCTTTTTACACCGTATCGTACAACGTGTCTTACGGTATGTTTCAATATTCACAATATATGTGATACGAGCAATCAAACTAAACAATATTGTTTTGACCTCTTTTTTGTTGTTTTGTTATATACATATAAATATTTTTTTTAATGGATAATTAGTGATAGCTCCCTTAAATATAATAATTTGGAGCTTGAGTCCACGCTCTAATAGCTTTTTATTACAAGTTTAGTCAGTGACAATGTTTTTGAGTTAAGGTCCTCTTGTGATGATGTGTCAATCAATTTTTTTAATTGACAAATTAACCCTTCAACACATTCACACGATTTCCTTCTCAACCGCGGGGACCAAAACGGGCTGAAGATCACAAACAACGGTGTTAGTCAGATTTTGTCCATTGTTTCGGTGTTTTCAAAAGATTTTCTCATCTGCAACCTGTACAGCTGCACAATCAGACGGTTGAGAGATGAAGGCCTCTTGCACTCTTGTCGTATCGGTAGTCACCGCATCTATAGTGGCCCTAATTTTGTTGTACCTAAGAAAAATTCGTCAACGAAGGACTGGAGTGATGAGCGAAGTCTCGTTTCTATTGCAGTGGTGACAGAACTAATCTTCTCATGTGCATATATACAATCAATATATATCTATAAAGCCATTGTAGTGGCCCTAGTGGGTAAGTCTTATGGCCTGTACAACTTTGTTTCAGTGACGAACGAAGAAGATGCGTGGATAGAAGTTTTTCAAATTTGTATATATCTATATTTATGTATATCATGAATTCATAGTGAGCACCTACTGTAGTTGTACCTGCCAAATTCATTAAAAAAGCTTAATCGCGTGTCCTCACCCAAATGCTTGTTTGGTTCTACCAGTCTTGGGAAAAAGCAATTCAAAACCAGGTAGTTGTGATCCATAGGGTAATATAAAAAATAGTAAAGCAGTAAATTTTACTGTTTTTCAAAATAGTGCAATTTCACTGTTTTAGAGTTGGTGAATTTTTCTTGTGTCAAGTTTATTGGCTTGACACAATAAACTCTGAATTTATATTCTTTGATTAATCTCTCTCTTGGTCACCTTTTTTCGTTTTTCTATTTTTTGGTGTGTCAATGATTAAATCCATGAAATTTCACTGTTTCACTGGGATGAAATTTCACTGCTTTACTAGGATGAAATTTCACTGCTTTATACAGATTTTATTTTTTTTTTGAAATTTTCATATGCAAAATGGTTAAAATGCTTGGTAAATGATTATTTGAGAAAGAGAGAAAAAGAAGAGAAAGGAGGAAAAAAACTAAGAGTAATACTCTAGTTGGGTAGATCTATTCAATCTACACTCTTGTCATCTATACAATATAAAAAAACATATATAAATTACAATATTGCCCTCACACAAATAAGGAGAAAAATAAGAACTCTAACACTCCCCCTCAAGCTAGAGCAAAGAGATCAAATAAGCCCAACTTGGAACATAAACACTTGAAAGTAGACCGAGCCAACGACTTCGTAAAATATCACCCAATTGATCTCCAAATTGGATATAAGGAGTACCAATCTGCTTCTTTATAAGAAAATCCTGAATAAATAACAATCCACTTCGATGTGTTCAGCACGCTCATGAAACACTAGATTACTAGCAATAAAAATAGTAGCCTGGTTGTCACAATACATTGGCATAGGAGATGGCACATCAATACCCATATCATGAAGTAAAGATCGAACCCACAACATCTCACACGCAGTATAAGCCATAGCGCGATACTCAACCTCAGCACTAGAACGAGCTACCACATTTTTGTTTCTTACTGCACCAAGTAACTAAATTATTAACAACAAATATGCAATACCAAGAAGTAAAGCATCTATCACTGCGATCTCTTGCCCAATCAACATCAGAAAACCCAACAATTGACAACAATGATGATGATAAAGATGGCTTATATAACAATCCTCTGCCTGGTGCTGGTGCTCCTTTGAGCTAACAAAGAATACGACAAATAGCCTCCCAGTGAGGCTTACGAAGAGCATGCATAAATTGACTAACTACACCAACAGCATAAGTGATATCCGAGTGTGTCACAATGGGATAAATCAACTTACCAACCAACCTCTGATAACGTCCTGTATCCTCAAACACCTCTCCATTTTCAACATCTAACTTCACAGTGGAATCCATCGGAGTATCAATTGGACGAGCACCAAGTGTACCAATTTCAGAGAGTAAGTCCAAGACATACTTCTACTGACACAAACTAATACCTTTCTTGGATCTAGCAACCTTAATTCCCAAAAATAGCGAAGGAGACCCAAGTCTTTGATGTGAAATTGCTTACTCAAATAAATTTTTAAGTCGGCAATACCTGCAGAGTCACTACCACTAATAATAATGTCATCCACATAACTATCAGAATAATAACATCTGAAGAAGAATGACATGTAAACACAAAATGATCGGAAGTAGATTGCTGAAAACCATATTGAAGGACAACAATACTAAACTTATCAAATTATGCGCACGAAGACTGTCACCAATCCTTCATTTCCAGGAACAACATACCCTGGTGGTTGAGCCATATAAACTTCCTCATGTAACTCTTCATGTAAAAAAGCATTTTTTGTATCTAACTGATATAAAGGCCAATCAAAACTCACCGCAACTGAAATAAGAACTCTAACAGAGTTAAGACACGCAACTGGGGAGAAAGTCTCACAGTAATCTACACCATAGGTCTGAGTATAGCCTTTGGCAACCAATCGAGCATTCAAGCGATCAACAAAACCATTAGGGTGATACTTCATAGTTACCCAATGACAACTAGCTCATTGCTTACCAAAGGGAAGAGCAGTGAGTTTCCAAGTTTGATTCTTATGTAAAGCAGTCATCGCCTCATCCATAACCAGTTTCCATCCTGGAGATGTCAAGGCCTGTTGCAAGGAGCTAGGAACGGAAACTAAAGACAAGGATGAAAGAAAAGAGCAAAAAAAGAGGAAAGGCGATGAAAAGGGACAAAATTAGAAATAGAATGTTGAGTACAACTATGAGAACCTTTCTGCAATGTATTAAGGCAAAACTGGCGATGAAGGAACAATTGATGGTGCAGGAGGTAGAACCGCAGTACAAGTTGATGTTGGTTGATGAGCAAAAGCCCATGATACAACCTGTCGCTCTTTAGAATGTTGGTAAACTTGTAGGAGGTAGTAGTCACAGAAGGAGAAATTGATGCAGACTCAGAAAGTGTAGGCAAAGGAACCTCCCCTTGACGAGAAGAGACCAAATCAAAATTAAGGGTACGTCCAGATGCAGAAAAGAAAGAGGATGACTCAAGAACGGTAACATTGGCACTAGTATAATAACGGTGAGCAACAGGTTCATAACAACAATAACCTTTCCGAGTACGAGAATATCCTAAAAAAACACATTTAACGGAGCGGGAAGATAGCTTATCGCAACCTGGACCAAGATGATGAACATAAGCAAGACAACCAAAAACGCGAAGAGTGAGAGCAAATGGCAGAACACTCGAATAAAGGAGAGAGAAGGGAGACATGTTTTCCAGAACCGTGGAAGGCATTCGATTAACAAGGTAGGTAGCAATAAGAACTACATCAGCCCAATATGATTTAGGCACATGCATGTTAAACATCAATCCATGAGCAACATCTAATAAATGACAGTGTTTTCGCTCTGCAATGCCATTTTGTTGTGAAGTATGTGGACAAGTGGTTTGATAAACAATACCACGGTCAATACAAAAAAACATCCATAAAAGATTGAGTATATTCAAGAGCATTGTCAGAACGAAGAATTTTGATACGTTTAACAAATTGTCCTAATATTCCATTATAAAATGTAACAAAAATTTTGGGTAACTCATATCAATCTTTTATAAGAAATAACCAAGTCATTCGTGAAAAATCATCCACAAAGATAACAAAAAATTGAAAACCATAAATACTTTTTATTCTTGCAGGAACCCAAATGTTTGAATGTACAATATTAAAAGGATTGGATTGACGACTCCCTAACTATGAGGAAAAGAACTACGGTGATGTTTGCCTAACTAGCAAGCCTCACATTCCAAAACAGAAATAGGACTCAAATTTGGAATCGCTTGATGTAACTTCTGCAATGATGGATGTCCTAAACGAAAATGCCACTAGAGGGTAGAACGGTAGCACTCAAAGCAGAAGCAGAATATCCAAAATCTAAATAGTAAAGACCATTGCACTCATGCCCCAAACCAATAACCTTCTTCATCATGAGGTCCTGAAAAACACAAGAAAACGGAAAGAATGTTACCGAACATTGTAAATATTTGGTTAACTAACTGACAGATAACAAATTAAAAGGAAAATGAGGCAAAAACAAACTAGAAGACAAATTCATACACTTGTTAGGTTGCAGATCACCGGTACCAAGAACTAGTCAAAAAGAACCATCAGCTAACACAATACGTGATTTAGAATAATGGAAGTTAGAGAAGAGAAAGGAATTACGAGACATGTGAGCACTAGTTCCAGAATCTATAATCCAAGGAACAAAAATCCTATCAACTATATACACGAAATTACCTATGTTGGCCAAAGTAGCAATAGAAGTAGACAGGTTGGGAGAGAGAGAAGATAAGTGTTGGATGAGCTGATTAAGTTGAGAAGAAATGTCTCCATGAGAACCAGAAGTAAAACGAACATGAATATCAGCAGAGGTCGGTGGCAGTGTAGCATTAGAGTTAGTAGTATCATCAGAAATGTGATGAGCATGAGCTGGCTTGCCCTATCCCAACAATAATCTTCAGTACGACCGATACCACCACAATAGGTATACTTCCACTCAGAACAATTTCCACGGCTCATCCAACCACCACGACTTGTACCTTGACTACCACGACCACCACCTTGGGTGGAACGATGTCCACCACCACGAAAACCACCACGGTTGCCATCACTAGAGACTAAAGCTGAGGACTCCATTGACATGGAAGAAGTTCCAAAAGTAAGGGAGGCATGTTGAAGACGTGAATAAGCATTGGCAAAAGTGGGAAGTTTTTCACTAGCCAAAATCTGGTCTTTAAACACACTATACTCTGATTTAAGGCTAGACAAAAAAAGAGCAACCTGAAACTTGTCACGCTGACAACGTTAAACCTCCAAGCCAATACTCAGAGGTTGATAGAGCATAAGCTCTTCCTATAAATCCTTTACGGTATCATAATGTTCTACAAGTGTCTTATCACCTTATTTAGTATTAAAAATACGCTCATAAAGTTCATAAACTCGAGAGACATTATTCTCCTGTGAGTACATTTCTTCAAGTGAGAGCCATATCTTCTTGGCAGTGTCAAGGAGCTGAATAGTCGAGACCACATAAGCCTCCATACTAAGCCAAAACCAAGTCATAACTAATGAATTCTCACTCCACCAATCTTCATAAGTTTTGGACTCTGGAGGCGGTGGATTCTCAATAAGATACTTGACTTTCTTCTTTGCAATTAAGAAAAATTTAATAGCATGAGACCAAGAATGGTAGTTATGACCATTCAATTTTATAGAAGTAATGGGTCGCATTTGATCATCCACAGAGTGGGATTTGACATCATCTGAAGATGCCATAGGGACAAAGCAGGACAACCTCAAGAAACAATGGAGCAGAAGAATATTTTCAACAACTCAGAATGTAGAATTCCCAACCAAACAGTCCACAGAACACCCAAACACACCAATTGACTCCTGTATTGCTTCACTATGAAGCCATGTTGAACAACCACCAACAAAAAACACACAAAAGGAATTAATCCAGCACTTTACTAACTACCAACACTCAATACAATCAACACCCATCATCAAAGGCAAATAAAAATCACCCAGCTGACCATTAGCGAACAAAAAATAAGTACCAAACTCGATTAACACCTCATGAACTAAGCAAAGACAACCACAAAGGGCCTAGTCGCACCTCTAGGCAGTGAATCGAAGCAGCAAACTGCCTCAAAAATGGCCAAAATTCAGATCGTGAAAAAAACAGTGTATTCAGGAAAAAAGATCCGAAAATAGAAAACACTCACTATGTCTTCAGAAAAATTGGAAAAAATATCTACGATGATTAGAAGGAAAAAAACAAGCTGATCGGTATGTTCCGGTCGCTAGAAGAAAAAAATGACATCATGCTTACGTCAGCATGACATCATTGCGCTGATGCTGATGTCAGCACTAGTATTGGCCTCTATTTACTCCAAAATGTTCTTGATGATATTTACCCACTAATCTTGCTTGATACCAAGTTAACATAGTTGGTATTTGAATATTTAGGGTTTGAGAAAGAAAGGAAAAGAAGAGAGGAGGAAAAAACCTAAGAGCGATACTCTAGTCGTGTAGTATCTATCCCATATACACTCTTGTCATTTATAGAGTGTAAAAAAAGATATATAGATTACAATATTACCCTCACACAAATAAAGAGAAAAATAATAAATAGAAAAATAAGAACTCTTAACAAATATGAATCTTGTTTGATAGATCTCAATTTTTAGAGTTCAAATATATAAATTTTATTAAAAATAGATTTATAATTTGTAAGTTATTGAATTTTAAAATTTGAAAAGAACATTTCTTTATTTTATGGAAGACAGTTATGGGCAACAATTAGAGAGAAACACTGAATATGAATAGAAGGATGTTTTAGCCACAAAAAATTGAGGGACGTTTGGGGTTAAAAAGAATGGACTTGGACCCATCCTAATTAACAAAATATTTGTGGACCTTTGGCCGAAAAGTCCTTTTTTATGTTACATATTTGTAACGCATAGAGATCTTTCCTTAAACAAGAATGTCAAGAAATAAGGAAATAAGGAAATTAAGTATTTTGAAAAGATGAGAATGAAGAGTGAACACATAAAAGAAGCTGAAGAAGAAAGAGGAAGTGAAAAATTGTTGGCATTTGATGATGATGATGATATTGATGCCATTGAAATTGAATATTACAATAAAAATTGGATGGATTATAAAAATGAATAATTTTAGATTTTGTCTATAAATTTTAATATTGATAAACTATGTTGGAAACTTTGATTATTAAAATTTAGTTTGAAACTCGTAATATTTATAAATCTTGATTCTTGTATTTTATAGAATTTAAATTGACTTTTTTGTATAAGTGAGTTGAAATGTTATTCTTATTATTTTTTTATAAGTAAGAGATAATATTTATTCTTATTATTTTATAAATTGCATATATATATATATATATAATTATATATAACACGATGCAATATATTTGAAAAACGAAACAACTATGCTTGGTACCACTTTGATTTTTAATTGTTAGATAAATAATAATAACTCATATATCTAATTTGTATGACATGTGAATTGCAATGTTATTTATATCATTTTAAACTATATATATATATATATATATATTTATAAATGTATTTTTTAAAAAAATTACACTTCTTTTTTTTTTTTTGTATTGGCAAAAACGTTACAAGTATATTACGATACATGTAACAATACACAATATGATCTGCATTTTTTTTTAAAATGATACACCTTCCTATACACATTTCAATAACAATGATTAAGATATTATACACAACATAAGCTAAAATTCAAGATAGTAATAAAGGCCTCACCCCTTAAGAACTTCAGTTGCTGCTGCATGCATATTAGAAATCAAGTTGGTCATGCCATGATCAGAAAGAAAATCGGCGCTTGCCAGAAACTGTTGCTGGTCATTCCTGCCAATTAGATCAGCTTCATCCTGTGAACAAGAATACAAATGGATTACTTTCAGACAAGTGAAAAAAAATCTACTTATCAAAAATAAGACAAGTGACAAAATATCAGGGCTAACAGAGAGAACATGATAAAGATGTGATGGATGAACAGTATGAGATCAATGGCAATACTCAAACCTATAGCCCCACCCCTCCCTTCTAAATACCATGCTAGCACTTAACTCAAGGGAAATAACTGATGCTTTTACTTTATTGTTTCTAAAAGTATCTCATGCCATGAAGCACATCTCATCAAATCTTGTCATAATCAAGTTTGGGTGCACCTGCATATTCACTTCTCGCTGACTACAATGTCAGGACAGCCACTAACTATTTCCAAAGTAATTGGCATCAACAGGTTTGCATAAACCATATTATCAAATTAACCCAATTAACTATCCCATTAGTCTCCAACTCTCGAAGTCCAAGGTCCTAAGATTGGCCCATAATCTAAATTGTAGAGAAATTTGAGTCCACAAGCTGAGACTAGAATATTATTCATTCAAAACTGATCAGGGCCCAGACTACTAATCAATAGGTATATTCATTTCACACTATCAAATACTTGGTTCTCTACTATGGTACTAGTCAACTTTAAATTCAAATATAAGGTACCTTAAAATGCACAATGGATGCATATGCAATCCATCTAACTTCATGCCGTAAACATTATGAGGTAAATGATATCAGGTCCAGACTTTGAAACACATACATATAGGGTCTAGGCTGGGTAGGCTAGCCTGAACTAATTACAATACTTGAGGATTATGAGTGAAAATCTTCTTATTCTAAAATTCTCTATTATGTAATTACCAAAGACATGAAAACGTGGCCATAATATTATGATAAACCTCACGTTTTTAAACTCCACATAGAATTATCTTACAATCATGAATTTACTATATCATTTTTCTATCAGTACTTCCTCACAATGTAAAGCCCAAAAGAAAATTATTTAAATATTATGTGATGTTATTTTTGAGGAATTGATAATATGTCAATTCTTCTACATCACTTCAAAAAGTACAAACAATTGGATTCTTCTAGAAGCGGTAAATAAAGGTTGACACTAATTGTTACTCTACATGGAAACAAAATTTTACATTGAAAGACTAATTTATATAATGTCCAGTATCTACGAAATACTCTAAACAATTACTAGGTTGTCCAGTGCAATTAGGGGTGGCAATTCGTGTTCCCGTGTCGTGCTCAGGTCGTGTCAGGACACATATTTTGAAAATAGTGTCGACCCGAACACGACCTGATTAAATAATCATGTCAACTTCTCCGATCCGAGCACGACTCGTTTATTAAACAAGTTAACACAACACGACTCGACTAACCCGTTTAATAAATAGGTCATGTCAAATCGAATGGCCCGACAAGACAAGAATAACCTGTTTGATACGAATAACCTGTTTGACACGAATAACCTATTTGACACGAATGACCTATTTGAATAAATTATATATTATTCTCATTCAAATCATAATATATAGCTCAATCAAGTCATTCTTATTCAAATTATAATTTAAATAATAAACGAAAACATTCACCATTTATTAACATGCGTTGTTCAAATTAAAATAAAATTTTCAAGCAAATGATGTTTCATCTGGGTTCAAATGCCAAATATATTTACAAGACCAAATTAAATATAGATACAAAACAATTCTTCCAAAAATATATTTAAAAAAAAAACCTTCAAAAAAGATTTTAAAAAAAAATGTTAGTTAATTTATGTTTATTACCAAAAAGAATTTTAAAGATAATTAATATAGTCTAGTTTAACAACATTATTTTAGGGGGAGAAGAAAATAGAGAAAAAAGAGTAATATATGATTTATTTAAGTTTAATAATATTATTTTAGAATATTTATAGGGATTACAAGACTATTATACTTAATCAATATAGTCTAGTTTATTAAATCATTAATTATTTTATTAGAATTTGTCTTGTAATCTATATGATCTCACTACATTTGTTATTAAAATGATGCAGATGAATTCAAGTAAAAAGTTTTTTTTAATTATTATATCTTTATTATTTTTATATTAATACTAATATATTTATATTCATGGTTAAAGCTAACAATTATATTACTTAATAATTAATATATTTTTAAAATCATTTTATAATATTACTACTAAATAGAATAAAACATGTTTATAATCGTGTTAATCAGGTCAATTTCGTGTTAATAGGTCAGTTTCAGGTTAGTAGGTTAAACGTGTCATTTCCAGGTCACGAGTCATGAGACACGTTTAATAATCAAGTCAATTTCGGGTCAACCGAGTCAACCCGGACATGACACGAATAGTAATCGTGCCTGACCCGAACACGATTAAGCCCAACCCGAAACCTACTAAGTTCGAGTCATTTTCGAGTTTTGTTTACTGGTCGTGTCTAATATTGTCAGCCCTAAGTGCAATGTACTATAATTGCTAAGAAGATTCTAGTGAAATAAAAAATTTACAAAGGTGAAATTAGGTATTTGGAGGCTGGAGCATAAAGGCATAAGATCTTTTGTAGTCTTTTTTTGGTGTTTGTTGGGGGGGGGGGGGGGGGGGGGGACGTAGCTCAAGTAGTAATGCATATAGACCTGTCAAAATAACATGGGATGGGATATGTGATGGAGATTACTTTCATAAAAATGACCGAGGTTAAAGTTGATTTATCTATGGATTACTATGCCTAGCCATGGAAGCCACCTAATGGGAGCTTTATTAGCCTCAGGCTTTAAATGAAGTGAGCATAAAGTTCTTTCCCTTTTTTCTTTTGTACTTCCCAAAAAACAGGGGTATCATTTGTAATTTTGATAGTTATAGGAGGTACTATTATAATTTTGGTTTTCTTAAAATAAAAGGTTACCTACTTAGTCGTAAGGTAACCTCCTTATTTATGTCACCATCTTATTATCTTCACCTAGTTCTTACCTACTAATCACCTAGTAGGTCACCTTGTTCTATGGACCTCCTTTTGGTAGGCTATATGGAAGTTTAGTGACTTCCCATTTCTAGCAATACATTGAAGAATTTTATATCCTCTTGCACCTTATAGTGAGACTCCATCTACCTTGTGAGATTCCACAACAGCTAGATCAAGAAGATTGATTCTTCTTTAATTAGTTGAGTTGCCTCAATCCCTCTCTTCTCTCTTAATTTTTATTTCAACAGATATGTAGTCCATTTCTTTCTCTTAAAACCATAATATTTCACTCCTAAATCAAACCCCCACCTTCCTTGCTCTTGTTTAGTAAAAGGCAGCCATATTCCTCAAACTTTTTTCAGAGCCATCTGCATCCATGTGTGTCCAACATATTCAATGTCTGACACAACATTGGTAGATCACAATCCTAGTTCCATAGAATATATTTAGATCATGAATGGTTCAAAGTAGCTAAAGCAAACATATCTTATAATCAATTTTACGTAGAATTGTAGAAATCAATTTTACGCTACAAGGCGGAGAAAAGTCAACTAAGATTATTAAATTGAAGAGATCAAGAAATACCTCAACAATGGTTAATAAAAGACTTCACTGAAAATTATTCAATGAAGGTTTATCAACCATTTCATATTCAGGTATCTGGATCCAATCTTTACAAAAACTTCAAAATGGAAAAAAGAATTTCCTTATCAACAAGATTGGGAAAATTTCTCTAGACTAAAGGTAAAAAAATTGAATGCTCCAGCCATATTCCCATGTCCATTGATTTCTTTCTTCTTCTTTTTTTTTTGTTGGGGGGTGGTGGTTGGTAGCTCAGCGGGATTGTACAACCACCTAGAGACTTTATCAGCTAAGCTAGTTGGTAAATTCCATGTCCTATGACCTCAAGTATTAGAAAAGCGTTAGATATAGACACAGATGCCAAGGTTAGGTGATTCACATTTCAAGGGAAGGTAGAAATGCAAAGGGGAGAAATAAATTGGTCGGTGACAATTGATGGCAAAAAATAAAAATAAAATAACCAAGAAACTTCATAAGAATATTGACAAAAGAAAAAAAAAGGAGGGAGAAAATAAGAAAGGCTTGTAAATTTTCAAATACAACTGAATTGAATGACCATGCTTTTCCAAATTGTATATAAGTCAAAACTTCACTATATGGCTGGTTTGGTTATTGGTTAAATATGTTGGGCCAATGGGGTTCGGCTATATGGCTTAAATGATGTGGGCTGAGTTTAAATTAGGTTGGACTATTAAATGAAATATGGGCCAGAAGGAGGCAGCTGAGCTCACTTGGGTTGAACCATGGGTTTTAAATGGGTTAAATCAATATGGATCAAAAGCTAAATTGAAACGGGTCCTGTGGGGTTTATATTTTGTTCCCATTGCAAGATAGGGGATTGAGATCCTATCACACTGCTCTGTATGCGAGATGAAGATAAACACGATGGTGGAGGCTGCGGTCCGCAAAGTCAATGTTGGCGACTGGTGGTGCGACACTGTTACTGTTGACGGCAAGATTTTTTATTTTATTTTATTTTTTTGTATCGATAGATGACAAGCTTCTAACAAAGGCAAAGCTCTGCAACAATAGTGTCTGTGCTGGGTTTGTGACTACAATTGTGACAGGCAGTGATGGATATTGTAGCGAGGGCAACGGTGGTGGAGTATTTGTCGCAAGGATCAATCTGGTGGTGGCAACGGTCACAGACAGTGATTATGGCCCCAGGAAAATGAACAGTAGCTTGCACAGAGGGTGAAGATGCTTCTTGTGATCTGCGATTGATGAGGCTGATGGGCCGTGATTTTCCTGGGAGGGTGCTTGTAAGGACTATGTAGACATTTCGCAAGGAGAGGTGCGATTATTGTGGTTGATGGTGAGACTCAGTGATTTGCCACTTCGTTGGTGGTGGTGATGATGAACAATTGGTTTGAGTTTTGCTCGGCGATGATGGTTGATGTGGGATTATGTGGGCTTCAAATCTGAGATGTTTGAATGGAGTTGTGAATGGTGATGATAATCAGTGGGTGATGAAGATCAGGTTTTAGGCTCTGATACCAAGCTTGTGTGCAGCACAGAAGAGAGAGGAGAGAATAGAGAAGAAAAGAAAGAATGAGAGAAAGAGAGGAAACCGAGACAGTGACTAGAAAGAAAACTCAATATCCAATATCCTAATATCAATGCAATTCAATAATCAAAGTCTTCTTGTCTCATAAAATCAACCCCTATAAATAGGCAAACCCTAAATAAACTTACCAAAATAAACATAACTCCTAAAATAGATTAAGTTCTAAATAAAATAAAATAAATACATAAATTAAAATATCCTCCAGAATCAAATACAACTGGCTTGTAGGATCCTTCCTGTTCCCCATCCACATTGACCGACCATGCAGGATGAACTCAAGATTTTTTCTTCTTTTTTTTTTCTGACAAGTATGGATGAACTAAAGAGTATTGTTTATGGTTGGCTAAAAGCACCAAAGTTATTAAATCACAAAGAGAATGAGAAATAGAAGCAGAATTGGGAGGAACTAATCTCTCAATCACTTACTCTTAGGAGAAAAGCAAATTACACTCTCGGTAAAAATTTCAACTCACTTCTCAAAAAAAAAAAAAAAGGGTACCATTCACTTTCAAACAGAAAACCCCAATATTAAAGAATGTCAGCCCTTGTCACCCCAACTATCAAGAGAAACTTATGAAACCCAAAGACAGAAACACTCTTATTCAGAGCTATCCAGAGTTACAGTATCATGAACATAAACTTGCTACTGTAGCATTAATAAATGAAATCCAGCATGTAAGACTCAGAATTGGTAACTGAAGGATCAAACAAATACTTGTAAATACATGAATGTGGCTACAACCTCCCATGGCTATCTTGACTATGCCGCATAATTATTTGGGGCCATGGAACCAAGACCTTAGAAACTTCTTTTGTATATTTTGGGATGCTTCCATAACACCCAGTGAGGCAAACTGAAGGCAGAGGCATCAACATTTGCACTTGGTTTCAGAAAAAAAAAAAAAAAAAAAACAAAAACAAAAAACAAAACAAAGAAGAAGAAAAGCAATTCACACTTTTTTTTTTCATTCGGTAAAGTTAGTGTATTATAAATAAGGCGCTTGATGGGGGCGAATCCATAATTACAAAAAAGGGAGGGGGGCACAAAAACACACACACACACACACACACACATATATATATACACATTAAGAAAACTGATGGGGATAAAAAAGAGTGGATAACTTGACCATCTACAAAAAAAGGGCATAATTACCAAAATTTTCAAGCACACTGTAGGGCTTAAACTTAGTTTCACAAAGTTAGTGATACAGACCAGAACATATATTTCCAAGTTCTATAAACACTACAAAAATAGCATACTAAAAATCACCACCCACAGCATTGCTTGCTTGCTAAAAATCACAGACATGGGACATAGATACGACACAAGAAGGACACACGGAAACGGCACTTCTCAAAAAAATTAGACACAGATATGTCAAAGATACGTTAAATATTTTTTTATTGTTTTATATGACCATACAATAAAAATTTAATATTATTTCAATCAAAATTAGAATAAAAGAACATAAATCATAACAATATTATTAAGATATCAAAATAACAAATTCATTAAATAAACATTCAAGAACTTCTTCATTTAATCATTAGCATCCATGATCCAAGTTCCAAAAAAATATTCTAGCCACTACACAAACATTTATATATATATATATATATATAAAGAAGAAAAAAAACAAAAGAGAAGCAGAGAAAAATGAGGGAAAATCCAAAAAAAAAAAAAAATGAAGAACAAAAAGATCTAAAAATCGTATCCCAAAATTGTTCAAAACGTGTTTCCAGTACTCATCCGAAATTTAAAAAAATAAAAATAAATCGGACACTCTTTTTTTGCTTGGCTGACGTGTCCAAACGTGTCCATGTCTGACATATGTCCAACACTGATACGTGAGACAAAATAGAATGTTCATGCTTCATAACTTACTAATATCTCCTTCAATACACCCCTAATGACGAACTTTCTATGTTTGATGTGGGAAAATAGTGTAGCCTACAATTGATTTTTGTGTTTATTATGGATAAGAGGTAGAAGAAAGGATATTTGATTTCTTAACTCAAATGTGTTGGAATTGGCTTGATTTTGTAATCATGATGTTGCAGGAATTTCAGGGTTTGATTGTTGAAAATTCCGGACAGCGGCTACCTAGAGGTTTCAGGTGTGAAATCAAAGGCCAAAAGGCACGAAGAGGGTCAAGGCTGATTAGGGCTTGGTACGGTTGAGTTTTGGGATAAAATAAGGACTATTCTAAGGCCAAGGACCATAACCTGTAAATAGTATTTAAAGAGAAAGATGAGGAGGATAAGAAAAAGAATATCTAGGAAACGCACCTAAGGAGTTTTTGGTACTCACCTCTTAAGGCAAGGTTGCTTCACAAATCAAAAAATCTCAAATTCTCGTAACTCAAGTCTTGTTGAATTAAATGACTGCATATGTATATATACACACTACTGCAGCAATCCTACTCTGAAACTTTAACTATTAAGATAATTCTAGACCTAGAAGATCCCACTTACAATGACCCAATAACAAGATTCAAAATGAGACTCATGCATCATTACTAAAGCCAATGTCCAGCAACTCAGGAAATTATCAAAATACGGTTGACTCCTAAGACCTAACAAAACATAAGCTTGAGTAGTATCTCGTCCATCTCCCAAATAAGAGGTTGAGGATTCAAGTCTCAATTGGGACAAGTAGGTGTGTGTGTCTTACAAACAAAAAAAAAAAACTATATTGGCAGCAAAGTAACCTAAATTAACACAAAATAAGAATGGAATTAAATATAAACTTGAGCACATGATGTCTCAAGTACACTCCATGCAAAATCCCGCATTTGCTCTTCTTCTACTTTAAAGTTTAAATATCATACATCACTCTTGCCCACACTAAAAGAAAGCTTGAGCTTGACTTTTGTAATGCTATAGCCTATAGCATAATAAATCAAGAGCAGCGAACTTGCCTTCTTCAAGGCTTTAAATCCCAAAGTTGATTCGACATGCGTAGCACCTTTTGAAGCAACAATGACAACACTGGGAAACCCACTTTTGCCATTCACCATTCAATTTGAAAAGATGAAATTAATGAAGGAATAGCTTACATTCGGAGATCATTAGATTGACTCCGAGTGAAAAATTCAGCTGCTAATGCTTTGCTTTGACTTCAATGGTTTAATCATTGTATTCAACTTGCTCATTTATAGTTTCCCCAAGTTTTTTTAACAATCTCAACTTTTGTTTCCCAACATAAACACCCTCAATCCCTCATACAATCTGCTTCAACAAGACAAGGCATCAGCATTGAAGTCAAGCAACAAGTAAAAAAAAAAATGTTTTGATAGGTAAGTGGCCGTTGAGGTGGGAATTGAACCCGGGACCTTAGGGATTTAACCCAAGCCTCTTCCCAACACATTCAACCCAGGGATTAAGGATTAAAAGATTTTAATTCAAGGAGGTATCATTAATGGGATATTACCTAAAAAAAAGCAACTACAATGGCCTCCAAAATAACTTAGCAAAGCTTGGATGGAACTCAGCAAGTTGTCCAATCAATTAAAAGTCTCAAAGGTGCCTTTAATTGGATACTGAAGTAAGATTTTTTAAACCCAATGGTCTAATTGGTAAGTGGAATCAGAATTCCCAAAAAAAAAAAAAAATCAAATTCAGCTGAAATTTAACTGAAATTATAATTTCATTGTTTGGGTCATAGTACCCGGGCCGGATATTACCCCAACAGGGGAGGTGTTTCATTGGTTCAACCATGGGTCAACCATTTAAACCACTCATTATAAATAAAGGTAATTTAAAAAAAAAAAAATTTAAATATGCTACTAAATATATATGATATTAAATTTGATATCATGTTTACTACAAACTGAACGTAACTCCATGGTTAAGATGGCTTGAATCATGCTGAATGCTCAGGTTTGACTCCCTTCAAGTGCATTACTGTATAACTTTTTAAAAGGGAAGTAATAAGTGTGTAGGTACACGGTTCATCACAAAGACTGGATTGACAATGTTAGCCTCTCATTGGTGCTGACGTGGATTGGGATGGCAAGTCTTGCTACCATTGAATCACCTCTCAACGCAGTTCTTAGGGTTATGTGGCTTGATAGCTAAAGTATGTCACCTTACCTCATGTTAATTCTACAGCAGACCTTGGTCTTTCAAGAGAGAGAGTTACCCTTCTAATGTCTTATTGGACACATGGAGTCATTGCCATAATGTCGCTTTACCTATGTGCAACTATCAAATGCTATTCACAAACAAATCATGTGCACCAATTAATATAAATAGTTGTGCTTCGCACTTTGCTGAAAAAGCTATTGTAGTTAGTATTATGCATGAGAGGTAAACTCGTATAACTTCTTTTGTATTTCTCGAGCCAAGCACGTAATTCTGCCCTCCTATCTCTCTCTCTCTCTCCCACTATAGATTGCTTCAACTTTCACCCTCCAATCATCCTAGGAATCCTATAAATCTTCCAATTGCATTGTAGTTGTAACGCACTCCCCACTTTACCTCTCATCTACAAAGAGTAACTAGTTCAACTGACCTGCTCATTCCAATTCAATAAAAACCAGGCCTGTTTTGCCAACTCAATGCAGTTACTACACTTTTCCTGCAAAAGCAATCTAATTAAAGAATCAAACCAATCTATTGGCTGATTTCCAATTCAACCAATGTCGGTTTGGTCCAATTCTAATAACAATGGTTCGGATGACTCAAGTATTGTGGATATAGAAGTAAATTTTTATTAAGAAAAAACGATAGGAAAATTTGAGATGAAGAAACAATAAAAAGAATACGAGAAGCAAAAAGATTTCTTGTGCAAATTAAATGACCAAAAAACATAATCTAAAAAAAGGAACAAAAGCAAAACTCAACTCAACTCAACAAAGCCTTAACCCAACTATTTGGGGTCAGCTACAGGAATCTTGCCCCGTTATTCTGCTCTATCTAAGACCATCCCCTCAGTTAGACCACACATTATTATTTTTTTTTACTATCTCTACTAAAATTAATTTTGGTCGCCCCAAAATGAGGGTGTTGAGATAGATATGTAGTAAGACAAGAAAAAGATAAAATTAAAAATAACACATTCGTGAGACGGAAGGAACAGCACCTATAACCTATAGGAGATAAAATAAGAGAAAACTGATTAAGGAGGTATGGCCTTGTACAACCAAACCAGTAAATGCACCGGTAGCCAGTAGGAAAGAACGACATGGATCAATCACCTCTAATGAAATTTAAGGATTTAAATTGTCAGATCCTCTCAATGTTTCCTGCAACAGGATGATTCAAGGAAACCTTAATTTTCAGTAAAGATGGAAAGCACTTGAAAAGCAATTATGAACTTCTTGAATGGTAAGAACCTCCTCTTTTTTCTTTTTCTTTTTTGCTCCAGGCCCCCAAAATTGAATGGTGCGAAATATGCAAGTAAGTTTTGGTGCAGAGAATGCTAATAAGAAGAAGGGAAAATTAGAAATTTTACAGAGCACTATTTGGACTAGGCTTTGCGTTGATTGTGAGTCTTTATTTATAATTTTTCTAAGTTAATATTTTGTTGGTCATCTTTTTTTTTTTTTAAGCAAGTTTTAGGAGTCAAGAGCGTCTTGGAAATTTCAAAATTTGTTGGAATTGGGCTGGAGTTGGTTTTAGAAAATTGAAGATTGTTTAATGTGTAATACAACCTTACCTTAGGGGGTGACTCTTACACATCATTTGGTTTGTTAATCGAAGGAAGATGAGGAGAAGGTGGGGAGGAGAAAGAAAGAGAAAAGGAAAAAAGAAGGAATTTTATAAATTTCAGTTTTTTGGTTAAAGAGAAGAAGTGGACAGAAAAGAAGAGAAGAGATAAGGTGAGAATCATGTATGCCTCATTTTATATACTTATACATGCACCTAAACATTGTACTTTCTCTTCAAATCACCCCATTTTGGGGCTGATGGTTTTTGTGGGCTCAAAAAGAAAGACTTTTTTCCTAATCATTTTATTTCTTCTCTCTCCTCATTTACTAAACCAAACCATTGAAAGAAGGGCGTTTTAAAAATTTATCTTATCTTAACTCTTACTAGTGTGTTGAGGAATTCTAGGTTGGATTTCTAGATTATTTTGTTCTTCGTTTCCTTCCCTACTCTTCTTCTTTTCTTTTATTATTATTCTCAAAACAATCACAATTTCAGCACAAAAATCACAAAATACTCATGTCAAGAACTTCCCGGACATGTTTCTTTAAAAATCCTGCAACCTGACATTTCTTAAATTAAGCCAATTCCCTTCCTTTTTGAAGCCCAAACCATAGAACTTCTCTTTAACCTTATAAAACCCTAACCCTACAAGCTTCCAATAACCAAAACCCACCACAAAACCAAATGTAAGCATCTTTATTAAGGTTTACAAAAGCTATCCTGCATCGGTAAGAAAAAGGGCAAATTGGACCTTGTGTAATTAAGCTTTGGACTTTGTGTAAGAATGTGGGGGAGAATGATGAAGAGACGCTATTGGAAAATATTAGAGCACTATTTGGACCTTGTATAATTAAACTTTGCATTGATTCTGAATCTTTATTTATATTTTTTGCAAGTTAGTATGCTGCTAGCCATCTTTTCTTTTCTTTTTTATTGGTATGCTGCTAGCCATCTTTATTTTATCAAGTTTTAGGAGTCAACTGTTTCTAGATAATTACAAAATTTGTTGGACATGGGCTGGAGTTGAGTTTAAGAGGATTGAAGATAAATGTGTAACACAACCTTATCTTAGGGGGTGATTCTTAAAGAATTCTAGGTGGGATTCCTAGATCGATCTTTAAGTTTACAATTCTCGGGTTACTGTAGACAGCCCCAAAATAACAACCGCTTATGACACCAAAACCCCAGTAGCAAGTTAAATCAACCCTAAGCCTTTCCCCTTACCCTTTGCCCATTAATTTAGCACCTAATATCTTAATACACTTGCTATCCAGCATTTCTAGCAACACTTTCTTGAATTTCCTGCAACCTATCACCTCAAAATTCAAGCCAAATTCATTTCCTTTTACTTCCCAAAAGCTACGACTTTCATTCTATATTTTAAATCCCTAGACCTACAAGCTTTCCACAACCTAAACCCACCACAAAACCATCTCTAGGCAACTTCATTCAAAATTTCCTAAAACTGTTCTACATCAGTTTGGAATCAAAGGTTATAGGAAAGATCTTCCCTGCACTTTATCCTACATCAAGTTCAACATCCAAAAAATTTGGTGCTCCCAAGAAATATCTATTATTTGTATCTAGATGTAGGGGTGCAACTTGGGCGGGCTAACCCGAGCCCGGCCCGAGCCCAACGCAATTTTTTTAGGGCTTGGGCTGTATCTTTTATATCTCGGGACGGCCTGGGGGGAAAACCCTCAGCCTGACCTCAATTCGGGCTGGGCCAAGACTAAAGCAAGTACAGCCCAAGCCCAACCCAAGCCCAAGTTCACATACATATATATTTATTCTAAACATGTTCTCACAGTAAAGTAGCTGAGAAACAACCCTGGACGAATGCTATTTGCCACATGTTCTTGTGAAGTTATATATAAACACAACTCATTTTACTCTTGCCATCAATGTGGGACGGTTGCAAAATATAAGAATGCCCAGATCAAGTCTCAAGCCAGCTACTGCTATATATGATGATATGTAGTCTGTACTGCTACAACATAGAAGAGACAAAATTGTTGAAACAAACTTGAAGCTACTATTCTAATCCCACGCTTCCCCATGAGTTCAAATCTATGTTGCTTATAGATGATGCTACAACAGGGCCGGCTCAAGCATAAAGCGAGTAAATCAATCGCTTTAGACCCCACTATCAAAGAAAGCCTCAAATTTTGTATACATCTATAGTACACTTCAATTAAAAATAGAAGTATAATTAAAAATAGAAGTGTAAGGCACATAAAAGTCCAAGTCTTACAAAAACAAACAAAAAAAAACCCATAAATATCTATATCAAGAAAAACAATTTTAACGGATTATATCTAATACAAAAAAAAAAAAATTGGCAAAACAAAATAAAAGTAAAAAATAAAAATAAAAAGTTGAACTGTTAACTAATATTGTAACATTATAGAACGCGAATTGTAATTGACATATATAATACTTGAACTTAATTATAATTGGTTAATATATATATATATATATGTATATTAGTAATAGATTTACTAATACCATGACATTGCAATTTGAATAGGAATACAATATTTAATAAAGTTAGTCTAATACTAAGTATAATATTATTAATACTACACAACTAAAACTACAACTAGTAGAAGGTGAATCATAATTGGTATATATAATACTAGAACTCAATTGTAATTGGTATGTATCTCTCTCTCTCTCTCTCAAGTAATAGATTTATTAATACCATGAACGTTGTAAATTTGCAATTGGAATTGAAATACAATATTTAATAAATTTACTAATACTAGGTAAAGTTTTAATTGAAATAGAAAATATACAATATTCTTATTGATAATACCTGTGACAGTTATTTCTATAGAAATAATTTTTAAAAAATTAAAATTGATAAAATCCCACCTAAGATTAATTACATTATAAGAAAGATTATGTGAATTAATTATACTATCAATAGAAAAGTATATGTTAGCAACATTTGATTACAAAAACTTAATTAATAAATTTGTATCTTAATCTTAAGATTAATTTTTAAATAAATTTTTGTTAATATTAATACTAAAAAATAAAAGGCCTCAATTAGATTTGTCACTTTAGGCCTCAAATTGTCTCGAGCCGGCCCTGTCCTACAACTCAACTGATATATTCTATAATATATTCTACAATATATTTTACATGTATTGTATGCTACAACTCAACTGATCTAATACATATATAATATATTCTCCTCTTAAATATATTATATATGTAGAATATACATACATTCATACATATAGCGAACTACGCTCTCAAGCACAATGGATCAGAAGTTTCTCTCTATTACGATCTTCACAAAATGGCCCCAATGATTATCATGTCATCTAATCTCCACACCAAGTAGCAACCTATAGTAGACCACCAGAATTTCAGTTCAATATGCTTCCCAGAGTCCTTGTTGAAGATAAATTAGTAGAGATTGTTGTTATCCAAACCCTAGACCCCTTTATTTAGGATTTCTTTGCTTGATCCCTTCAAGATAATGATGGGGACTTTCATTACCTACCCACAAAATCCATTAGCAGAAACCTTGCTAGAACAAGAATTTACAATTGATTTCACTAATGAGAAATTCATACAACAGGTTCTCATGCCCTAACTTCTCCATCCTTAATTAATTCTCTCCTCCATAATCATCTCTTGAAGTTAGTTGAGAACTTCTTGTTCGGTTGCAGTCGTCCCACATCGAATACGAAACAAAATACTCAGGTTCTATTGTTCTATAAAAGGTCGTCCCTTTTAACAAGTATACAAGTTAAGGAGGCTTTTCACGGTGAATTTTTGACAGTTGTAAAGCTTTAAAAAAATAAATGAATTATGTTTAAAATTTAATAGTTTGTCGAGGCATCGGCAACCCAAGCGAGCCCGAATATATTTTCGGGATGGGCTTGGGTTTATGTATTAAGATTTAAACTCGGGCTCGGGACAGGCTTAGGCTAAATGTTTTAGTGTTCAGGTTGGGCTTGGGCGCATCTCAACCTGAGGCCGGCCCGCCCGAGTTGCACCCCTATCAAGATGGTAGATAAATTAAGTGACACCCTACAGTAAGTAGAGGAGAAAAAAAAGCCTAGAGAGAGAAAAGGAGGAGCTTGTTTTACTGGAAAAGAGTCATAAAAATAGCACAGCAAGTGATGTTGCAAGTAAAGAAGATATCTTTGTTGGCCAAAGATCCCATTTTCGTTTGATTTTCCATGGATATGGGACTGAGAATAGATAATTGTGTCTCTGTAACTCCTCACAATTCCAGATCTTCAGAAATGCCATTTTTTATCCCATCCTAAAGAATTGATGCAATCATTTACATTTATTATCTTGGTCACTCGTCCACCTCTACGAAGTCTATAGCATTACATGTCACCCTTCTAGTTTCGAGTGTGAAGCTTGCCAGTTAGGTAAGCATCATAGGATGTCTTTTCCTTTAAGGCAAAACAATCGTCAATCCACTCCTTTTGAGTTGGTTCAATCCGATGTTTAGGGTCCATCTAGGCATAAGAGGTTGTTAGGATTTTCTTATTTTGTGTCTTTTGTGGATGATCGTTTAATAATGACATGGATATTTTAAATAAAAGATCGATATAAAGTTTTTCTATTTTTCAATTATTTCATAAAAAAGTTGAAACTCAATTTGGTCATCATATTCGTGTTTTACAATCTGATAATGCTCTGGAATATGTTAAAGGCTCTCTTCAAACTTATTGTGATGCTCTTGGTACTATGCATTAATCTCCTTGTGCTTGCACACCTCAACAATACAGTGTGGATGAACCTAAAAATCAGCATCTTCTTGAGGTTGCTATAACTTTTATGATTCAAATGAATGTTTCTAAACATTTTTAGGTGAATGTTATTATTAATGTTTGTTATCTCATTAATCGTATGCCCTCTTATGTCCTTCATGGTGGTATTCCTTATTCTATATTGTTTCCTAATCATTACTTATTCCCTTTACCTCCATGCGAGTTTGGTTGTGTTTGCTTTGCGGATAATTTTACTTCAGGGAACGATAGATTGGCTCCTCAATAGAGCAGGCGGGTGAAGAGGTTATGCTCTGCCAGGATTCTTCGGTGAATCCAGAAGATTATAATCCGATAGCCATTGTGTTGCCGATTGAGTACTCCAACGACTCCTCCCAGCTTCAGGAGGCGACAGCTACAGATTTCTGCTGTTATCAACAGGCTCTCACTAATGAATGGGTGCTGCGGAAAATGGGGAAGGTTAGCAAACTCATGGGTGTTCCGTGTGAAGGCTTTGAAGATCGTCTGCTAGATTTATTTAAGGAAATTGTGCTGAGGAATTCTCTGTTAAGACCGAGCTCCAGAATGGCTTCTAAGAAAGATAAGAAGGACAAGTCAGCAAAACGTTTGAGAAGAGTTATGAAGGAGTTGTCCTGCTCGGTCAATTATAAGGGCAGCAGGGCGATGGCGGTCTTTACCGATGGCACAACAACAGATTAGTTTCCCTATGCATTTAATAATATTATCATGGAATGTGAGAGGTTTGAATGATCTCGACAAACGATCTATTATTAAGGGTTTACTTCAGGAATGGAGGCCTACAGTTATATGCCTTCAAGAAACAAAAATGGGGTGCATCTCGAGATCTATTGTTCGCTCCATTTGGGGGTCCAGATGGATTAAGTGGGTTGCCCTGAACTCCCAAGGCACTACAGGAGGTATCTTAGTGGCGTGGGACTCCCGGCTGATTACTTGTCTTGAGCAGAGGATGGGTGAGTTCTCTATCTCCTGCAAGTTTAACTTAGTGTCTAATTCTTTTGTGTGGGGTTTTTGCGGTGTCTATGGGCCAGTGGTTGATGGGGCCAGAGGCTTATTATGGGATGAGCTGCAGTCGTCGATTTCCTTCTTGGCAAATCCCCTGGTGTTTAGAGGGGGACTTCAATGTTGTTAGGAATCCCAGGTGAGAGATGGGGGGAGGCAGGTTGACCTCGGCAATAAGGAGCTTCAACAAGTTCATCAATTCCCAAAGCTTAGTGGATTTCCATTTGGAGGGAGGGAGGTTCACGTGGTCCCGAGGAGGTCATCAGTCTGCTATGTCCCGCTTGGACAGATTTCTGATTTCTCATAACTGGGAGGACGCATTTCCAGGAATCTCTCAAAAGTGTCTCTCGCGTCCGTGTTCTAATCACCGCCCCATAATGTTGTCTTACGGGGGTTTTAGTGCAGGCAGAAGCCCTTTCAGATTTGAAAACATGTGGCTTGAAGCTGAAGGGTTTGTGTAGCTTGTAAGAAATTGGTGGGATTCTTATATTATAACGGGGTCCCCAAGTTATTGCATAGCTAGAAAGTTGAAGCTCCTCAAAGAAGATCTAAAAAGGTGGAATCGTGAGATCTTTGGTTCTATTCAGATTAGGAAGCAATCTTTACTGAATGACCTTCGTGAGCTGGACAAGGAGGAACAACTGGGCTCCATATCGGATGAGAAAAGGGTTGAGAGAGAAGGCCTTAAGGGTCAGATTAGGGCAGCTTCTCAAGATGGAGGAAATCTCATGGAGGCAGAAATCTAGGGCCATCTGGCTTCGGGAGGGGGACTGCAACACAAAATTTTTCCACAGAACGGCTTCTTCTCATTACAGGAAGACCCATATTTCCTCTATTGTTATTGATGACGAGATTCTTAATGATGAAGTTCCTATCAGAAAAGGTATTGTGGATTTTTTCTCATCTCTGTACTCTGAGCCGCATAGATGGAGACCGAGGGTGAACGACCTCTTCCTGAATAGCCTGAATGGGGACGATTTCCTCTAATCTAGAGATCCCTTTTTTGGAAGAAGAAGTGGTGAGAGCTTTAGATGCCTGCAATGGCGATAAAGCTCCAGGTCCTAACGGTTTTACTATGGCCTTCTTCAAAAAATGTTGGGAGTGTTCTGAAAGCAAATATAATGGCGATCTTCGAGGCCTTCCACAGGGAGGGCGGCTTTGAGCGTAACCTCAATGCCTCCTTCATTGTCCTCATTCCAAAGAAGGAAGGAGCCATTAGCATCAAGGATTTCCGTCCTATTAGCCTAGGTGAGCAGTGTGTATAAGCTGATTGCAAAGGTTCTTTCTCTTCGGCTCAAGATATGGGCAACATCATCTCTCCTAGTCAGCATGCTTTCGTGGAGGGCCGTCAAATTCTGGATGCGACTCTCATTGCCAATGAATGCATAGACTCAAGGATAAAGCAGAAAAGGAAGGGGCTTGTATGCAAGCTGGATATTGAGAAGGCCTTTGATCATGTTAGCTGGAGTTTTCTGATGAGTATGCTGGCAAAGATGGGTTTTGGGGGTAAGTGGCGGAAGTGGATTCAGTCATGTATCTCCACAGTTTCCTTGTCTGTCCTTGTCAATGGACCCCCTGCAAGCTTCTTCCGCTCCTCTAGAGGATTGAGACAGGGCGATCCCCTTTCCCCCTTTCTCTTTGTGATTGCTATGGAGGCTTTGAGTCGGTTTTTGTCACGAGCGGAGGAGGTTGGTCTCATCAACGGCTTCCAGGTGGGGGGCAGAAGTGGTGGCATTGGCTTTTCCCATCTTTTGTTTGCGGACAATACCATCATTTTATGTGACCCTTCAGTCCATCAGCTCCGTTTTGTCCGGTGCATTCTTGTGTGTTTTGAAGCTGTTTCAAGTATGCGGAATCAATCTTGCAAAAAGCAGTATTACTCCAGTTGGGCTGATTCAGGACTTGGACTTGGACTTGTTAGCCAGCACTTTAGGGTGCAAAGTGGGCAGCCTTCCCACGGTTTATCTCGGCCTTCCTCTGGGTGCTTCTCCGCGTTCCACTGGGGTATGGGACCCGGTGGTTGGTAGGTTTCTCAGCAAGCTGTCTGGTTGGAAGGCCCAACTCCTGTCTAAGGGAGGCAGGCTCACCCTTGTCAAAAACTCTTTGGCCAATCTCCCCACTTATTTCATGTCCCTATTCCCTATTCCAAAAACAGTTCGTAGAAGGCTTGAGAAGATTCAGAAGGACTTCCTATGGGGTCATGAAGGGGAGGTTAGGAAGATTCACCTTGTTGCTTGGGACAAAATCAAGAAGCCAGTGTCTCACGGGGGCCTTGGGGTGAAAGATTTGAGCATGTTCAATTCAGCCCTTTTAGGGAAATGGCTATGGAAATTTGGTGAAAGTAATAGGGAGCTTTGGAGAGACATCATTATTGCTAAGTATGGATGCGATCACGCAGGTTGGTGCTCTGGCAGTGTGGAGGGGCCGAGGGGTTGTGGCCCTTGGGGATTCATTAGAGATGGGTGGAGACTGTTCATGGAAAGGTGCCGTTTTGTACTCGGAAATGGCGATAGGTTAAAATTCTGGTATGATGCACGGACTGGGGAGAGTGAGTCTTTGAGGGTGAAATTCCCCAGGTTGTATAGTCTGGCTAGCAACAAAGAGGCTCAGGTTAGTGAGTGCTTGGAGAAAGTTGGGAATAAGCTTATCTGGGCCTCCTGCTTTAGGAGAGAATTTTATGATTGGGAGCTTGATGAGGTGGGCTCTTTTCTCAGGTTACTTAACAATTTCCAGGCTTCGGAAGATAGGGAGGACAAGAGAATTGGGAGGCCAGATAAGAAATCTTTTTCTGTCTGCTCCTTCTATAGAAGCATGATCGCTCCAGTTAGATCTCCCTTTCCTTGGAAGCTCATTTGGCATGCTACTGTTCCCCCGAAAGCTTTTTTCTTTGCTTGGGAAGCTTCTTGGAAGGCGATCCTTACGGCAAATAACTTGAAGAATCGAGGCTTCTCCTTAGCTAGCAAATGCTCTTTGTGTAAGAATGAGGAGGAAAGAGTGGATCATGTGCTTATCCACTGTCATGCTTCGTGGAGTTGCTGGAATGTTATTTTTACTCTGTTTGGCTTCTCTTGGGTAATGTCAGGGTCGATTAAAGATCTTCTTTTGGCTTGGGAGGGTTGCAGTCTCCCAAAGGACCTCAAGAAAGTTTGGAGACTGGCTCCAATCTGCCTCTTGTGGTGTATATGAAAAGAAAGGAACAACCGTGTCTTTGAAGATGTGGAGCTCTCTACTCCTTTCTTCGAAGATGCCTTTTTGAGTTTATTATTTTTCTTGGCCAAAGAGGCTTTCCCTGTAAATGTTTCTTCTTTTGTAGGTTTTTTGGGTTCTCTTAATCAGATGTAAGTTTTTGGGGTTTTCGCCCTGGTTGTCCTTCTGGGGCTCCATATATATACAACTCTTACTTATCAAAAAAAAAAAAAAAAAGATTGGCTCCTCAAGCTATTAAATGTGTCTTTGTGGGTTATTCGAAGGCTCAAAAAGGATACTGCGGTGGTTCTAGGTCTCAATTAATTAACTAAATTAATTATCTAATTAACTAATCGTCCCACAGGGTTGTGCAAATAGCCCCAAATTTTATTTTCCTAATTAACCTAATTAATTAGGCAAGAATCATTGAACTAAATGATAAACTGATTGTTTTATTAAATATAAACTTTAATATCATATTCCAAATATTATATGGCCAAGTGTTATTTAGTAATACCAAGCACGATAAAGAGAGAGGCATAACACCAAGTCATAGTGTGAGAAACCCTCGTAGGGAGGACAACCCACACCTGCAAGAAAATCCACTATGAATCCAATTCAATACAAAAGTACACCACAACTCAATTAAACTAACTTACTACAGTCCATCGTAGTCTTTCACCGTTAGTCAACGTCCACAGTCCTTTCCGTTGTGATCTTTCTTACAGCCAATTTTGACTTCAGCAGTGATCTTCTCCGCAGCAACCACTTCTACCACCAATCTGAGCTCCACGGATTAACATTATACCGTATTGTGGTAACAAGTAAACCTAAGACTCAATCTTAGATGCAAGGTCTCACGAAAACCTTTGTGAACAAGGGACTATGTGAAATCCTGGTGTAAAGATCTGTATATAGACTCAATGATTTGTAAAGAGCAACAAAGTACTCAATAAAAAGCTCACAAAGTTGCCTCTAAGGTTTGAAACTCTAATTCTCTCTTCTTTATATTGAAATTCTCACACATCATATATTTATAGACAACTAAACCTAATAGAATTCAGAATAGGAATAAGCCAATTAGAATCGCCAAATTTCTACACACGTTCAAACAGAAACATGTCCTCCGTTCAGACGAGAACTACCCTTCCGTTCGGATAGGATGGGAAGACTTGGAATTCGCTAAATGTTTCTTTTTGGAAATTCTCGTGAATTTCTCAATGTAACCAATATTAGGTAATAAAATAAATTTAGAATATTTTAAAAAAGTATTTTTTCAAAAAGTGTATTAGCCTATAGTTAAAACTAACTCACTTATGCAAAAGTACCCAAGTGTAATTTACCTTTCACAAGTATAATTTGAAGCAACAAATTGATCATCAAGGTTTCCTTGAGATAAAGGAATTGTAATTTGAGTCTGGATGCTGACAAGTCTTCATTGATACAAATTGACTAACAATGAAAGTTGCAACGAGATTTAGTCTATCCTAACAATTGCAAATTCAATAGACTTTTGGAATGAATTGCCAAAAACCATATCAAGAGGGAAATTTTACAATCATAAATAACTCAGATTTCCTAACAAATATAAATGTTGAAATCTTCACTCTCATCGTTATGTCATTAGTGTTGATGATATCTTCTTTGAAGGTACTTTCTTTTTCTGCTTCTGGTGCCTCCATTGATACTGGTATTCTTGAGTCCTCTTCATTCCATTACCAATTCCTCCTGCTCCAACTAGTGCTCCCATGTCATTTTAGCAAAAGAGCAAGCCAGTACATGCCTATCGCCACCGTGCAACAATAGCGAGAAATAATGACTTGCGTGCTCCACCTCAGTCTTCTTCATTTGTTTCACTTGCGGTTCATGCTCCGTTTGATGTTCCTTCTTCAGATCTTTCTATTGTTCCTGAAAAAGGTACTCGTTCTTATATTCAACATCCTATTGACAAGGTTGGTTCTTTCTCCCGAGTGCCTTCCCAGTTTTGTTCTTTTCTTAGTCTTTTGTCTTCTATTTCTATTTCCCGATCTTATGTTCAGGCATTTGAGCCTCTAAGAGTGCTATGAATGAGGAGATGTTAACTTTATACAAAAATGATATGTGGAAGTTAGTTGATTTGCCTCCATACAAACATGTAATGGGTTGTTGATGGGTATATGTCATTAAGTATCATCTTGATGGGACTGTTGAACCGTTAAAGACTCGATTGGTTGTTGTTAAGCAACCAACTCATCTAAAAGCTTAAGCTATCAGAAAATGGGCCAACGATGTATATAAAGATCTCAACGCTCCCTCTCATGTGTGACCCTAGACTCGCACATGGAGAGGCAAACAAACCACAACAAACATAGAGTACAACAGAATGCAACTTTGCACAAATAAACAAACGAGGGAATAAATGCAAATGGAGTCTTGAAATCTCAACCATCAATTAGCACAGAAATAGCAGGGCTATATTTTCTTAGACCGGGAAAATTGCAAGTATCACTGGAGTTTAAATATACAAAATTCTATCAACTAACACCTACAAAATGAATGAGGATGAGTGTCTTAAGTGTATGTTTACTTAGGGATAAATGGGGAAAAAGTAGCACTTACAAGTAGATGAGAACTTCCAAGACCACGTGCAGTGTCAATGTATAGATGTCTCCCTAATATGTTGACTTGTACTCTAATATATAAGCTAAGCAGTGTCATTGCCCAAAGCGACAACACCATTCTTGTGAAACCTGGACAACCGCAAAAATCCTACACAAGGTAAGCAACTATAGTATCTTTCTTATCCAAAAAAACTATAGTATCTTCATTGCAAGGGGGATATTTGAAAGTTAAAAGTTGAAGACCTTGTAATTATTAGAAAAATAAGAATAATTATTCATACTTAGAATTTTGAGTTCATCCCACAGCGCAAGTTTCTCCAAAGATGTCAGATTGTTGGGCTGACCCTTCCCTTTCATTAGCTTCTCTGTCAGGTGCAGAAGGTCCAACTCTTTCGCAACCCTACTACTTAAATAGACCATTGCATGTGGCAATGTCGTTGTATCGGCTATTCCTTGAATGTTCTCAAAATGTGCTTGCATTCTATCAATAATCAAAAACCCCAAAAATGTTAGAACACAAATAGCATATTATAAACAAAGTTCTTGAAATTCCAACAATAGGAAACATGAGAACTTGACTCTTTTTCTTAACTGGGCCTTAATGAGTACATCATTTTCACGCTCGCCTGCAAGTTCTCTCTCCAGATCAGACAGCCTCCGTCTGTGAGCGTCATAAAGCTTGTACAAAAGGTACCCACTTCCTAAAACTCCAAGTGCAACATACACCTTCCTTTTATGCCTACTCCAAAACTTCCTATCGCAAGAAATCAAGAACAAACAGTTGAAGCACCAATCAAACAGTTATTCCTTACAAAAACCCAACTATAAAACTTATAATATAAAAGGACCAGGATAAAAAAAATACAAGCAGTTGAAACTTGAAGCACAAACGACAAACCCAGCATTTTCTCACAATACCCAATTATTATATAATATAATTGGGGGGGGGGGGGGGGGGATGGGGGGAGGGAAAAGCACAGAGAAAGAAACGAGCAATTGAGACAGAAAAATAGTTACTTTTCACAAACCCAATTTATATATATACATATAAAGCCTTTCCGAGCTCCAAATCCCCAAACACGTCGAAATTCGACAAAATATTTCACAAATACACACAGGATGAAAATTCAATCCGAAATGAAAGAGAAGAATAAACCAACCACATTCAGTCTCTTCGTACGACGGTCTCTATACTTCCGTTTGCATTCACACCAGCCTCGATAATGGCCGGGAGAGCTTTTCCTCTCTCTAAAATGAAGAAAACCTGGCGAGGGTTTGGGAGAAGCAGTGGCTAGAAAGTTACGGTCACTGGAACTTAGAACAACTCACCTCCCAGTTTGCAAAATAGGCTCTGTTTGTTTGCTTGGAATGACTGGAAATGAAGTGATTGAAAGAAAATAAAAAGAAAATGGAAAAAATATTTCAAAGAGAAAGGGAAAAGAAAAGAATAAAGAAACTTTATTAGAGAATTGAAATATTCTTAATAAAATAATTGAAAACACAATTAGGTTGTACTGAATTTTATAAATCATTTGAAATTCAATTCCTTACAAATTAAAATAATTTATTTTCTTAACCAAACAATAGGAAAATTCCTTACCACAATGTATAGGTCCAACCACCAAGTCACTTGGCTTCTCTATGTCTACTTAGTACTAGGAACAATATCTATATAATATTTTGTAAGGAATGCATTATTAGTCCGGGTTGTAGGAATAATTGAATAGAAAGGAGGGAGAGAGAGAGAGAGAGAGAGAGAGAAAAAAAAAATGAGATAAGAAATGCATTCATGGTCAAGAAGACACCCAATATAAAAAGTATATTATATATATAAAAAATAAAGTATACCAAGAATAGGTATTATAAATAAATAAACATTTAACAAAATAAATATATAAAATTTAATTATATTAATATAAATATAAACTAATATTATATGTATAGATATTTTTCATTACATGATATTATATGAATTAATATATATATATATAGTGTATTTGGGGAAAAAACTTATATTAGTTTTTGTAATTTTGTTTGAGTGTATATTTAAAATTTATTGTTTTATTAAGGTTAAAATGGTAAATTTGTATCAAAGACATTTGTGTAATATTATAATATATGTGATAAATTTGTGTTGAATTAATTTTGTAACATATTAGAACGGCAAAATCAAGATATCATATTTCACCCAAATTTGGGTTGATTGTGTATGAGAAAAGAAAATCGAACTTGTATCGATTATATAAAAAAAGAAGCACTTACATTATTTGAATAAGACGTTAATCTTAAATTTTTCTCTCTAGTTATTATTTTGAATCTGTAGTTGCATTGACAACATGCAACTTATTGTGAAAGAATGCAAATAATGATTGCCTTACAAATTATAAGAGTAGTTGTAGGTTAAAAGAGACACGGTTGGAATACATCAACGTAGTAGATTGACATAGACTTTACATATGATAAGCTGAACGACATAATATATTACATATAGGAGAAAATGATCAAGGTCCATGGTTGTTAATTTTTGGCACACGATATGGAGTTAATGAATTTAAATGAGTATAAATGAACTTGTATCATAAACAAGTGATAAGTGTAACAAGATTAATAAATAAGTCGTATTTGAATTTTAGTCATATTAATCGGTTTAATATAACTTAACACGTTTAATCATAAATAATAATAAAAAAGATATGTTAAGATGATTTGTCTCACATCAAAAGTTTACCAAAATTTGAAGACTTTTTCACTTATAAAAAAGATTCCCATTTTGTTTTTTTCCACATCCAAAATTTATGAAACTTAATATATTATTTTACACTTATAAAAAGATGAGTAATAAATGAGTTAATTAACTTGTAGTCTGTTTAATAAATAAATTGTATTTGACATTTAAAATTTGACATGATTTAAAAAAAAAGGCAAGAGTACAATTCTCCCTCCTTTCATTTGTTGCAATTTTTAAAAACAGTATTATCAGAGCATTTGAAGAAAAGAAAACCTTCGAAACATTTTCAAAAAAGAAGGATGAAGCTACCCATCTTTTTATAATTAATAAATATGATAGATAGAAAATTTATTATTAATTATTGAATTTGGTCATATTTATTATCGCTAAGGCATCGCAAATAATGAAGTCTTATAAATAATTTGAAAATGTGTTGCTAATAAAACATTATTTGTGACGCATATGGCATCGCTAAAAGTCACAAGAGACATTTAGTTTGTGTCACTAATAACAAACTATTTGCGACGCTTTTTTAACATTGCTAATAAATTAATAATGACCCAATTGCAACACATTGGAAGCATCACTAATAATGACTTTTTGTCTATTATTAGCGACGCCTCTAGCATCGCAAATAACATTTTTTTAAAAAAAATTCCCCTGATTTTAATTTTTAAATTACATTTTTTTTAAATTGACTTAGTACAAATTTCAAGATTTAAAATATTGAATAAATTTCATTTCATTTCTAAATAATATGAAATATATTAATAATATTACGTGTCATTAAGTCCAAATATGTTACCAATATTACATGTTATTGTTTAAAAATTCAACTAGTACAAATTTCAAGATTCAACATACTGAATATATTTCATTTTTAACTAATATGAAATATGTTAATAATATTACATGTCATCAAGTCCAAATATATATATATATATATGTTACCAATAGTACATGCTATTGTGTCAAAATTAAATTTTCTAGACACTAAGTACAAATAAATGCTTGATCTAAAATATTCTAAGACGGTAAGAAACTGATGCACGTTCAATGGTCGATAAAGAAAAAAAAGATAATCCCAATGTTCCATCCAACTCTGAAAAGAAAAATACATTTGTCATTTTATTAATCAAAAATTAAGAATGTAAAAAAAAAAAAAAAAATACACCAAATATAAATTTTCATAATGCAACATTATCCAAGGTTCCCAATTCATGTACACTTGAAAAAGATGCAACATTATAATGGCGCGATAATTATTGAATTTTTTTATAAATAATAAATGTATAAATTCACCTAAAAGCGGAACAGAAAACATAAAAAAAAAAAAACTAAGTACTGAGTAAACAACAGAAAAAATTATCCATTTGGGACCAACCACGAATTCAATCCCCTGGAATCCAGAGCATCCTTGAATTTGCCTAGAACCCACTGAGAATGAAATAATTATCCATATGATACAATATCAACATTCCAACAACCCCAGTCTAATGCAATAGAGTGTAAGAAACAGCGTAATCAAAATTACTATAAACAGGCAGAGTTCTGAAATTTGAGTATTGTATACATCAAAAAATATATTTTCAATTAGAAGAAAAATCAGCCAAAAAAAAAAATTTGTTGTGTCACGCACTGAAGCAACTAAAGGGAACTATATTCATGCAGCAGCAACATAAGCTTGGATTGTCATGACAACAAAGGCATCTATTGATACTATCTTTCATTGTCTTTGTGGAATAAAATTTATGTAAAACAATGAATATTTGCAAATCCCAATTTACAAGCATAAAAAACAGAAAAGAAAAAAATATTTAAGCTCTCATAACACACAATATGATCCTCACACAACCCATTTGAAGAGTCACACAATGTTCTTTTCCTAATGATCCTGAAACCTGAAACCTGGAACCTGGGTAATATTTTTCTGAAAAAGACCCTGAAACCTGAAGAAAAATACCATATACCGTATTTGGGCATTTATTTAATTTACATTTATATAATATAAGGATAATTTAAAAAGGAAGAAAAAAAACTGTGAACTTCATTCTTCAACCAAGCCAGCCTTTTTTTTTCCTTATAAGGCAGCCATATTTTTCAGTAATATAATCACAACTAAAATATAAACAAGGCACCAGTCACTAATCTATATTGTGTCAAAGGAGCTCTAATAAGAAGTACGAACACATAGATACAATATGACATTCTAATATCCCCTCCTCTCCCCTTACATCTGCACTTTGGGGAAACAAGGATTTGTATTGTACTACATTCTAACTACAAGAACCAACTATACACCCATCATTGATCTACTTTATGTGACAGAAGTATATATACTGCAAAAGGCCACAAGTATTTATGTGACAGAAATAATAATTATTTAGTTCAAATAATAATTGGTTACACTAGTTACACTTTACCAATCAAAAAATGCTCTAAGAGAATAATATCATGAATTAAGGCCATGAATATACTATCAGAGAGGTCGGCTTTTAATAATGGACACAGTCATTCGGTTTTTACTAGGACTCTATTATTCAATCTTCCCACCATAATTTTTAGGCCCTCTTTAATGGAAAAAGTTCAGTGGAAAGGTTTCACGGTGAGAATTCCGTTCAAATTTGAATACAATGGGTTTATTACACTGCCATCACTTGAAAGTGAATCTAGCGACTGCAAATTGAGACCACCAAGAACCTGTTTCAGATTCAGTTTCTGAGGGTGAAGTATCAAAAGTTGCAATTCTGGCCTGAAAACAAAAAGATGTTAGCATAGCTAAAAATGATGTCCTTGATTCCGAAAACCTGCATTACACTGATGGGGGGTCACTTATCTCTCTTGGAGCCAGGTGATTCATCAAATATTTTCGAACCTAGCCAATCAAATCTATCTCAAGACAAAAAGATAATTTGAGCAAAGTTGTCATTGTTAAGGCCAAGTTTTTGAGATCTATTCCATTCGTCCCATTCGGAGATCTTTAGTTGCTCATTAATATCTTCAAAGTCTTGATGATTTTTATAATGGATTTAATATCCATATTGGGATTGTAGATACAAAGTGAGATTAATCGGTTAGGATTGTAGATATGGTGAAATTTCACTGTATTCTAAATATAGTGAAAAATACTCTAAAATTGACTGCTAGATTGAAAGAGGCTGGAAGATATTTTACTAATCAGGTTTGGTGCGGAAGTCATGAGAAAGAATGTTATGGTAATTGGGATGAGCAATATTGTTGGATTACCAAAATAGTGAAATTTCACTATTTAATTTGCAATTTTTTCTCCATAATTTAATATCAATATGGATCCTGTGGCATTCAAAAATTTACTAGGTAAAAGTGTTCCCCTTCATTAAAAATAAAAATATAAATAAAAAATTGAAAACTTAAATAGTGAAATGTCACTATCTCGTTGAGAAGTAGTGAAACTGAAATTTCATTGTTTGGTAACCTTTTGAATGAATCTTGAATATGAAAGGCATTTGTTAAAAAATTGAACTAGTTGATCTTCTGTGGACACATAGTTAATGGGTAGATCCTTTTGGTAACATTTTCTTTAAAAAAAATGGTAATCTATTTCAATATGTTTCATTCATGTATGAAACACAGGGTTGGAAGTTAAGGCAAGTGTTGATATGTCACATCCCAAAACCCACCCTATGCAGATTAAGGATAATGACCGACTAGATAGGCACCTTGCCAATACACTAACCTTTTTGTAGCGTATTGATAACGTGTCTACTCGAAGGCCTCTTAACAGGTCCAAATAGATTGCATTCAGTTATACAATTCATGCAACGAAAATATGTGTCTGTAAAATTTTTTTTGAATGCAATCATACTTGCCAGAGCATAACTAAAATTTAAATCAGAATTGCTTGACATAAGCCCATCAATTCATTGCATATAAATATCTAACTATTACAACATGATAACATCATTGACATTCAGTTCTTCTCTAAATTGTCATAACACTCTAGTAATCATTACTTTGGTTGATATCTCCACGACTGGGATACTAACCATCTTCTAGCTAGAGTCTCTATATTCATCCAAGCTTAACTTGCATATGCACATTTAACTTCTCGGTCCTCTTGAAAAACTATAAGATAGCTTATTGAAAAGCTTGTGAGTAACTTCAGTCCCCTGTCATAGGTTTCTGAAAACCCATTTATAAACCTTTTATAGCTTTCATAAACTTTTCATAACTTTCATAAAACATTCATGATTTTCATGGATAGTAGTTAAGGAAATTTTTACTTGAATCTACTGACATTCTTTTCATAAAACAATAAAGGCATATTGTAATTGTTACATAAGGGTTCATGCCAGTTTAGTCTTGTAAAGTATCATTTCATCATACATTCCATAACAACGGAAGAAATATAGTAAGTAAGTATCACACGCCAAAATATCTTTATAGTGTATGACCCATAAGGGTCATCATTGTCACATTTGTGACCATCTATGTAATTTAGAGCTCCGGGCTTATATTGCCCCTTCTGGATTCTGACTCCCGGCGAAGTCCTCGCTATTTAAATCATTAAAATATTTACCAGCTCTTATCCCTCAGCAAGGTCTATACGACAAGTAATATTAAAAACATGCTTTGCAAAACATTTATAGCTATTCATGCATCAAATCATTTAAGAATGCTACTTATAAAGCATGACATTCAAAACTTTATCATGATAATAAAATACTTGCATAAAACTGTAAAGCAGAACATGCAAATGTAAGAAGACAATAAAAAAACTGTAATTAATTGAAAATCCTCCATTTCAGGGTTCAGGGTTACTCACATGTGGTCCAGTATCCACAATCATTCATTTATTCATTTAATTGATATGCCTCGGCATTCACCTTATCCTTATTCCTTGTTGGTGATCCTAAACCATGGTTCAAGATATACTGATACTATATCAATATGCATCTTAGTTTAATCCTTTACTTACTTAGTGTTCTTAGTCTCTTATAGACTTAGTCTTTCAGTTTAGGATTCTCTTATAGTCTTTAATTAGGATTCCTAATACTTTTTAGTTCCTCGTACAACTTACTTTAACCTTTAGGGGCATTTTGGGTCATTTACCCTTTTATGTCTTATATCATTCGATTCGTCATTTGCCTAAACGGATTTCATTTCTAAGTTCAGACGGTTTTTTTTATCATAAAACAATCCCTCTTTTAGTTTCTCAGTTTATCTAATTGCTTAACTAAGCTCCAAGGGTAGTTTGGTAATTTTGTTTCACTTATAACTCATGTCTTAGGTACTAAATTATCTCAACGGAGTTCATTTTCGAACTCAGAAGCTTCTATATACGTTGGTATAAGTTTCTCTATACTTTCTATACTCTTATTGTAGCTTCATTAAGTCTTAGGGGGCATATTCATCATTTTTCAGTTTGTTACTAGGTCTTATTTTTCTTAAAATGATGTTATCGTTAAGCACAAAATGTCAAAAATAATCAATTTAAGCTTTTCCAGATCTTAATTAGCCTATCTCTAGCTTATATTAAGCCTAGGGGCATTTTTGTAATTTTATAATTTCATGTAGGACCACATTCAGGTATCTAGATGCTCAGTTTAACCTTACCATTATGCTCAGAGTGTCCAAATATGTTAAGTATGCCCATCTCTATATTTTCCCGATTTGTCTATTAGCTTACACAACATTAAGAGTAGTTTGGAAATTCCACAGTCCTAGGTGTCTGTATTTTTTATACCTTGTTTGACTAAACAGACTCCACTATTGAGTCTGGAACGTCAAAAAATGTTAAGATAGATACTTTGATGGTCATCGGGATTCAGTTGGTAACTTATTTAATGCATTAGGACACAATTGAAATATCTTGTGTATGTATGTGCGGCTAGAGAGAGAGAGAGAGTGAGAAGAAGAAGAAGAAGAAGAAGAAGAAAAGGAAACAGCTTGCATGCAAGCATTGTTCAAGCATTAAAAAACCTAGAAGACTTAAATCAAGCAAGAATGAGGGAGAGATCCACTACCTAAAGGTAAAAACACCTACGCCATACGTTTCTCTTTCTAGAAAAATGATCATTGTAACTCATTGTTTAGTAGCATTGGATTGCATGCATGGTTTTAATTATGATGTCCTACGGTTTTGAAGTAAGAGGAAGACCTAAGAGAGCTAAAAACACTAAAACCACAAAATCTGTCATTGATGAACCTCTAATTTGGGTCTAAAAGAAAGTTGAATCAAATTTAGTTTTGGAAACGGGGATCAAAAGTAAAGTGGAAATGGAACATCATGCAAAAGGAATTAAGTCAAATGGCTAAAAAATGAGCATTTACTAGGAGGTTGCAGGTTTAGGTTGATAATCGGGTTCATGTGAAACCAAGTGCTAAGTTTGGTTTAGAAACCATTAATGCATAGCCCATTAAAAATGATGAAGAACAGAACAAAAAGGGGCCAAAATGGTCCAGTAATGAGTGAGATATCCGAAGTGCTCGGAGAATTGGATTTTTGAAAAATTCGTCTATTCGATCGAATTTGGAGAGTAAAATGGGTCTTAAAACTTACCAATAATGTTTTATTTATGTTTGGGGTGAATAAATGGTCAACAAGGACAAGCTCTGATTTAATACTCTTGTGCAGACCTGGGATGTCTTATCCCTAGATTACAACCTTGTCCGCTGTTTAGATAAACGAAAATCAGAAAAAATAAAAGGAGCCACAGCTCCCTAGTTTTGAACACCTAACCTTGTGTACGAGTAAAACCTAACGCCAAGCATGTGGCCACTGTGCCAGTTTCACACATGTGACCATTATTAACTAAATATATATAATATAAAATAAAAAATTTAATTTAATTTAATTTAATTTGATAAAATATTTTCGATGCCCAAATAAAATAAAAAGGTAGTGTAACCTAATTTTTTTGGCATTCCGGACTCAACGGCGAAGTCCTATTTGTAAAATTAAATCCCAAAAATTAAGAAACATAAAATGTCAAAATTATCATTTTACCCCTAATGATGCCTGGAACCAATTAAATATAAAAAGTAGTATATCTTGACTATTTTGGACGTCCCGGATTCAATGGTGAGGTCCGTTAAGTCCAAATAAATTCTGAAAAATATGGAACAACAAATGAGGTAATACCCATTACGTCCCGAACATTAATCTAGCTATAAAATGAATTCATAAAAAGAGGGCGGGACCTAATTTAAAGTCTAAGGTACTAGACCAATGAATAAAATTCGTTAAGGAAGATTTAGTTACAAAAATAATAAGTGGCCGATAGTAATGCCTCAGTTATGTTCTAATACGAAGTTATGTGTATTTGACTTATGGATTTAGGAACTAAAGACAAAGGAAAAGAGATTAAGGAAATGGACTGAAAATTTGAGGTGAGTAACCTTTTACTCTGAAGCAGTGGTATTTTACCTTCTATCCGAAAGATACTTGATTCGTTTTGTGAGTAATCTTGCATTTTGAATCAGTGGTGTTTTATCTCCTATTGAAAAATGCCTAACTGTTTTATATCCTGTTCAAATGTCTATCTTATGAATTTTTATACCTTGCTCAAATGTCTATCTGCACTTTGTGAAATATTCGAGAACTATGATCTTCATGACTATATTTCGAAATGACATATATATATGTACTGATTTGAAAAATGTCTGTAAACCATGGCACCCCTTTAATGAGAAAAATGATTTGCATGATCTAGTTTTGACTATGCAACCTGAATCGTATGTGTTTTGAATTCAATTCATGTGTCTATTCCGAGGCCTACTCATGTGGCGCTCCGACTCTTGATGAGACTTACCCATATGGTGCTTTGACTCGATTCTTGTGTCTACACGAGGTTTACCCATATGGCGTTCCGACTCTTGATGAGACTTACCCACATGGTGTTCTAACTCATTGTGGAATTCATGTATGAGACTTACCTACATAGTACTCCGACTCTTGATGAGACTTACCTATGTAGTGCTCCGACTCAATATGTGATTCTTCGATGTGCGTAAAATGTGTTTATTATCCTTCTCGTGTTATCCGTTATTTGAAATCAGATTTCAAAAGTACCCTCTCGTGTATATTTGTTATTATGTTATCCGTTCCACGCTTAATTATCTGAACCATGTTTTAAGAAATGCATATGCTATTATATGTTTTGTGAACAACTCTTCATTATCTGCTTTGTGACTTGACATTCGAATTGTGTTATCGAAAATAACGTGTTTTAGAAATGTTTCTATTATATCTGCTTGAACCTTCAATACGCTTTATACGTGATCCATTTTGATACATATATGATGTGTATATAAATTTTGATGAATCATGATGATGATAGTGATCATGATAATCTTACCTTGAGTATCCTTTATAAATGATGTGTGTTGAATTGGTTATCAGATGAGTTGCATATGTATAGCTTCTGCATTTAATATCAAAAAAAAAAAAATTATCACTCTTGTACAATTCATTTGATTTTGTACAGCATGTCTGGATGACAGTGTTGGTCACTACCCCTAATCCGCATAGGGTGAGTTTTGAGCCGTGACAAGTAAGGTTATTTCTAGTAAGAATTATGTTATCAACATAGATGACAAGTATAGTGAGTGATGAACTAGAGTATCTAACAAAAAGAGATTTATCAACAAATGATTAAGTGAACTAAAATTATAAAAGTTAAGTGGTAAAGGTTTCAAACCAAGCCTTTGGGGCTTGTTTTAAACTATAGATAGCTTTATTGAGTTTACAAACATGTATGGGTATTGTAGGGTCAATAAATTGTAGTGGTTGGATCATATAGACTTCCTTATGAAGAGATCCATGCAAAAATGCATTTTTGATATCTAGTTGTTGTAATGGCCAATTGAATTGAGGAGCTAACTTGTGAACAATTATCACTATGGTTTGTTTAGCCACTAGACTAAAGATTTTTACATAGTCAAGGCCAACTTCCTTATGAAAATATTTGGAAAGTAGTTTAACCTTATGTCTTGAAATGGACCCATTAGTATTATATTTGATTTTGTATACCTATTTATAGTCTACTAAGTTCTTGTTGGGTGGTAAAGGCGTAAGGGACCAAGTTCTTTATTTATGTAATAAGGAGAATTCTTCTACCATAGCATCTCTCCAAACTTGAAATTTAGAAGTTGTGGTGTAATAAGTGGGTTCAACAAGGGAGGCAGATGTGAGATAAACTTTCATTTTAGATATGCCAGACTTAGATCTTGTCTACATTGAGTAAGAGTTTTGGGAAGAAAATGTGTGAGATGTTTGGATAGAGGTTGAGAAATTAAATGGACAACAAGGTTGAGGTAATTCAATATCACAAGTGAAGGGTATTGTTGTTGTGGTGGAAACTATAAAGGGATAAAAGTTTAAATTAAGTAGATAATAACGGTGAGGTAATTTAGTTTCACATGTAAAGGGTGTTGCTATTGTGGTGGAAATTGTAGATGGACAAAGGTCAAATGGTGGAGTATTGGAGTGAATTTGTGATAGAATAGTGTTAGATAATATAAAGGATATTGAGGAAGTTGAGGAAAAGAAAAAAGTAGGGATTGTGGAGGATGTTTCAGTTTGTGATATGGTGACAAAATTAGATTATGGTGAAAAGTCAGGTCTGATGGTGTGGATTGAACTTGGTGATGTAGAAGGAAATAACAAGGGATTAAACCACTAAGAAAGAGTTGTTGTGGTGGTGGTTTGAAGAGGAAGCAATATGGAGTTGGTTGCAAGGAATTGTTGTTCATCAAAGATGCATACCTAATGACGTAGACTTGGGAATGATACCCAACTCTATGGACTAAGTGTTCTATTCAGGTTCACCTCCATGGACTAAGTTTTGGGTATCATTACCAATCACTGACCCGTAGGTCCAAATCAGCATTTATGGAATCAGATAGACGTTGTGATAGAACACAACTCTCAACACTCATAACCATATCATGATTAGCGAAATTCCACAAGGAATGTACATATATGTGGAATATCAAATTCTCAACAATGAGAAACATAATAGTTTCCAATATCCAAATTAAAGGTATATAAATGTGCAAGCAGTCACATCAAGATATCGACAAATGAATCTCAACATATCCACAAAGAAGTACAAGTGTCAAATTGTGGAATTAATAAATGTCAAGTATGTATAAGAGTACAAATTGGCAGCATCGAGAAAAATATAATTGTGACATGGCTTAAGAAAATACCACATATTAGAGTTCAGGTTTACTTACATTGGGTTCTTAGCATTGCATTCCCATGCAGGTACCATAATAGCTATCCCGTAGCTTTCTTTCCATTTTCCATCGTTTGGGTGATCCTATAATCACGGATAAAAAATACATGACATAATGAATTAGTATTCATTCTAATCCCAAACTTTGTTATTCAGTATTTTAAGTTCTTTTGAACTTAGTCTATTCAATTAAGGATTTTCAAATTTCTCATTTAGCGTTCCCTGATGCCTTATAACTTATTTGACCCTTCAAGGGCATTATGGTAATTTATACTTTTTAATGTCCTTTATTTTCCCTACGCAATTTACATATTTAGACTCCATTTTGAGTCTATTCGGTCCTCATATTATTTATGTGGACTTATTAATTTCATTTTTATACTTTTGGTAACTTCATTAAGTTCTGAGGACATGTTCATCATTTTTCAGTTTGTTATCAACTCTTATTTTTCTCAAAGGGACGTTATCATCAAGTCCGGAATATTGAATATAATTAATTTAGGCTTTTTCGGATCTTAATTTGCATTTATGTGACCTATATTAAGCCTAGGGGCATTTTTGTAATTTTACACTTTCACACGTCATATTTTTTAGTACTTTGTTTGCTAAAATGGACTCTACCGTTGAGTGTGGGATGTCAAAGAAAGTTAGAACAGGCCACCTCTGACATTTAACTGGCTTTTGAATTACTAAGGGTAAAACGCTAATTACGACATTTCACGTGTCTATATTTCTAGGACTTCATCCCGCCATTGGGTCCGAAATGCCCCAAAATGTTAAGGTACTTATTTTTACAGTCATTAGAGTCCAATTGATCACTTAACCAATCATTATGACATATTTAGAATTACTCCAGTTTGTCCGTTCGTATTTTTTGGGATTTAATTTCACAAATCGGACTTCGCCGTTAAGTCCGAAACGCCTAAAAATATTGAGTTGCACTATTCTTTTATTTTAATTGGCCTTCATTTGGCCTATTTTTGGCTTAAGAGCATTTTGATAATTTTTCATATAATTAAAGGGATTTAAAATTAATATTTAATTAATTTTTGGGTCATTTCATAATTAATCAAAATTGTTGGGAGTCATTTTACAATTAACCGAAGGTTCTAGGAGTCCAATTATAACTTTAGAAACTAGTGGGGGCCAATACACAATTTCTAAAAACTATTTAAATAAAACCAATTAGTTTAATTGGATTTTAAGTGAACTGGCCCCAAACAGTATTAAACCAATCGATCCATCCGGTTTGATGCATCATACTGATGTCATCACGACGTCAGCCCTACCTCTTTTGATTTTTTTTTTTTTATTTTTTAATCCTTTTAAGCCAAAACAACGTAGTTTTGATTTAAGTGTTTTAAACCATTTATCAATTCGGTCGGGGCCCGACCTGAATCCAACCCGAGACCAGACCCGCCACTGTTTTTCTTTCCCATCTCTCTGGTGAGGGTTCCGGTGGCCTTCTCCGGCGCCGACTACTGTTGCCGGTTGAATTCTGGCCTCTTTTCAACGTGGTTCGAACTTAAATCTTATGACGATTCCATATATGGTTTCAGCTTTGGATTTGATGATCCTTTATGCTCGAAATAGAGCGTTATAGTAGGGGCTCTAACAAGGGCCTGACTTTCCTACGAGCCAATGCTTTTCTATTTCGTGGCTTTTTAGCTACTGTTTTGCCCTAATGTTTTTCCTACATGCTTCTAGAACTACACGGAATACTTTCCCGTTCCTTAAACACAACAAAACAAGCTAAATTACAAGTTTTCAATTTTTTCTTCCCCCAACTATAACCACTGTTTTCTCAATGGTTTCTTAACCATTTTTTGTGATTCAAGTTGCAGAACACTTCTTGTTTCATGCTTTTTTAAGCCTTGTAGTTTGTTTGAAGCTTTAATCAAGTTTGATCAAAAACTCAAATTTTCACATATTCAGGTCTTAGAGTTTTTAAGGTTTCCTTAGCTTAAACCTCACCATTTTTCTTCTATTTATTTCCCTCAACAATATAAAATACATGCATATACTAATAAGCTCAAAAACAAGAAGCAAAACCAAAAAACATTTCTTAGAGAAAGAAGTTACCCCCCCTCTCTCTCTCTTCAGTTTTCTTCTTCCTCTTCTTCTCCCCCTTTCGGTTGGATCTTGGGTCTGTTGGTTCAAATAGTGCGACTCTCCTTCCTTCTTCTTCTTTAGCTTCTCTCTCAACAAGTCTCTCTCTTTCTAGATTTTCCTTCCTCTTTCTCTCTCTTGTCTCTTTTTCTAGCCAGACCATTATGGTTTCTTTTTCTTTTCTTCTTACACACGTATATCACACATACATGATATATATATATATATCTACAACATATATATATATATTTTAAATCTGCATGAAATTTAATTGGTGGGGAGAGTGGCCCAATGAGGGGTTGACACCTCAGCCCTAGTGCATGCAAACTTGACATTTTATGTAGCTTATATATATATATATATCTTGTGAGATATATAGTACAAAAGTGTTGTAGCCCAAGTTGGCTATTCTTTTTGGTATAGAACTCCCCCTTATTTTTTTGGTTTTGGGTTCAAGTCCCTTGGCCAACACTTTTGGCCTTATTTTTCCCATTTTTCTCTTCCTATGCATTGTTTGGCATTTTAGGTGTGTTTCTTGAATTTTTGAAATTGCGTTTCAATTGCCGTAAAATCTCTTGGCATTCTCGTAATGTTTTTAATTCTTGCATGCTTCTTCTTCATGGCATAAATTTTATTTTTAACACATCCTATCGTGTTTGGTTTATCTCAAAAATATATTATTTTTATCAGAAGATTCTCGATTAACTTGTATCACTTATTTATTCTCTTCATGTGTCGATTTCGTAAATCGAGATGTTATCAAGTTTTCATAGCTTTCATTGTGCCGCTTTGATGTATTTAAATGTATTTTAATTATTTTAATAGTCCATCATAATTATTGGATTAATTCCGATTAAACGCGCTCTTGTCGTGCGTTATGCTAATTTTGCTCGAAGTGCACTAATTTTTCACATTCACTTGTGTGTTAATCCTCGATCAACACTAGTCGCAACTTCTTATCAAATCAGGGCCCTCGGCCTTAAATTGTATTCTTACATTGGTCGTCTCTAATTTAAAATTAATCGTTTTCATCATTTATACCTTTGCTTCCGTATTTACGAGTCACTAGTCATAATTAGCGTTGCCCATGGTTATTAAGTAAATTAACTTATGATAATTGTCATTATCGTTAATTGCTTTGCTTAATTAGGTCGGAGTGTTACATAGTGCCTATGTTTTCTTTCAACCACACCATTCAACTATTGTGCATGAGGGCAATACAAAGGATGACAAATTCTAGTTAAGGAGAAAAATGAGTTATTTGTAGATTTGATAACTACAGCACTTAAAATTTGTTATAAAACCTTGTTAGAAGGATGTCCCAACCTATTGTGCCATAGATGATTGGAAACTTTGGAATCCAAAGATGCAGTAGTTGATGTAATTGTAATATCCACTTTGAGTACAGATGAGGACTTCAAATTTCTTGGTGTAAATGGTAATGCAGAAAAAATTGGAATGCAAGAAGACTTATGTGCTTAAACAGGGTACAAGATACTACTGCCTTGGTAGATGGTCTTCCCTGTAGCTATGTTCTGAATCTATAACATGGAAGCATAAAAAATGCAATTGTAATTATTTTCTAGATAGTTTGTGACCTAATAGAAAATTAGAAGTTATTGAGGGAGCACATAGAATATTATTGTGGTTAAATAAATGGTTGTTGGTTTGTAGAGAATATTTGCATGTATAGGGGATACTCAAACCTTGTCTATTACCTATTGAGACATGATCTTCACCTTGATAAGGGTTTGGAATAGAAAGATTGGACAAGCCTAATGTGATATAATTTGTGGCAACAAAATCAGGTGAACTACCGATTTTGATTTAAGAATTGTTGTAAGATGTTGCCTTGGCTACTAATTGTACATGTGTATGCTTGTCTTGATATGAATAGTTCATGCGATGATAGTAGTTAAGAGGCATATGGTTTGGTTTGTTGCAGATCTGGCAGACCTACTGATTTTGATTTCCAAATTGAGAATTGGATTTGAATTAGTATTGATGTGGATTCTGGTTTTGATTTGAGAACCTGTATGCATTGTGATGGAAGTGGTTGTTGAATCTGTCAAGTCTAGAAAATCCATAAAATTTTCATCTTCTGTTGTTTATTCTTCCTCTACCTCATCCTCTAGATGGATGATTATTGTTTCTATTTGGAGCAAATTGGGATCTAGTCCAAGTTGCAACCATTGCTGTTGGAAAATGATGATTCGACTATGTTTTGTTAAATAATTCAAATGAAATTTCTTCTACCTTTAAGAGAACATGCAGTTCTTCAATTATTAGAGGTTGTGACCTAGTTCTGATTGAAGTTTTGAAGGCACCATATTCAGATGGAAGTCCATTCAGCGTGTAGATTAATAGATCTTCATCTTCAATTTGAACTAATACAGCTGCCAAGTTATCACGAACTGCCTTAATCCTTTGAATGTAAGTGTCAACAAAATTAACTCCATTTTTTTTTGCCATTTTGCTTTTTTCCACCAACTTTAAAGTTGCTACTATTGATATTGTGCACAAGATAACTAGATAGACTACTCATGATCAACTTCAATGTCCTCCATATCTTCAAGTGTCAATTCCTTTATCTCCATCTTCTAATATTATTGTCATTATAATATTTTGCTTAAATATATTCATATAAAAATAATGATAATAAATGAAAATAAAATAAGAAATAAATCGGGCCTAACGTGCTATACCAACAGGTCACTGTGCTAGGCCGTGCTCGTGCCTCCAGCCATGTCGTGTTGTGCTGTGCCTGGGAGGGTCGGTCTAGCATGGCTCACCATGTAGTGCCATGCCTGTTCGGCTCATTAATCATCATGTCGTGTCGTTCATTAACGTGTCGTACCCATGCCGTGTCTGGACCAACCTGATTGACACATCTACCCAACTTCTTGTGTTGTCCTCGTCCTTTGGGCTAATCTCCATTGGAGCAGGTAATATTAGTGACATAATGAAGATGGTTTTGATATCGTTTTTCTTATGATTTTGTGTTGTGTATAGATTACTATCAAATAGTTATTGTATTTACTATCAATTGGTAATTTTTTCGTGTGGATTTAGTTTTACATTTGGACTAGAAACATTATATTTGAGGTTTAATCTTCATTTTCATTTGGTAATTCAAATGACAATCTTCGTGGTTTTGTAGGTTGTGAATTTTGTTTGATGGGTAAATACTTTGTGATGGGTTAGTTCCATGTTTATCATGATGGTGGTACGTGTTTATCATGGTAGTTTATAGTGGATATGTGTTAGCCTCTTGAAGGGTTGACACGGCCATGGCATTGGTGAGCCTCGGCCAATGCCTAGGCCAAGGTGGGGGTGGCTTGTCACGGGCACCCTCACTTGAAGATTGGGATGTTTTGAAGGGTACTTAGACTCGGTGCAGCTGGTGTGCATGACTTGGGCGCAGCAAAAGACCAAGGTAGCATTTTTGACAACAGTTGGGGCGCACTGACAGCCTTTGGCAAGATGTACGCGCCCAGGGGGAGTTACTTAGCTTGCAAGTGATTGTGTTCACTCCTGTCAGTCGGGCAAATTGTACTTTGACATATATAGGGGGTAGTACTTCCTCGAGGCGCCCATGGGTGAGTGACCCATGCGGCCTAAGGCCTTGGCACCTGCGGGGCAAGGCTTGTTGCTGTTGCGGCAGAGCGTGGCAACGTTTAAAGTCCAAGCCATGAGTAGGCATGGTTTGGCAACGAGGGCTAACACGGAAGCTCGGGTTGGACCAAGTGGTGCGCGGGTTCAAGGCAGTTACGCCAGGCAGTTGCAGAGCAGTTGCGCGAGGTAGTTGCTGGGCGCAGGGCAGTTGCGCAAGGTAGTTGCGCCAGGCAGTTGCGCGAGGCAGTTGCTGGGCGCAAGGCAGTTGCGATGCGGTTGCGCAAGGCAATTGCACTGCGGTTGCCCAAGGCAGTTGCGCAAGGCAGTTGTAATGCGGTTGCCCAAGGCAGTTGCGGGGCAATTGCGCAAAGCAGTTGCGGGGCAGTTGCGGTGCAGTTGCGCAAGGCAGTTGCGGGGCTGACAGAGGGCGCAAGGCAACTGCCTGTTGAGTTGGCGCATGGATCCAAGGTCTCATACGGCGTGCGGCAATAGAGGCACGGATCCTCACAGGTGGCGCATTGATCCAAGGGCGCATATGGTGTGCGGCAAAGGGAGGCACGGATCCTTACAGGTGGCACACATCCCAGACTTCCGAGAGCACTAGCAGTTATGGGCAGAACTGCAAGGCACAGGTGGCAGCCTGTGACAAACCCTAGCAGTTGGGGTGTAACTGCATGTCATGTGCTTGGCACATGTAGGCGGTTGAGATTTTGGCTATAAATACATTGTAATACGGGGGGGTGCATATATAGAAGAGAGTGTGTTCTTCTTGTCACGCAACCCCCAAGGCTGTGTTCCTATACTGAGTTGAGTAGTAAAGGTTGGGAAGAGTTTTCCTGTAATCTGTCTTTGTTTGTGTGACTGTGTTCTCTTTGCAAGCCTCTTGGCGTGAGTGAGTGTTTTGGCTGACTAAGACAGTGTCTTAGTGCCGCACAAGACAGAAAATTCAGAAACGAATTTAGGTCCTGTGACAATATGGATGGCTGGTGAAAATTAATTTATGAGAACTCAAATCATATGTATTGAGAGAGAGTGTAACTATACAAGAGATATAGAGTGTGTGATTTCTTGTATATTATACATACATGTGTATGTGTGTTTGTATGTAACAATTGGTTGGGTTAGAGAAAGAAAAAGAGATGTTGATAGTGTCGGAAGGGGTTTCTCGTTGGGCCTTATTCTATCTTTTTTTTCTTCTAATTTGCATGCCTATTCGTTGCTTGCATAGTCCAGAGTCCAGACTCATTGGTTTACAATCGTAGTAGTAACCGTGAAACCCAATAACCCGCCCGACCCAAAAAGGTTTTTGTCAATACCTTTCTATCCCCTCCAAAACCCTAAATTGGCCGCAAAAGCTACTATAAATACCTTACTTCAGAGTTTAGGGCTTCTTTCGTTTCATTCATAAAGCCTCTACCACCTCCCTCGTCCACGAGCTGTATAGCTAGAGAGAGATAGAGAGAGTTTGTGTAGAGAGAAAATGGCCGAGACTCTGGTGCTCCGTGGAACAATGAGGGCTCACACCGATTGGGTCACGGCGATCGCCACCCCAATCGACAACTCCGACATGATCGTCACGGCGTCACGCGACAAGTCAATTATCCTCTGGCACCTCACTAAGGAGGACAAGACCTACGGTGTGCCCCGCCGCAGGCTTACCGGCCACTCCCACTTCGTTCAGGATGTTGTTCTCTCTTCTGACGGCCAGTTCGCCCTCTCCGGCTCCTGGGACGGCGAGCTCCGCCTCTGGGACCTCGCTGCCGGGACCACCGCCCGCCGCTTCGTGGGTCATACTAAGGATGTTATCTCCGTCGCCTTCTCCATCGACAATCGTCAGATCGTTTCGGCCTCCCGTGACCGTTCGATCAAGCTCTGGAACACCCTGGGTGAGTGCAAGTACACCATTCAGGACGGTGATGGTCATTCTGATTGGGTGAGTTGCGTCCGCTTCAGTCCCAATACACTCCAGCCAACGATAGTGTCGTCGTCGTGGGACCGGACTGTGAAAAATCTGGAACTTGACCAACTGCAAGCTGAGGTCGACACTGGCCGGCCATGGCGGGTACGTGAACACTGTGGCAGTGTCTCCAGACGGGTCGCTGTGCGCTAGCGGCGGCAAAGACGGAGTGATTTTGCTGTGGGACCTCGCTGAGGGCAAGCGGCTCTACTCGTTGGATGCGGGCTCGATCATTCACGCTCTATGCTTCAGCCCTAACCGGTACTGGCTCTGCGCTGCCACTGAGACGAGCATCAAGATCTGGGACTTGGAGAGTAAGACCATTGTTGTGGATCTGAGGGTCGATCTAAAGCAGGAATCAGATATGGGTGAAGGCACCACCCAAACCGCTGTCGGCAAGAACAAGGTCTATCATTATTATTATCTTAAAACGTATATGTGTTTGTATATGTTTTTGTCTCAAATTTATCAAAATTGTTATTGTTCTTCGAATGTTTTGATTTTGATACCTAAGTTCATTATTTGTTGTCTTTTCTGTCTCAATAATGCTCATGTTATATATATACACGCACACACTATGTATGTATGTAGTCTGTACATGTTTTCATTATTTTTTTTCGTGCGAGCGTTTATTCATGCTTATATCTTTGTCTGTATATGTTTAATCACTTTCTACTTTTGTTGTAACAATAAATTCTCATAATTGTAATTGCATACTTGTATGTTCAATTTTTGATTGACATATAGAAGTGATCATTCTGCACTTAGTTTCATTAGTGCATATGTTGATGAGATTGTGCTACGGTGGTGTTCAATTTACTTGGAGAAAGTGCATTTGTTAATGGTGTTCTTGTTCAGTGATAATTGTCATTGAATCTTGGGATACCCATTATACTGTCTTTCTCTTGAAGAATTGCTTGCCCTCAAGCAGTAAAAATCTTAGACACTATATTGCAATACCCATGAGGAAAAAAACCTGTGCATTTTGTCATTGTTCTTTTATTCGTAACTATCACGTCTTGGCAGTAGCGCATACACATCCTGCTTCACATATCAAGATTTTTTGTATTGAATTTAAGCATAGGTGTTCAAGTCTTGATTTTCCAAAATTCAATCTAAATGCTATTTCAGCCTTGGTAAATGTTTCAGTTTTACTGGGTTGGAATTGATATCTTTTGTACAAGTTCTTACCATTACAATTGATTTCTATTTCATGGGCTAGTGGATGTGCTCATCTTCATGCATGACTGCAATTTTATTCCACAAAACGTTTCTTGAATGTCATTTGTAACTGATGGTTGGTATCCTTTCTTTCGTTCTTTTTTTCCCCAACATGAGATGTTTTCTTGGTTGATTATGTTAAATGGAACCTTCCATTGTGATGCACAATGTGATGGTGAGCAAATCAATTGCCTTAACCAGTAGTTACCCTAATTCGTTCATCCCCTAGTTAATTGCGAATTGGAATCGCACGTTTCAAAACATGGATTATTAGTGATTTAGAATACAAGATTTAGCGTTTCAATCTAAAATACCAAAAGTCTCAAAAAAATTATACAAAATACAAACACAATATTGAAGTTTTATTTTATAATGACTTAGATTCTTTAAAATCTTTCTGGTGTGTATATATATATATATATATACACACACACATACGGATATCATTACAAATACAATTAAAAAGCATATCACGTTCAAAATAAGCGTTTTTCGTTCTAATAAAGTAATCCAAAGTAGCCTTATTCCTAACGTATTACGTTTTATAATTAGTGACGATTTGTATTTTCGTTCTTTGTACCATAATAATTCACGTTTTAGGTAACATTGGCCTTAACTCTTAATAATATGTTATCAAGGTGGGCTGATTTACATAGCCAACAGTCAAGGGTTTGTTTTGTTTTTATAGTGATAATATAATATATTTGTTTTTTGGCTGGCTATGGAGTGAATTGGTGGTTTGACTTTTGTTGTGTAATATGATCTAGTCTTGGGCTTTGAATAATCTTTCCACCTTTCTGAACATACAGTGTATAGAATCTTAACTTGCACATAAAAATTATGTCAACTGAGAAGTAGAAGCCTAGCCATTCATTGTCCATGAATTACTAGGATGGGTGGTGCATTTTGCTTGTGCAATTTTATGCTTTATATTGACTTTGCAGCTGGGAGTGTGTACACCGATCTATATTTACACCTACTATATACCAATTTTTTACCATTGGTACTTTGGGCTGTATTTTAGTAAAACACATTGCAGCTGGTGGTGGTGGTGGTTGTGCGTGTGTTTTTTTTTCCAGTTTAGCTCATTTGAATTGTCTATCAATGCACTTTAGAAGGGCTGTAGTGACAAGGAAATGATATTGAAATTGGTGTCTGCTATTGCAAAACTAATTCCATTTTAACCTTGTGCATTGTTTATTGCAGATTATATACTGCACAAGTTTGAGTTGGAGTGCTGATGGAAGCACCTTGTTCAGCGGGTATACAGATGGTGTAGTCAGAGTTTGGGGTATTGGGCGTTACTAGAAAGGAAATTTAGATGAGTTGTCATTACCCACTGCTCTTTGGCATATCATTTTAGATGAGTTGTCATTACCCACTGCTCTTTGGCATATCATTTTAATTCATTTAGTTCTAAGTAGAAGTATTGGAAGGATATTTGGATTATTCTCTATGTTTGATGGCTTTGGGGGCCTCTGCTGTCTTTGTTTTTGGATATTTTTGTTAGTTGTTACATTTTGGTTTTCTGACTGTTAATCCAAGTGATTTTTGCATATTTGAGTTGTTTCATGCGCATCTGATAACATTAGCTTTGATTCTTGAATCTTCAAGGATATGCATATTCTATGCATGTGTAGGCTGCATAACTGAGAAAAAATTAATTGGTTCCTTGGAAGACCTTATTCTTTGTAGGACTTGGTTGGTATAACTGGATAAATAATGAGATATTTCTGTGGGCTCTATTCTTTTGTTTCTAGATAATTTCATATTATTCTCTCTTCTCTTCCCACTGTCCTTCCTCCCTCCCTCCCACCCACCCACCAGAATAGTTCTGTTATACTACTGTAAATAGAGTTTTGGTTTTATTTTTTCTGGATAGGACAAGATGGATGAAAAAGTATATCCATTAGTGATGTGGTGACTTGATCTTCAGTGTTGAGGTCGTATACTTTTTGATGGAACAAAATGGTGATTTTGTTGGTTGCACTATTGAGTTTTTGAAGCTGAAAAGGAAAAAATAATCGAACATGTTAGGTTAAAGAGATGAGTAGTGTTGAAATGAAAGGACCTTGTTTTCATATTGTTACATTACGTGTATAAATACAGAGAGAGGGACTGCCTAGTAAGTGGGAATTGAATGCAAGTTGTGAATAAAGAAGAGACCGCTTCAAGTTTGATACCGTCTATATATATGGGAGAGAAGAAGTGGATGGTACCCGATGAAAGCATTGGCGTCCTCACAAAGATATGGTGTTACCAAATACGTAAAGAAAGATGTATAGCAAAATGCATTTTCCAAAATTTTGAAAATGGAAATTATTAAGGGAGCAAGATCAGCTTTTAATGAGAGGGGTATTAGCTGCCTTTTAACAAAACCTTGCATCATATCTTCTGCCTTTTAACAAAACCTTGCATCCGACCACCATGATGGAGACAAGTTTGTTTTGGATCTCAAGACTTGAGGTATTCTACTAGTACATCACTATAGAGAGGTGTTCAAAGTGTTAGTAGAAGTAAAATATATTTTTATTTGCTAATAATAGTAATATTATATGTATTTTCAGTTAATATCAGTTTGATGTTTGTAATATTTTGGTTCGCCAGTGTTGTTTGCGAAAGAACTTGAAAACATCAAAAGGATATGTATATACTACGAAAACCAAGCTATTTACAAGAATCAAGATCCAGGATATGATTTTTTTTTGGTTTTTGGTGAGAAATGGTTTGGAACTTTGAAGGACAATACAGAAATTGACGCTCTGAGCGATTTTAGAGCTGAAATCCTGTAAATGAATGTAGTCCTACTATTATAATGCATGAAGCTTGAATTTCCACCATTAATTTTAAATTTTAAAAAGGCGGTTGCTTGAATTTCTAATAAAAAAAGGAATACTGTATCCTGGCTTTCACGCAACAATTGTTTACAAAGAGAGAGATTTTCAAAAATTTATTAGAATCTCCCGTCAACAATTGATTTTCAAAAATTTATTAGAATTTCCAGCCATTTCAATTTCCACTTATATCGGTTTGATTATTTATTTATTAACCGGTACCTATTAAAACCTGCCGATAGTAACCTTCATTCTCTGTTCTACGGGTTGAAAACCTTCAAAACTGCTTGAATTTATGCTTAAGTACTACTACCACTACTTTGTAGGGATGATATTTGAATTGTTGGTCTTAATTATAACATGAATTTGGTTGGGAATATAGAAATTAGGTTTGATGTTAATTTGGTTATTAATCGTGTTTTTCTATTTTGTTTTTGTTTTCATTTTCATTTTTTTAAAAACAATTTTGTTCTATCAAAGATATCGTCTGTTATTCTTGTTATAAACAAAAGACAAAAACTAAACATTGTGTTTAGATAGTGATTCAGTTATGATTTTTTAAAAAATATTTTTAAAATGTGTTTCAAAATTTTGTAATTAATTTTTTGAAAACTGTGAAAATGCGTTTAGTTATGCTAATCAGAATTCAATTTTTGAGTTAAAAATTATGAAAATGCGTTTGGAATTCTGACATTTTTCTAAAGATTTTTTCATTTTATATAAAAAAAATAAAATTAAGATAAATAACTTATATTTTTTTAGTCAAAAGAGATTTTCATTAATTTTTATTTGAACATGAAAAAAAAAGGGTTAAAATAATTTGTCAAAATTAAAAAAATAAAAAAAAATTAAATAAAAGAAATATTTTTGTCATTTTGAAAAAAAAAATAAGACGGAATATTTTTGTCATTTTTTTATATATTTGTTAAATTTTTTTATCATTGTTATTAATAATATTTATATCTATTACACTCCATCGTTTCACCTTGACACAAGATCTAACCTAGGAGATTTAGGAAAATAAATAAATAATGAATAAAAATAAATAAATAAAGATATATATATATATATATATTTAAAATAGAAATATGCTAAGGCATATAATTATATAAATGTATATAGAACAAAGTACATATATGAACAAATATATATATATCTCCAACTCAGTAAATTAAAGGAAAAGAAAAGAAAACATAAAAAAAAAAGAGAGAAAAGAAAGCAGAAGTATTTGGAAGAGAGTAGAAGAGTGTAGAAGCTTGGAAAAAAAGAAGAAGAGAAAGTGTGAAAGTGAGAGAGAGAACGTGAGAAGCAGCGCACGAAAAGATAAGTAAAGAAGTGGAAAGAGGAAAAGGAAGAAAAGAATAAAATAAAAGTGGAAGAACAGGAGTAGCGGTAGCAGTAGCGACAAGAGCAGTGGTAGCGGTAACGGCAGCGGCAGCAGCATTAGCAGTAGAATGGTGGTAGAGACAGATGCTACAATATATGCTGAGAACTAGATGAGTTTAGAGAAAGAGAGAGAAGATGGGTGAGCTGGGATTTTCTTGGTGCAGTCGCTGGAGTAGCAACCATTGATGGCAGAGAAGAGGAAGACGATGAAGGTGATAGTAGTCATCAGCGAAAGCGAAACCAAACAGGTAACTTTAATTAATATTGTCACTAACTAAGTCATTTGTATGCTCTGCTTGGTTGCTGGAAAACTGTGAAAAAAATTAAAAGAATTAGTGCCTTGGTTTTGTTGTCGGGCAACCTAAAGAAATGAATATGTTCCTTAGAATTTTGGAATACTTTTCGGAGTTATATTGGGAGAGTTGGTGTCACGTCCCAAATTCCAGCGAACCCGAGGCGTGAGTAACGAGACAAAAAAGAAATAAAATAATAAAGAAATGAAAGGTAATAATGACATCCTCATACATTCCGTACACTGTTCTGATACATATATAAAGTCTGGTCCGTTGGTTCACAACATTCAAAATAAAATACAGTCTCGAGCTTATGCCCTTACACAATATCAAAAGCGCCCCTCGGGCCCAACATAACCCCCAATCAGACCGTCTCTATGTCTCGTACAGCTGGGACATCATCTGAAATGTTTGTCCCACTAAAGGGGTCAGCTCAACATGCTGGTACAATATAATGCTAATGCAAGAAACAAAACTAAGGTCGTGGCGTGTGCAAGTTTACAGTCATTTCTATATGGCATTCTCTATCATGATGACAGTATATGAACAGTATATAGTATATGAGCAATATGCGTGACACACCCATGCAACTCTATGCCACCTATGTCTCATGATACGGTCATTCTCCGCTGGCATGAGTACCGCCACTTATGTCTCGCTTCACGGTCCGGAATCCGTCAGGCTCGCAAGTACCTAATGGCCGATTTTGGGTTTTTCACCACAGGATCTGCACCCTCATAATGCAAAGCACCAAGTGCTTAACCCACGCCATGTCCAAGGAATCACACTATGCCAATATGCTCTGATTTCATCATGTCATAATATAATCTCAATGATGCATCTCATTCATACATAAAGCATGCCTTCAATGCATATTTCATAATGTCAACAGTTCTCAAAGCATATAATTCACACACTATTCTAACATATGCGATATACACATAATCATCATCCACATCATCACCCAACATCAGCAAGATAGCATGAAGCACATAAGCATGTGAACAATCAAACAAACATGTGAGCAATCAAGGCAGCAGAACAAGTATTCCTAATCTCAATTCTATTTCTTACTTAGCACAATATATCGTACCTGGTAATCGATCTCAAACCGAAAAAGTATACTCGTAGTAAAGTGAAACCACCGTAAGAACACCGAAGGTCAGGTCACCTTCTCTTTGCCTTTTCGTGTCCCTAAAATTCATAACATGAAACTCAGTTTTAATTGTTACTTGAATTATGCTATTCATCAAATTTTACGTCTTTATCTTATAAGCTTCTACTTTGTTAAACTAAACTCTACTATTGAATCCGGGACTTTGAAGAAAATAAGTTTAGGCTTTCGTAGAATTCAATTCGGGCACCTGGGTTAAAAAGGGCAAAACAGTCATTTTGCACTTTACACGGGTCCTTACATTTTGTGACCTCTTTTCACAAATCGGACTCCACGGTTGAGTCCGGAATGCTCGAGATAATAAAGTTTCACTATTTGTTTACCAAATTCGGAGTTCATTTGATTGTATTTCAATTCAGGGGTATTTTGGTAATTTTATACGTTGCTACGTGTCTTTTATTTTTTGGGACCCCGTCTCGTAAAACGGACCTCACCATTGGTCTCAGAATGGCCGAGATAGTCAAAATACACTAATGACTTGTCCCATTTGGACTCCGGGATATTTTAGAATATTTAATTAATTAAATTAATTAATTAATTAATTAATTTAATTTAATTAATATTTTATTAATAATTTATTAATATTTAATTCTGGTGGGCCTAACTGTAATTTCTCCAAAGTTCAGGGGTTAAAATGTAATTTTCGAAAGTTCAGGGTTAAGGTTCAATTTCTAAAAGGTTCAGGGTCAAGGTTCAATTTCCAAAAGGTTCAAGGTTCAAATTGAAATTAGTTTAATTTACTATCCCTAATCAGGTTAACCAAACAGGGGCTTATCCAGAACAGGGATAGGATATCCCTGTTCCTATTTTAATTTAAAATTTTTAATTTCTTATATCCGTAACCAAACGCCCCAATTTAGTTTTTAATTTAAACCAGTGAGCGACACGTGGCAGGGGCGGGTTAGCCCAAGCCCGACCCGACCCGACCCGGACCCGTACAGTCCTCATCTCCCCCCCGTTTTTCCGGTAGGGTTCCGGCGGGTCTCCGGTCACCTTCTCCGGGGACGTCGCCGGAACTGCAAAAATCAAGTTTTTAAACTTGATTTTTTTTGGTGTTTTCAAACCCTCTTTCGATTCCAAACCATCCCAAAGTAATTTTTGGACATTTTAACACTGTTTTGAAGCTCCCAATTGCAATGAAAAGCCTAGACTCCCCCCCATGGCCGTGACCTGCACATCCATTTTTCTCCCTCATTCTCAACCATTTTGGTTGATTCTTGTCCCTAAATTCTCCATATTTCATGCTCTATAAGTTCCAACAATTAAATCTAAGCAATAGGCTACAAAACAGATCATGTATATATGAGATTTCTAGAGAGAGAAAATAATGGGTTTTGTAATTTTACCTCCGTTTCTCTCTCCTTCTCTTGGTTCAACCTCCTTGTCCTCCCTCTGGCTCTCAGCTTCTCTTTCTCCTTTCTTCTCTCTTCTCTTCACAGTTCCCACTCTCTCTTTGCCTTCACTTTCTCTCTCTCTCTCTATATCTCTCTTTCTCTAATCTCACGATCGGCCTGTTCCTCTCAACTCCCACCACACACACATATACATACAGACCACACTCACACACTTCCAACCACCCTCTTACACACACCATGCCTCCCATGCCCCTTGGAGTGTTTTACACTCCATCACCCACTCACTCACTGCACACTCCCACCCACACGGCACACACAATCAGCTTTTATACATATATATATATATATATACACATTTAAATACACACTCATATGTACACACATATACACACCAAACAATTCAATTTATATATATATATATATATATATATACACACATCATAACAATAATAATAATAATAATAATAATAAAAAATAATGATAACAACTTGAGAATTTTATTTATTTAAAAAAAAAATTTTCAGGTTGTTACAGTTGGTATCCAAATATGATCTCGATTTTTGAGAATGAATGAAACATGTTTGAGTTGGTATCTAAACAAGGATTTCCCAAAAAATTAAAAAATAAGAAACAATAGTTTAACCAGCATCAAATCACCTATTCATATTTTCCTCCTCCTTTATACTTTTTCTTTTCTTCCTATTCATATTTTCCTCCTCCTTTCTACTTTTTCTTGTCTGCCTCTCTATGTGTGTGATAAGAACATTACGCATGCAATATAAATATAACAATCAAAGTGACAATGATAACGCTGTACTGTGCGACTTGCCATTAATATATCTCGTGGTTAGGGTTCGATAAAGTTACAATCTATTTGATAATGATCATACATAGAAGATTCTATGGTCAGCAAATTAGAACTTTGCTGACTAAGATCGATATTCGACGAAACTAGTTCGATAACACCGTTTTGTGCAGCGCACCACCAATATACCCCGTAGTTAGAGTTTGATAAAATCACAATATATTCAATAATGACCATACATAGAAGATTGGTCAATTCAAAACATCCAAATCATATCTAAAATTAATAATCATCAATCATAAGCTCAATTATCCAAATAAGAGCTCTATATTTAGTATTTAGTCAAAATAGTTCAAAGATCAGTAAGAAACTATATAGTGTTTTGAGTATCTCACGAAACATTTTCTTGAATCAGAAAAAAGACAATATAGGTATCGATAAATAATTCAAAACATAAAAATTTATGTAATTCGATTTCATGCCTACGCCCACGGGTAAAAAAGAGAACTTCACTAGTCTGTAAAAGTTATACAAGAGACAAGTACAAGACTCTTAATATATTTGTCTACTGTTTATGTATCATTACCATCATACTTCTCATCTATTTATAGGTCCCAATTACAACGTGATAATTTTGCCTATTGATATGAACACATTTAATGCTATCTAAAGACTTACAACTATTGTGTAGAGACCTGAAATATTTTTTAATTACAAAATATATGTTGATGATAGTGATAATAATAATGATAATATAAATTTTTATTAAGAAATTAAAATGTCATGTGGAAAGACAAAGAGATGCATGGAATTAAAAGAGGGCTGAAGAAATAAGGAGGGGTAGAAGAGACTATTATCCCCATGTCTTACTTTTGGTCTTTTAAAGTCAAATCTCTACACACCTAAAACACACACTAGACACACACACATTTATGTAAAAGAGAGAAAAGAAGAGAAAGATAGGAAGAGAAAAGAGAGAAAAAAAGAGAGGAAAATTAATGCTTTGAGAAATTCTTGAAGACTCTTCAAGAATTGAAACTTTCTTTTGGAAGATTGAATAAGAACAAGCCTCACTCTACCTACAAGCACCATTTGGGTAAGAGATTTTGAAGATTCTAGTCAAAATTAGTAAGGGAAAAGTTCAAATGAATAAAATCCTCAATTGTGAAGTTATTTATATTGTTCCACTTGATGATGCTTCCTTTTAATGGTTACCTACTTTAACATGTGAGAGCTTAGTTATTTTTTTTTTTTATCCTTGTTGATGATGCATGCTTCATGAGCACTTGATTGTCACTACACATGAACAAGCATACACATGCCACCACACGTTCTTATCTTGGTTTAGATTTTTCTTACTGAAGTTGTTGTACTGACCCCTACTAGATGCAGGAGTAGGCAAAGAGACGGGCTTGAATTGAAGAACCATCTTGATATCATTTTTGGAAGACTATTCTTAGAACATTTTTGGACACACTCCCACTTGTGCAATCGTGTTAATTTCTTTTCTTTGGAGAATCTTGTTTCATATCTAAATATTCTGGAGGTAAACTATACTACTTGTAAGTTAACTTGCATAGAAGTGGAATAAAGATAGTGATCTAAAATTGATAAAAGTAACTAGTACCTTTTGAACCTTATGGAATTTAAATGTTAGAACTCGATTTATAACTAAGTCTCTTGATATATTTATGTGATGTTGGAGTTGAGAAATGAAACATGAAGGGTGAATGGAGATGTTGAACTCCTTGATAAAAATACTTGAGTGTTGGATATGATGAAAAACTCTTACTCTTAGGAAAACTTAGTATAATTCTTGTCACGCCCCGAATTCCAACGAACCCGTGGCGCAACTGACGAGACGAAAGGAAAATAAAATAATAAAGAAATAAAGGACAATTTAACGGGTTCACTTAACTTACATTCACTTCTGTCAATATACATATAATACATCATTCGGGCTTAAGCCCGTGCATCACAAAACATGCCCCAACGGGCCAAATATCCTCCTAAGTTCATATCTCCTCCATTTTGCAAGACTTCCTCAAGTCTCAAGTGTCGGGAGCGTCATCTGAAATGTTTGTCTCACGAATGGGTCAGCTCAACTGCTGGTATAATATAATGCTAATGCAAGAAACAAAATTAAGGGCGTGGCATGTGCAAGTGTACAGTTATATCTACATGGCATTCAACATCATGCATACAATATACTAGCAATAATCTACATGTCATTCAACTCATTGACATAATCTAAGGCGTGGCATGTGCAAGTGTGCAATTATCTCTACATGCGTTCTAAATCATCCATGCAATGTAATAAAAATAATCCACATGCTTTACAAATCGTCCATGCCACATAATAGCAATAATCCACATGCCATCCATATTATCCATACAATGTAGTGACAATGCCCATGAAACACCCACACCACTCTACGCCACAACCATGTCAAATTTATGCCATGTCCATGTCAACTCATGTAATGTAATGTAATGTAATGCAATGTAATGTCATGTCCCTTCACGGATCGCTCCCGTTGGTTCGGGTACCAAGCACAATATCATGTGCCTTCGCGGATCGCTCCCGCTGGTTCGGGTACCAAATGCAATATCATGTCCCTTCGCGGATCGCTCCCGCTGGTTCGGGTACCAAATGCAATGTCATGTCTAAGGAATCATACTATGCCAATATGCTTTGATTCTACCATACCATAATACAATCTCAATAAAGCATCATATCCATACCTGAAGTATACTTTAAATGATGTATTACACAATAACATTCAAATCAGAAAATCCTTTCATCAAGGTCACATATCATGCATAGTTCATTTAACACATGCTTCAAGTCACATATTTCATAATCCCAACAATTCTAAAAAAAAAAACATAATCCACACATTATGCTAACACATGCGATATACACATAGTCATGATTCACATTCATCACCAACTTTCAAAAAGGTAACAGGGAATACATAAACATAGAAGCAATAAAACTAACATGTGAATCATCAAGTCAACATGGCAGTTATTCCTAAGCTTAATTCTATTTCTTACTTAGCACAATATATCGTACCTGATGGGTCAGTCTCAACTCAGGAAGATGTACTCGTAGTGTAGCAGAACTATAGTGAAAATACAGAAGGTCAGATCACCTTCTCCTTGCCTTCCTGTATTCCTAAAATCATGAAATACAACTTAGTTTCAATTGCTACTTGAATTACGCTATTCATCAAATTTTATGTCTTTATTTTTATGAGTTTCTATTTTGTCAAATTAAACTCTACTGTTGAGTCCGGAATGTCGAAGAAAATAGGTTTAGGCTTTCGTAGGAATTCAATTTGGACATCCGAGCTTAAAAGGGCAAAACGATCATTTTGCACTTTTTACGGTCCTTACATCCCGAGACCTCTTTTTTTAAATCGAATTCTACCGTTGAGTTCAGAACATTCGAAATAATAAAAATCCACTATTCTTTTATTTTAATCGGGGTTCGTTTAACTGTGTTCTGACTTAGGAGCATTTTGGTAATTTTTAAGGGTTCCATGGGTCTTTTATTTTTTTGGGATCTCGTCTCACATCACAGACCTCACCGTTGGTCCTAGGAGGTCCAAGATAGTCAGAAAACATATATGACTTGTCTTATTTGGGTTTCGGGCCATTTCGGGGTATTTAATTTAATTAAATCAATTTAATTCAATTAAATGATTAAGTGTAATATATATATATATATATTCTGTGCAAATAAGGGCAAGGGACTATCTTGTCCAAGCCGGCTCCATGCGCTTGCCCCCACGCGCCCCACCACGGTTCGAAACCTAGTGGCCGCAGCCTACCCATTTTTCTCTTTCTCCTTTCTTTTTCTTTTTATTTCTTCTCAACTATTAGGCCCAAACCCCTTAAATTTAATTAGGCCCAAAACCCCTTTTTAACCTAACAGACCCATCTCAGCCCACTCAAACAAGCCCAACTCCCTTAAACCAAAACGGTAACCCAACAGGAACGGCCCAACTCGCCCCTACGCCCACACGACTTTCCGATCACCTTCCGGTCGTCTTCTCCGGCCATGTCGCCGAAGACCGTGACCAACTCTCACGTTCTTCTTCCCATTTTCACGTCCAAACTCCTCTGTTCTTCCATTAAACGAATCCTAAGGACTTCGGGACTTCATTGGGATCACTTTAAACCCCAAACACCACCATCCCCGACACGCCCACTTCGATTATTCCGGCCAAAACCCAGATTCCGGCCAACTATATTTTCACATTTTGAGCCCATCCGTTTACTGATTGTTTCCATTTTTCTTTCTGACCTTTTTCTGCACTCAAGAGGAACATTTCCTCATCATTTAAATTGAGTTTTTGGTACAAAAATAAAGCAAACCGAATTATCCTATCAACCTGCAACTCCCATTTTCTAATTCATTTCTTAATCATTTTGATTGATTTCTTTTGCAAAATGACCCACACTTTATATACCACAAGGTCCAAAAATCAGATCTAACTATCATGCTTTAAAGAAATCAAAACAGAAGTGCACTAACTCACCTATCTTCGGGTTTTCTCTGTGTAGCATCTTGCCCTCCCTTCTTGTTCCAACTTCTGATTCTCCCTAAAGTCCCCTAAGCCCTCTCTCTCTCTCTCTCTCTTATCAATCTTCGTTCTCTGCTTTTCTTTTCTCTCTACCCGAAGCACACAGCCAATATGCTCACATAGATATACACACCTATCACTCCAACACTCAAGGTCAGCCGTAGCCCCACTATTTCTGACTTTCTCTCTTTTCTTTCCCTTTTCCTTTGCAGAATGCATTAAATGCATTCCTTGTGTATTTGGTTTTCCACACATATATATACATATATATATATATATATTATATGGTACACATACAGTACACACACCACCTCACCACTCAACCGACACACACACGGCTAACCTTGCATACACGCAGCCTGTTGTGCACTCTCATATATATATATATATATATTTAATCACATGTATACACACATAGCATATAACATTATATACTTATATATACATACTTAATTACACACATATTACACTCTTATACATATTTGTATATATATGCTCATTGCCTAAATTTAAATAAAAAAAAAATGGAGTCAAAGAAATTTAATTAATGCTTATGTAAACAAAAAAATTTATGCCAAATTTTTCGAGCCTTTACAATTCTTGTTGGTTTTAATGCATGAAACCTAATGAAATTGATGTAAAAAATATGAAAAATATTTAATAGATATTTGAAAAAGCTACAAGAAAACACAAGTGATGGGTCAGTCCGACCGCTACTGTTCACCGGTTGACCGGTCCGACTACATTTTTTTTTTTGTTTTCTCCTTTCTTTTCAAGCCTCGTTTGGGGTTGTTTTAAGGGGCTTTTAGGGCATTGTTTTGAGACTTTAAAAGATGAGATTTGAAAAATAAACCTCATTAAAAAGATGATATTTTTACTAAAGTGTGATTATTAAAATACTTAACTTATAGAATAGAGTAAATTACACTGACCTCCTCTAAAGTTAGTTGGTATTACATATAGACCCTTATAGTTTGAGAAATTACACTCACACACCTTGTCAGAATTTGTTAGGAAACAGATTAAATGATAACGATCAAATGACTTGTATAACCTTAGTTGTTTCAGCATATGCAGTCAAAGAAATGTGTTTAAAAGTTAACAAAATTAAAAAGACATCTTTGCCTTTTTTTAAACGCATCTCTTTTCTCTCTCCTCTTTAAGAATAAAACACCCAACAGTAAAGCCCTAATCTGTTCATATCCAATAATGCAGTTTATTTTCCTCTAGCCCTAATCTGTGTCTCCTCCGACCACATACAAGAGTCCTCCTTGTTCATAGGCTGTCGTGATTAACGACATAATTTGAATTGGTTCCTCCCCTAGCACAGAATTGCCGACATTTGTATTTGTCCCCTATTCACTATAATGTTCCTCAATGACGCCATTAACGACGGGTGCACACCAAGATCACATCATCCACCGAGACTTCTTCTAATTTCTAGTAAAATCAGCTTCATTCTCAGTTTTTTTCCGGCTTCACTCTCATTGCTAGTGGCGAATTGATCATCCTTTGGAGGCTTTTTTTGTTAGTCTCATCTTCTAACCATACAATTACCATCCAGTAAGTCTCATCTTCCAACCATACAATTACCACCAGGTAAGTCTCGAGGATATTTTTTTGGTAGGTAATTTTTATTGTATTTAATAAGAAATAATTGTACAGTTTTGCAAGTATCGAATTCTTCCTCCATTGGAGGCTTCTTCTCCAATTGGTATTCCAAACATACACCCACCATCAGGTGGGAAAAAAGTCCGGTGGTGCGGTAACACCCACCATGCTACTGCTATTGTGACGTAAGCATTGTAGTAAAATTTATATAAATTGATAAAAGTAACACATTACAATGATAACAGCATAGTACTACTGTACCACTTAGACTATTTTTCCATTAGGTGAGTCTTGCGGACCATTTTTTGGTTGGCAATAGTATTGTATTAAATGAGAAAAAATTGTACAGTTATACAATAGGCATTCCCAAATTAATACACTAACAAGAGATTTAGAATAAAAAACAGAGCAAGAGCTCTTCAAAACCCAACAGAGGGATTAGGTAAACTTGAATAAGGGACTATATTTTCTGTAGTGCTCTTAACGTCAAAAGGTATACTTGGAAATATGGAATTAGTGTCTTGATCCCAATCCTCTATTTCTCGATGCTTGAATGTCAAATTGGTATATTGGCAATCTGGATTTAGCCTCTCCAACTTATTGGTATTTTTTCCATACTTTTCTTATATAGTTGATAATTCGCGTAATTAATTTGTAATTATGTTATTTAATTGTGTAATATTATATGATATTATTTTTTTTTTAGAAAAGTTTGGATTTACGCTTAATTGGAATGGGAGTAATCTTATTTTAAGAAATTTGGATGTATTACTTTGTGTTCTTTTAAATTGGGCTATTATGCCCATGAATTCAATCATTAAAATCAATTTATTCTAATTTTAGAAGAAATTTCCATCATAATGTGTTAAAAGAAAATAGAGACAATTAATAGAAAACTTTAAACTTTAATTTAATTTTAAAAAATATATTTAGTTTTAGTTTAATTTCAAAGTAATATAAACCTTTTTTTAGATCACATTACATGAAATTTTTAATACATAAATAAATGGCAATGGTATAATTAAATATTCTTTTCAAAAAATAGAATATAAAATAAAATTTATTTAATAATGCTTGGTTGAGTCCGGAGTGTGTTTGAGAGAGTGTAGGGACTAGAGAGAGTTTGGGAGTCCGAAGCTTTAATAAGCTCCTTAAGGGTAGAATAATCCTCTTGGTATTTTTAGTTAGGGGCAAAAATATAATTTTGTGGCATCATGCAATGGCTTTATAGTCTTTTTTTTTTTCATAATAAGGGCACTTCGGTAGTTAAAAATTACAAAAAGCATCTTCCATTCCACTCACTAACGGCCAGGTAACGGGAGGGGGAATCTGTTCTGACAACAAAACCAAAGGAGAGGTCAGTGTAATTTTTAAAACATTAGGGGTTAGTGTATATTTTCACTAAACCTCAAAGGAGGTCAGTGTAATTTACCCTAAAGAATAAGGATCACGAGTCACAATCGGGTTTTAGAAATCGGGCCATGACATACCTAAGCTGCAAATGTTGACATTAGTGATGGTGGAGATCCACTTTTAATAGTTTTATAAGACTCTCCCTTTGATGTCTACCATAAGAATGAATAACTCGATTCTTTGTAAGACATATTTTCAACATCCTTCAAAGGATTGATATTCCCAATTGAGAAAAACATCCTCCCCTTTATATGAATTTGATTTCTTCAACATGACATATCTTTGAGATGGCGTATTATACACTTATATATTAGTTTCTAGAAAGATGTTGTTGGCAATGCTTTTGTGAACATATTTGCTAGATTATCATTTGAACGTATCTGTTGCACATTGATATCACCATTCTTTTGGAGCTCATGTATATAAAAGAACTTTGGTGAGTTATGCTTAGTTATAATCTCCCTTAATATAGCCTCCTTTGATTTGTGTAATACATGCTGCATTATCTTCGTCTATTACTGTTGGACTATCTTTAATTGAAGAGAATCCACGTGATTCCCGAATATGTTGGACCATAGATCTCAGCCATATACATTCACAACTTGTCTCATAAAGTGCTAGAATATTTCAAAATGATTTAAAGACATGGCAATCATTGTTTGTTTGGTAGATCGCCATGATATAGCAGTGTTGCCACAAGTAAACACATATCTAGTTTGTGATCTAGCTTTATGTGGATCAGATAGATATCCAACATCTGCACATCCGACTAACAGTGATTTGAATTTTCTTGAATAAAATAAGCCCATATCAATTATTTTTCAAAGATAACAAAATATATATTTGACACCATTCTAATGCCGTATAGTTGGAGCAGAACTATATCTTGCCAACAAGTTAACAACAAATGCAATGTCTGGTCTGATACAAATTATAAAATACATAAGAGGACCGATTGCACTAAGATATGATACTTTAGGACCAAGGATCTCCTCATCATTTTCACGAGGGTGCAAAAGATCTTTATTCACATCAAGTGATCAAACAACCATAAGAGATGTTAATAAATGAGCTTTATCCATATAAAATCGCTTTAGAACTTTCTTTGTATATGCATATTGATGTAGGAGGATTACTTTTGAAAAGTGCTTAATCTGCAAGCTGAGACAAAGTTTTGTTTTTCGTTGATCTTTCATTTCAAACTCATACTTCAAATAGGAAGTAGTTTTTGTAAGATCTTTAGGTGTCCTAACAAGGTTTAAATCATCAACATATACGCTACTATGGAAAATCCATTGTCTGACTTCTTTATGAAAATACATGAAAAAATTAGATTATTCACATATCTTTCTTTTAATAAATATTCACTAAGGCGATTGTACCACATGCGTTCTAACTGCTTCAATCCATACAAATATCGTTGTTGCTTGATTAAATACATGCTTCGAGATTACACATTATTTGCTTTAGACATTTTAAATCATTTAGAGATTTTCATATATATATATATATATATATATATGTATGCCACTATCAAGTGATCCATATAAATATGTTGTGACTACGCCCATAAGACGTATATCAAGTCCTTCAAAGATTATTAGACTAATCAAAAATTGAAACGTAATTGCATCCATTACAAGAGAGTATGTCTATTCATAATCAACACCAAGTCTCTGCGAGAAACCTTGTGCTACTAGTCTGGCTTTATATCTGATGATTTCATTTTGCTCATTACATTTTCGTATAAATACCTATTTGTACCCTATAGGCTTTATGCCTTTAGGCATTTGGACTACAGAACCAAATACTTCTTGTTTTGCTAACGATTCTAACTCAGCCTGTACTCCTTCTTTCCACTTTAGCCAATCATTTCCTCGTTGACACTGTTTGACGTTTTGTGGTTCAGGAACTTCACCACCTCTAGTGATTTCAAAGTGATATTGTGAAGGCAAATATATGATTAACAATAATATCACTTCGATCCTATATATCTCCACTAGATATATAATTTATTGAGATCTCTTTATTTTCAAGTACCTATATTGTAAGGACCCAAAAAATATCAAAAGGTAATTTGATAAATAGCCAGCGTAGATTGAGATCAGATTTGGGATTAATGGAAGATGTGTTAGATAAATTGTAAAATGAGTTGATAAGTCATTACTATGACACAGTGAGGAAGATGTGTCAGATAAATTTTAGTAATTTATTTGGGATTGGTGTGAACCTCAGGGTTACATAATCATTTACATGATGTAGATAAATATAAAAATCCAAACTATAAAAATTATAGAAACGAACTGCATATTTGGAATCATAGCATTGAAATTCTCTAGGGTGCCAAATTTGGTAAAATTCTGAGTCAGTTTATTATCGGGCACGTGTACACGCATAGTTGGCCAATTGGCCATGTGGTACCTCGGGAAACATGAGAAGCTTCCCCAAGATGCCAAGTGAAATCTTCAAGAATATGACATGTGTTAAGAGTGCAATGGTGTAAGTGGTGTGCTAGTATATGTGTGGGTGCATGATTAAGAGACAAATTTGACTATTGATGTGTCTAGATGGGACAAAAATGTGACCTCTCCCACTACTATTTCTCTCTCTCTCTCTCTCTCCCTCTCTCTCTATACTCTCAATCAAGAGTGTGTGCATGTGTGTGAAGTATATACAAGTGTGTGTGTGCCATTATAACCATGAGATGGAAAAGAGGAGTATGTGTGTGTGGTGATGTACGTTTGTTGTGAGAGAGACAAATAGGTGTGTGCAAACAGTATGTGTGTGTGTGTGTGATATATGCTTGTGTGTGTTTGACACATAGAGAAGAACTGAACCAGAAAGGGAAAGAGAATGGACGAAAAAAAGAATAAGAAAAAAGGAAGAGGAAGAAAAAGAAGAAGAAGAGAAAGAAGAATAAGGGGGCTGGACCGAGGCTGGGTTGCCACGGGTGGCCAACCACCAAGATTTCTATCTCTTCCCTCTCTCTCTAGAAACTGCAAGCATGGAGGCACAAGTAGGAATTTTGGACCTTACTTCCTGGTTCTACAGACACTAAAATTTCTAGATTGGGTCATGGATGTGTGCATGGTTATATGTGTGTGTAAATCTGTGAATGCATATATATATATATATATAAACATATATATATATATATATATATACGTACATATGTATGTGTGTATATACATATGGTTGGTTGTGTTAGAGAATCACTAAGATTCTCATTGAAATTTTGGAAAACCTCTTGAGGGATTGCACATAGAGAAAGGGATTGATAGCTCACAATGATGGACCAAACAGGTGGAGAATCGTTTTAGTCAAAAAACTGGGAAATCGAGAGTCTCAAAAGAAGTGGATTGAGTTCCCAAGTGTTTTAGAAACTGAATGAAAGAAAATGGAAGGAAAACGGTGGTCGGAGAAGGCAGAACCAATGAGTCGCGATGGTTCACCGAAAAATCGTGGGTCAGTAGTTTCGAATGAATCTAATGGTCTTTAATGCCAGAAAATAACCTAAACTATGTAAAATGAAAAGATATAGAGGATAGAAAGAAAAAGAAGTAAAAAAAGGGTTTGGGGCTTTCTGGTGTATCGGCGTCGGAGGGGGTAACCGGCATCAGCGGTTCAAACATTGACCTGAGTCAATCAATTGGGTCGCGGGTTTGGGCTGTGGGCTAGACCTTGGTTTTGGGCTTGGATCATGGCTGTTTTACTATGCGAGTTGGGTTGACTGGTTTATCTTGGGCCTGGTTCAGACCTAAACCTGTTTCGGACAGAACTGGTTCACTATTGAATCAGTTCTTGATAATTAAAATTACAAAAATGCCATCCTCTTAATATATTGAAATTTAAATACAAATAAAATGAAAAATGGGACTTTCTTAAAATTTTTGGGTATTTTAGACTCAATGGTGGGGTCAATTTGAACATTTGGGGACCCGGGGTAGTCTCACCTAAATATAAAAAATTATAAAAACACCCCTAATGCTAATTTAAGTAACATAAAGGCTAACTAAAATTCAGAAATGGCTATTCTAAGGTTTCTAGATGCCCAGAAATTCAAATATGAGACTAGATTGGACAAATTGGGACCCGGTAGTGGTCCCACCTAAATTAATAAAATGACAATTATGCCCCTAGATCTACATTGAATAATTAAAAGCCAAATTAAGATCCAAAAGAGACGTTTCCAATATTTTTGGACCCCAGGAACTCAAATGTGATATTAGATTAATGAAATGGAGACTCGGAGTGGTCCCACGTAAATATATGAAATTACTAAAATGCCCCTAACAGGGAACAAATATCTAAAAGAGTTAATAAAATGTAAAGATGACATCTTTAAGATTTTTGGATATTCTAGATTTGATTCCGAGGTCAATTTTGTGAGACGGTATCTTGGTAGATACATAACTTATCTGGTAAATTACAAAAAAGGTCCTTATGGGCTTAAAGGACATTCAAATGACTTAGAAATAATACGATAGGGTCCCTTTAGGGTTTTTGGGGTCCGGGAACACATTTTTGATGTGTAGGCTAATATATAATTAGTAGTGGGAAACCTTAATACTTGACAAGACACTTTAGTGTTAAGGGTTAGAGTGGTCTCGAGGATGGAACAATGAGTGGGAAAAGTACTTGATGTATATTATGAAAGACACATTTAGTGTCTCATGGTATTGGGGTGATGATTGAGACTAGGGTGATATCTTGGTCGTTGGCATTATGTATCTATCATTTGATTTATGTGATGTGATTAGTATTAACGTTGGATATTTTTCATTAACTGGTTATTATGAATTCGACTATTATCATTGTTGGAATGATGCTTGACCTTTGCTTGATATTGTGGAATAAATATGGGTACCATGTTGATACTATACTGTTATTTACATTTCCACCATGGATATATGGATATATATGAGCACTGTTGTTTCTATTATATGTTGGTAGATTGAATATGTTATATTACACTAAATTTCGATTATTATGGACTTTGATGTTTACTGTTATTCATACTGTTGCATATACCTGAGTGGTGTGAGATTTGTGGGGATATTACTATTAATGAGCATCGTGTGATGTGTGGAAGTGAGATATTTGGGATTATGGAATGAATGGTTTATGAGAAGAGGACTTGAAATAAAATTAGTCGTGTCTTTTGTGTGCTTTTGAGCGTGGTGAGATTGCGCCTTACCCAGGAGTTCTATCTGTGATAGGGATAATGTTTCCCATTGGCTTGCGAGTCATAAACCTGCGTGGATGGTCGTTTATCTCCATCGGGTTAGTAGCTCGTAAAGCACATAGGCTTATCAGGGGCCAATTAGGTGGAAACTTATTGGGATTGAGATTATTGAGAGATGAAATGAGATGCTTACTCACGATACTTGTCAAAACTGTGGTTCGGTCATACATATATATTATTCTTGTGCCTTTAAATAGGAAATAGAGGTGCTTTATGAGCTTGTATGTTTACATTTATATCTTAAAATTCAGTCATGCATATACATTATTCTTGTGACTTTAAATAGAAAATTGAGGTGCTTCGTGAGGTTTGTATAAATATACTTATGTCTTGTATTCAACTTTGCATATACTGACTGTTTGGTTGTTATTGTTACACCACGTGAGGTGGTGCCATGTCTTATAGAATATATTGTCTATGCCTGATTAGTAGATATTGCAATTTGAGATTGTCTTCTTTGGACTTGCAGCTTGCTTGTGTGTTTTGAGAAACCCTACTGAGCGTTATGGCTCACCCCTGTTATTTATGGGAATGGAAGGTCTTGACTTGAAAAAGGACACCTGTTGGCACTTTATAAGATGGACGGAAGTTAATGTAGTGTCTAGTTTACAATTATGTATTTACTCAATTGTATTTATTAAGGGTGCTTATACCCTTCATACCTTGTCGTATATGTTATGTATATAAGGGACTGTTAGAGTCAACTCTAAACATTACCATGTTTTACACTATTGATGAATGGTTGGTATAGTGCCTTTGATAGTAATCAATTTTATTTAATTTCATTACGGGCCTTGAACAAGTCTAATTTGGGAACCAGACCGAAACCGATTAAAGAGAAAATTAAAGGAAATCAATTAAAAAAAAAGGCCAGTATTTTATACACTTCACTAGGATGGTTAGTCTTATCACTTTCCTTTTAGGATCCCAATGACCCCTTAGTCTGGCCTTATGAGTTAGGGGTGTGACATGTACCTCTTTAAGGATTATTTGTTCCACTTCAAGGGATACTACTTCTTCAGGAAGTATTTCCTCTTTAAAAGATGTTTGTTTACGTTTCTCATGTGGTATCAGTATACCAACGTTGGATTTACCAATCATCGTATGATGTGTGGTCTTTTTAGGAGTTGTCACTTCTTTTGTTCCTTGTGTCTTCCGCTTTCGAAGAAACTTATCTTTTGCACCGATAGGTTTACCACGCTTCAGGCATGACATAGATTCATTTGCTGCTGTAATGACAGATTTTCCTATAGGGACATCGATCTGTGTAGGAGTGTTTGTAGCTGGTATGTGCAATTTCATTATTTTTTTTTTTGTATCAGTGAATGCATCTATTAATTGATTGATAATATTTTACAAATGAATGATTCTTTGAACTTCTAGTTTACACTGATTAGTACGAGGATCAAGATGGACAAATGTTGATTTATTCCAAGAAATTTTACGTTGAGCTTCTGGCTTCAGCTGCTTTCCCCCTAATGGTGGGAAAAACTGCCTTATCAAAATAACAATCGACAAATCATGCCATAAATAAATCACCTATCATAGGCTCAAGATATCTTATAATAGATGGAGAATCAAAACCAATATAAATCCCTAATCGTCTTTAGGGACCTATTTTAGTATGTTGTGGGGGTGCTATAGGGACTTGTATTGCATAATCGAAAACTCTTAGGTGAGAGACATTTGGTGGGTTACCAAGTACAAGTTGTAAAGGGGAATACTTATGATAAGCAATTGGCCTGATACGAATTATTGTTGTAACATGCAATATGGCATGCCCCCAGAAGTAGGTAGCTTTGTTCTTATAAGGAAAGGTCTAATAATTAAATGAAGACGTTTGATAAAAAACTTTGTTAAACCATTTTGTGTGTGTACGTGAGCAATGAGATGTTCCACGTTAATTCTTATTGACATGCAATATTCATTAAATGCTTGGGATGCAAACTCACCAACATTGTCAAGACGTATTGTCTTGATGGGATGATCGGGGAATTGTGCTCTTAATCAAATGATTTGAGTAAGAAGTCTTGTAAATGCTGCATTGCTAGACGAGAGTAAACAAACATGTGACCATTTAATTTACACATCTATCAATACCATGAAGCAATGAAATGGTCTACACGGTGGATGAATGTGCCCACATATATCTCCTTGAATGCCTTCTAGAAATGTTGGAGATTCAACTCTAACCTTTGTGGAAGATGACCTTATTATTAATTTTCCCTGAGAACAAGCAGTACATGGATATTCACCTGGTGAAAAAAATCTTTTGATTTTTTTAGGGATGTCCATGTGCATTTTCAATAATTCTCTGCATCATTATTGCCCCTGGTTGGCTAAGTCGGTCATGCCAAAGTATGAAAGTCTTTGGATTATTGAAATTCTGGTTCATCACGACATGTAATTCAATGGTATTTATAGTAGTTTGATATAGCCTAGATGAGAGAGCAGGAAGTTTCTCTAGGATATTTTTCCTATTTGAAACAACAGATGTGATACAAAGATATTCCCTACCACCTTCATTAGTGGTCGCAATATGATACCCATTTCGGCGAATATCTTTAAAATTGAGCAATTTTCTACTAGATTTGCTAGAATATAAAACATCATTTATATAAAATGTTGGCCTATTCAGCAACATGATGCCTACTCTTCTGGAACCTCCAATCACATTTTCAGCACCAGATAAGTGTTGACATTAGCTTCAGCTAATTTCAAGTTCAAGAAATATATTTTATATTGGAGGATTATGTGTGCAGTTGCACTGTCTACTAGACATATCTTCACCACTCATCTATCAATTCAGAATTATTTATCGTCATGAGTAAAACACATATATGAAAAACAAATAGAAAGTTAAATTAAAATAACATAATTCAATACAAACATTACAAAAAAAGACTTAAACAACGTAAACATTAATTGGTGTGTACATTGCCATCACCTATTAAATGATCAATTTTTTTATTAGGATCTGTAAAGAAATCTGAGACATCTAAGTGTGTAATATCAATTGGACTTTCAATAAAATTTATTTTATTTATTTTCCTTTGATTGAAGCTTAGTAAAGGTCCACCAAGTGCCTAGGTGTACGACATGTATGTAATACTTGACCTGAATTGTAACCGAGCGAATCATATAAACTCGAGCCGATAGGGCTTTATGTTATGATATTGAACGAAATGGACGGTTGTGAAATCTAAATACTTTTGAATATACAGATGATGCCCGGGCGATACCCGAGCAAGACATGAACGAACATCAAAATACGAGTACGTATAAGGGTATGTATATTTATGCATACATGCCGATAATATGAAAAAAATAAAAATAATATAAAGAAAAAAAAATAAAATAAAAAAATAATAATAAAACTCATGTTATATATATATATATATATATATATATATATGAAATATGGAAATATATATATATATATATATGTGTGTGTGTAGAGATTTGAAAAATGAGGGTAAATTTTTTGTTTTTGCCAGTAGGGCACTCGGTAGAGCGTTAAACATGCATCGTTTGGGCATAAGTCATGTTTAAGAGCATAATTTGAATGTTCCATAGAAGAGAAAAATTCTTAGAATATTAAAATACACCTCATGTAAAAATTTGAGTCTATTCGGAGACAGTTTCAAAAATTGGACCAAAAGGGCATCCGGGTGGCCCGGTGGAAACGGCCAAACTCGGCCACAGGTGAAAATTTATTTTTTTGAAAATTTTCATTTAAAATGATTTTAAGAACTTTGGCTAAAACAAAATGTTGAATTAAGACGTTTCGGGACGGGTTGTAGTGTAACGGGGCCTAGACTCATTAAGGGTAAAATGGTCATTTTGCACCTTTACCCCTCCACTATAAATACAGTCCCTAAATGTATTTTTTCCATTGTTTGGTCTGAAAATCAGAGCATAAGTCGTGCATGGAGAAAAATGGAGAAAAAACCTTAGGTTCTTCAAGCTTCAAGCCTCCAAAACTCATCTCTAGGCTTGGATTTTTGAAAAGGTTCATTCTAGGAAGTTGTTCCTCTCATCAACATCTATATTCTCACAGACCGGTTCGGCTATGCAGTGAACACAACTTCCCCGGTTTGAGAAAAATCATTTAAGGTATGATATTTTGCTAAGTAAGGAATAGGATTAAGTTCAGGAGTGATTTACATGTTAATTGAGTGATTCATGTGTTTATTTGATGTTAGAAAATCACTTGGGATATAGTTGCTTTGAAAACTTACAGTTGGTAGTTTAGGTGCTTTTGTGTTCTTTGTCATTCTTTGGGAATTTGGAAAAATGATAAACATGAACCATAACTATAAGTGAAATTCATTGTATTCTAGCTTAGGTTCATGTAGAAAAAATCATGTAGTTTGAAAGTTATGATTTATTTAAGGTATTGGTGCTTTATGTATTTTGTAATCTTTGAGAATTTGTCAAAGTGATGAACATGTAACTTGTTTATATGTTTGATTCATTACATCCTAGCTATTGTTCATGTAGAGAAACTTTGTGGTTTGAGAGTTATGATTTATTCCATGAGTTGGTGGTTTGTGGATTTGTATTTTCTTTGAAAAATTGTTAAAGTAATGAACATGAGACTTGGTCATATACTTAATTCGTTGAATTGTAACCTACATTCATGTAGACAAAGTGTTGTGAATTTGAAGTTATGATTTACTTTATGAAAGAGGCATATTTTTAAGTCATGCTTCATGTGTGGATAAAATGCTTCATTGAAATTGTATTATTGCATGGTAGAATCAAGGCATATTGGCATGGTGTGATTCCTTGGAAGCATAGTATGGGTTGAGCACGTGGTGCTATGCATTATGAGGGTGTAGATCCTATGGTGAAAAACCCAAAATTTGGCCACTGTATCAGTGCTTGATTTACCCGACGGGAGCAGTCCGTGAAACATGTGTGGTACTCGATTGACCATCGAGGGCGATCCGTGAAACCGAGACATGGGTGTGGCATAGAGTTTGCATGGGTGCGTCATGCACATTGTCATTACATTGTATGGATGATTTGAATGACATGTAGATATAAATGTACACTTGCACATGCCACGCCTTAATTTTGTTCCTTACATTAGCATTATGTCATACCAGTAGTTGAGCTGACCCATTCATGGGATATCATATTTCAAATGAGGTTCCGGATGCTTAAGACTTGTTTAAGTCTTGAAGAAATGAAGGAAAATGGATCATGTAGAAGATTTTTTCCTTGGGGTATATTTTGATTTGTATGAGGGCATAAGCCCCAAACTCATGTAATGAATTTGTAATAGTCTTGTGCATTGTGAACAAAGTGTGTAAGGCCCTATGATTGTAATTAATGATGATGCAATATTTTAAGTTCCAAAGCATATGTGTGTGTGTGTGGAGAAATACATAACTAGAATGATGTATGTTTGAATTATGTAAATTGTGGCCACTGAGTGAGGGTGGGTTGTTTACATATTTATACATATGGACATTGTGAAAATTAGGTGGCAAAAATGCATGGAAAAACAAAGGAAGTTATGTCAAAATTTTAGAAAAATTAAGGAAGAAATTTAAATGTGCAAAACACTAATTAAATGGGTGAGAAAAGTGCTCAAAATAAAGGATTAGAAACCTTGAAAGAATAGGCCAAAAATGGGACAAAAGAGGTCTTAAAAGCTTTGGAAAACAATTGGAAAAAATAGGAAAAATTGGGTTGCTGGACAGAGAAATTTACTCTCTGTCCGGAATAGTAAAAATGCAGAAAAAAATCAGAACTGCTCTCTGCCACTACAGTAGCAGACTAGGACCTGCCTAGCTGCCCGCGCCCTGCCGCGCTCGCCCCCTTTGCGCGCCGCACCTGCTTATTCGCCCAGTGCCTTGCCTACTGCCACCTGTTGTCCGGCCCATGTGCACCTGCCTTAACAGCCATCTAACACCCACCTTTCGGCCACCTGTTCGAGCCATTTTGGGACACCTTTTGAGCTATATTGGGGCACCATTTTGGGTCATGCTTGACCAATTTTTAGACCAGGTTTGACCACCATTTAGGGCTACGTTTGATCACTCAATTGGGCTATGTTTGATCATTTTATAGGGCCATGTTTGGCCACCATTTTAGGTAGACTTGACCTGTTCTTGGCATATGCCTTAGGGCATCTTGGGGTCCATTTGGACCATAATTCTAAGACATTTTTGGGGACATTTTAGGGATGTTTTGGAAGCTATTTTTGAATATGACTTAAACCAATTTGAACTTTAATCGGGTGGGATAATTAAGTGACCTTGGGAGACTATTTTAGTCATGCTAAATAGCAAGTGTTAAATTTTAATTTTTGGAGAAAACTTGAAGAAATAATAAGGAAGATTCAACTAAACCTATTTAATTATCATTTATTAATTTCTTTTAATTTTCGTTTTGCTCGCGCCCCAGGTTCGCTGAAATTCGGGGCGTGATAATATATATGCAACTATACACATGAATTAATACCTATATGCATATCCATGTATATATAAATAAGTACTGGGGATATATATGTAGATGTTTATATAGATATATTTACAGCTATATATATGTGAGTGTGTGTTATATATGTTAAATACATATATAATGGCACAAGTAAAATAAAGGAGGGGGGTTACAATCAAAAGAGAAGAAAAGAAATGGAAGGAAGAGAGAAGCAGAAACGGGAAGGGGGAAAATTGAGGGGGCGCTGGTTTATCTTATAAACCAATGTGTTGAGTTGAAAAAAAAAAAACAGAAGGAAGCAAAGAAATTGAAAAGGATTTCAGAGTGCAGAAGAGAAATAGAAGGAGAGAAGAAGAGGAAGAAGGAGAAGAGAAAGAAGGAGAAGAGAAAGAAGGAGAGGAGCTGTCACAGTAAGGTAAGGCCGAAATTTTATTGACGAATAATTTTTGGATTTTTTTTGAAGTTGTATGAAGCTTAGTTCTAGATGTAGAATCTTAATCAAGGAAGAAAAATATGAATTTAGGAAGAAACCGTAGGTTGAACGGTCGAGAAATAGGGTAGAAACAACCCATGATCGGAAAATGTAAAATCGAGAATTTCATGGTATTTACTGAGTTTTGAGGGCTCAAAACATGATAGGAACGTTTAAAAATGTGTTTGGGGAAGGTTAGAATAAGAAAGGGCTCAAAACGGCAAGGAAAAAAGGAAAAAAAAATTCTGGGTTCGGTTTTTCGGCCACCTGCACTAGAGGAGGTGACCGGAGGGCCGACGAAAAAACGTGAGGGACAGCCACGGTTTGGGTCGACTGATCAGGTCACGGGTCGGAACCCGACCCACCGCTCGGTCCAGTGGGTTACTGTTTTAAGAAATGGGATTGGGGGGATGTAAAGACTCGAGAAATTTTTTTTTTTTGGAATAATTTTTTTTAATTAATTATTATTATTATTATTTTTTTCTTTTGTACATGCATGGAAGTGTGTGAGTGGAGTATGGTATATATATACATGTATGTATATATTTATGTGGTATGTATATATATATATATATGTATACATGTATTTAATAATATGTCTATATATATGTACATATATGGGTGTACAGTGTGCGGCAGTGTGTGTGTATGTGTGTGTGTAGGTTGAGTGTACCTCACACAAAGGGGCATAAGGTTGTTGTGTGTGTAAAGGAGTGGGTGGTTGGTAACGTGTGTAAGTGTGATCTGTGTGTATGTGTATGTCAGGAGGGTTGAGTGGTGCAGACCAAACCGTAGGGAGAGAGAGAGAAATAGAGAGAGAGAGAGAGAGAGAGAGAGAGATAGGGCAGTGTATATGAGTGTGTTAGTTGGGTTAGAGAGAAAAAGGAAATCAGAAAGCAGGAGAGAGGAGCTGAGTCAGAGAGGGATGGTGTAAAGATTCGAAAATTTGGAATAAAATTTTTTTTTTTAGAACACTGCGAATGTCCTTAATTCCTAATTAATTTAAATTTTGAAAAAAAAAATATAATAAAAAAATTAATATATGAAAAATAAAATAAAATAAAAATAAAAATATGTGTAATAGTATACATGAATAAAAATATAAAGTATGGTATAATATATATATATATATATATATATGGGTGTGTGGTGGAAAATGAATAAAAGAGAAAAGAAGAAAAGAAGAGGGGCGGTGAACTGGTCGCGTGAAGAACAGGGGAAGAAGAAAAGAAAAGAGAGAAAAAGAGAAAGGGGAAAAAGAGAGAGGGAAGAAGAGAGGAGAAGAGGGGCGACGGTCGGCAGAGAGAAGAACGTGATGGGCTCGACATGAAGGTGGGATCTCGGGTTTAGTGCTTGGTCGCTGAGTTGGATTTCAAAGCTGCAGGAAACGGAAGAAAGCAAAGAAAAGAAAAGGGAGTCGGTGCTTTTTCCAGGAAGCCGTAGAAGTTGCTAGAAGATTGGAAGATCGGGAGAGTTCTAGGCTGAGTTGTATATAGATATATATATATATATATATATATCTTCACACAGGAGGAAAGGAAGGAGGTCAGAGTTGCCACGGTTTGGTTGGGTCTCTTGTAGCGGTGCGTGTGCAGGTCGGTGCAGGGAAATTGGTGCGACTGTTATGGACAGTGAGGGTCGTTGCCCTGTTTGACGGGTTCTGTTGAGGGGTTCGGTTATTGTTGCTGTGTAGGTGCGTATCTCGGTTTGCAGAAATCTGAGACAAAGAGGGAAAGAGAAGCAGAGCAGCGATGCGGCAGGTGGTTAGTATATAGTTGTGCATATATATATATGTATATATATATATATCTATATCTATGGGTATGTGGATGCTGGTCGGAGTGGCTTAGAGTGGTTTGAGACGTGATTTGGTGTTGTGTAGTGGTGAACGATGTTTGTTGTGGCAGGGGTTGTGTGAATGCCGTTGGGGGAAGAATAGTGAATGGTTGTTGGGTTCCTTGTTCAAGTGGGGATGTTGCGGTTTTGTGGGATTTCCCTGTTTGGCCGGTTGCTTCAGTTTGAGAACTTGGAGCAGGCTGATAGAAGCAGTAGATTTGGTTGATGGCTGATTTGGGATTTGTTATGGGGAAATAAGATGTTGCGATTTGTAGAGGTAGTGGATCGACAAATTGAGAATCAAATTGGACGGGATCAGGACAACCGTGCTAATCAGCCATTGATGTTGCGGCTGTTGGGTGGCGACTGAATTTGGGGGTATATTGATGGCACCACAAGGATGATTACAACAACTCGAACTGGAAAATGGATGGCTAATGGCTGTTTGGGTTTGAAGTAGATTGACAGGAGCAGCGGGGTAGAGAAAGAATTGACAGTGAGATTTTTGTGTTGGAGAGTGGATGTGTAACCCCTTGACAGTAATTAGATCAATGAAAACAGATTTTGGGCGAAATGTAAACATATTTTGTTGGGTTGGCTACTCTGATTTTGGGTAAGGGTCTTTGTTGTTAAACTTAAAGGCTGTTTGGCATTATTGCGTTGGTAATTGTTTATAAACTGTGGTGGTCTGCTTGTGACAAGTTTTGTGGAACAATTCGTAGGATCAGAATTTATGATGAATAAGTGGGAGGTTTGGGCTGATTTATTAGGGGGAAGCCAATGGATTTAATTAAGTGGAGTTAAGGATAAATTCTGGCATAAATGGGATCATAAATTATTTTATGGGTTCTGGTGGAGAGTTGTCTGCAAACAAACAAGAGTTTGTTGCCACTGGCTGTTTATTCTAATTTGCAAGCTGCATTCCAAGTATGTGTCAGCTACAGTAGTGATAGCTCCAAACAATTGATGCCAAATTCTGAAGCAGATAGCTTGATTTGCATCATAACTGCCACTGTCAAGTAAAGAATCCTGTTGGTTGTGTGAGGCTTTAGCCATTAGCTGCTATTAGACCAGGTGAGAAGCAGCAGAGCGGCTGTCCAGTGATGGAGGTTGGGGAAACCTGTAACTATCGGATGTTGTGATTTCTGTGATGAATTGGAGGAAAGGAAAGTTCTTCAATATCTGATGGATGGGATGATAAGATGGATGGGATCAGAATCTGTCAGGATCATCATCTGCTTGAGGGAAAAAGGCCGAAGAAGCTGATGAAACTGGATTTAAAACGGTTGGCCGACTCGATCAACCTGCGGGTGTGTTTTCTTCAACTGCTGAACCATGGACTGGAGAGCAACCTCAAACTCGGGATGCACGAGGGTTTGGTTCACGCTTGACTGCAAATTCTCCAAAGATTGGCTGAGTGGAGATAAGCATAAGCTTGATATGATTCCATTGGAGGACTAAGTCACTTACGGGTTGATTGGATTGCATTGTGGACACAGCTTAGTAGGGTTGTGACCAACCCTATCAAGTATGATATTTTACTAATGTGAGAAATGAGATTAAACTTAGGAGTATTTGATAAGATGATTGAATGTTCTCTATGCGTAATTGCTATTAGGAAACCACTTAGAATTTGATTGTTTATATGCTTACGTGTTCTTTATGAATCTGTGGGTGTTATGATTTACTTCTTGAGTTGTCATCATATGTGATTCATGTTTTAGAAGGATCGCTGATATTGCGACATGTAGAATTGTATAAGTGTTGGGATTGATCGAGCATGACCCGTAGATTTATGGATGAAATCTTGTAATTTAAATGCCGTTGTTAATCTTAAATGTGATGCATTATTTAAAGCATGCTGCATATGCTTATGAAAGAGATGTTTCATTTGAACTGTATTATTGCATGACGAAATCATGGCATATTGGCATCGTGTGATTTCTTGAAAGCATAGTGTGGGTCAGCACGAGGTGCTGGTGCATTATGAGGGTGCAGATCCTGTGGTGAAAAACCCAAAATTGGCCATTAGGTACTCGCATGCCTAACAGGTTCCGGACCGTGAAGCGAGACATACGTGGCGGTACTCATGCCAGCGGGGAAGGACCGTATCATGAGACATGGGTGGGCATAGAGTTGCATGGGTGTGTCACGCATACTGCTTACATACTGTATATTGTTCATATACTGTCATCATTACATCGAATGCCATATAGAAATAACTGTACACTTACACATGTCACGACCTTAGTTTTGTTTCTTGCATTAGTATTATGTCATACCAGCATGTTGTCGCTGACCCATTCGTGGGCACAGGTTTCAGATAAAGCTCCTGGCACGCGGGACTTGATGAAATCTTGGAGAAAGGAGAGGAAATGAATTTGGAAGAATATTTGGGCCCTTGGGGCGTATTTAGACATTATAAACGATTGGTGTATTTCTGAAAAGAATAGAGATGAAATTGTATATTGTAATAAATAATGAATTTGTGATCCTTTAGTTTAAGTGTAGGAGTAGACGTGATGGATTGTATAAGTAGGTGATGTATATTTAACTTTGATAGAGTTGTGGCCATCGAGTGAGGATGGATTGTGACTGTTGTATATATATATGTTGTATTGTGTTTATCAGGGGGAAAAGGTTCGAAAAACAAAGGAGGTGTTGCCGAAATTTTTAGAAAATTAAAGAACTTTATTTAATTTGTCGTAAATTCAAAAATTTGTTTAATTATCTTTTATTTTATTTACTTTCTGTTCGTCAATCGCACCTCGGGTTTCGGTCAGAAATTCGGGGCGTGACAGATGGGTATTGGGAGAAGCTTGAACCAAAGAGGAGAAGAGGGCACACAGCAAGAGAGAGAAAAACCCAGAAAAGTGGTAAGTAGCTCAGTTTTGGTTTTTCAATTGTGAAGCATGTTAATTTGATTTGATTTTAGGGCCTTGTAGTATATAAAATGTAGATCATTTTGCAAAAAGAATGAACTAAAATGGTTGGGAGAGGAGAGAGTTATGGCGAGTTGCAGGTCTAGGGTGAGAGTTTGGTTTTTAATATTTTATGTATTAAACTTAGTTTAAATCATGAGAAAATGTTAATGTGAGGTGTAGGAACTAATTTAAGATTTAATTAGATTAAAACTGTGTAGGGAAGGGCTCGAAATTGAGGAATTACAGTTCATCAGAGCTTCGGTTTTCCTTAATTTCGTGAGAATTCGGTGAGCCAAACTAAAAACCGAGCTTGGATATGAGATCTATAGGAAAAATGGAAAAAAATTACAATTTAAAACAGTGAAAAATCGATCGAAATAGTGTCGCCGGCATCGGAGAAGACGTCGGAACCTCGCCGGAACCCTACCGAAAAATCGGGGAAAAAAGGGTACTGTTCCGGGTCGAGTCAGTTCGGGTTGGGTTAAGACCGACCCACCCTACACGTGTCAGCCATATGTTTTAAATTTAAATTGGGATTGGGGGTGTTTGGTTGCAGGGTTAAGAAATTAGAATTATAATTAAATTAAGAATAGGAATATCCTATCCCTGTTTTGGGGCTTAGCCACTGTTTGGCTATCCAGATTTTGAATAGGGAATTTTAGAAATTACAATTTAACCCCAGTAATTTTTGGAATTCAATTTGGCCCCCAGAACTTTTAAAAATTCAGCTTTTACCCCAGAACTTTCAAATAATTATAGTTTGACCCCCCTGAATAAAATATTAATCTAATTAATTTAATTAATTAAATTAATTAAATTGTTTTAAATATCACAAAATGGTCCGGAGTCCAAATAGGACAAGTCATTAGTGTATTTTGACTATCTCGACCATTCTGAGACCAATGGTGAGGTCTGTTTTACGAGATGGGGTTCCGAAAAATAAAAGACCCGTAATAACATTAAAAATTACCAAAATGTCCCTGAGTTAAAATGCATTCAAACGAACTCCGATTTAAGTAAACAAATAGTAGAATTTTATTATCTCAACCATTTCGGACTCAATCGTGGAGTCTGATTTATAAAAAGAGGTCTCAGGATGTGAGGACCCGTAAAAGTGCAAAATGACTGTTTTGCCCTTTTTAGTACAAGAAGTCCAAATTGAATTCCGCGAAAGCCTAACCCGACTTTGTTCGACGTTTTGAACTCAATGGTAGAGTTTATTTTAGCAAAATAGAAACTCATAAAATAAATACATAAAATTTGATGAATAACATAATTCATGTAGCAAATGAACTAAGTTATATTCATGATTTTAGGAACACCGAAAGGCAAAGAGAAGGTGGTCTGACCTTCTGCATCCTTACTGTCAGTTCCGCTACGCTACGAGTACGACTTCTTGGGTTGAGACCAACCCATCAGGTATGATATATTGTGCTAAGTAAGAAATAAGATTAAGTTAAGAGTAATTGCCATATTGACTTGATGATTCACATATTTGTTTGATTGCTTATATGCTTATGTGTTTTTTGTTCTCTTTTTTGAAAGTTTAGTTAAGTGATGGATGTGGATCATGACTCTATGTGTACTCATGTGTTAGCATAATGTGTGAATTATATTCTTCGAGAATTGTTGAGATTATGAAATATGTAACTTAAGGCATGTGTTTAAATGGACTATGTATGGCATGTACCCTTGATGAATGGATTTTGTGATTGGAATGTTGTTATGTAATACATTGTCTAAAGCATGCTTCATGTGTTGATAAGATGCTTTATTGAGATTGAATTATGGCATGGTGGAATTAGAGTATATTGGCACAGTGTGATTCCTTGAAACATGGTGTGAGTTGAGCATGTGGTGCTGTATATTATGAGGGTGTAGATCCTGAGGTGAAAAACCCAAAATCGGCCATTGGTACTCGCATGCCAGACGGGTTCCGGACCGTGAAGTGAGACATATTGAGGTACTTGCAGACCTGCGGGGAAGGTCCGTAAAGCGATACATGGGTGTGGCATAGAGTTTGCATGGGTGTGTCACACACATTTTCATTACATCGTGTTAATGAATTCATGGATGTGGCATAGAGTTGTATGGATGTTTTGTAGATGTGATTAGTACATTGTATGGATGATATTGAATGACATGTAGATACAACTGTACACTTGCACAGGCCACACCTAAAATTATGTTGACGAGTTAGATGGTATGCAGATTATTGCTAGTATATTGTATGGATGATATTGAATGACATGTAGATATAACTGTACATTTGCACATGCCACGCCTTAATTTTATTTCTTGCATTAGCATTATATTATAGCAGCAGTTGAGCTGACCCATTCGTGGGATACCATTTCAGATGACGCTCCGACTACATGAGATTCGGTGATGTCTTAGTGAAAGAAAGAACTTGAAGTGTTTTGGCCCTTGGGGCACGTTTTGAGATGTAAGGGCTTAAGCCCGAATGACATGTTTAATTTTTTTTATTGATTGTGCTTTACATGGATGTTCATTGAAGGAAATGAATGTAAGTTTGAGTTGAATCCGTTAGATTGTCCTTTATTTTATTTTCTTTTAGTTTCATTACTCGCGCCTCGGGTTCGCGAGAATTTAGGGCGTGACAACGTGGTATCAGAGCCTATGTTTGAATACCTAAGGACAATGAGAGAAGTTTAGACTTTCTGTTTAGTTGGGTGAGTTTGGGTAGCATGTTTTGTGTGCACGTGTTGCATTGGCGTGCACAAGTATGCACTATACTTGAATTTTCGATTGATTGAGACTACGTGATTGTTTGATATAATGGTTGACGGAGGCTAGGAACTTGTGTTTAGGAGATAGACCATATATTTTATGGGATAGGCCGTGTGCCTAGTTATTTGAGATACAGTTTGTACACTTAGTTATCTATACGGTAGGCGGTGTGCTTAGTTATCCTTGAGATAGACTGTGGATCTAGTTATCTACCTGATCAGTTGTGTTCTGATATATGTATATATATATATATGTTTGTGTGCTAGGTTAGTACCCGACATTCATAGATTATAGTACTATGACTATGATATTTATACAGATTGGATTGGTTTCAAGTCTTACGTTACGGTTGGTGGATGGCGCCCCATCAGCTAGTAACAAAAAGAGTTGTGATCCATGAAGGGTTATCACCTAACTATAAAAGTAAGAAATAATGAAAGAAATATATATATATATATATATATATATATATATATAAAACCTTAAATGAACAAATACTAATGAGGTAAAGAACCATAAACAAGAAGACACATAGTTTTAAATTTTAGTGAACATTTTGTTAAGTGTGAGAACTTGTTTGGTGTACGATGATTGTTGCTTGTGAAGTGTGAGTTGTTGACGTGTATATGCTCTTTTTAAATGCCGATGTCAGAATGTGAAAAAGGGGGGTACTAAACTTTTTCTTTTCCTTAGACTTGTAGACTTATGCTACCGAGACGAGCTCCTGCGAGAGCTGGAACACCTAGGCGGGGTAGACCTAGGGCTACTGTTCAGCCCCGACGTGGCAAACCCAGAGCTGCTGCACCTCCTCATGACATAGCAGAGGAGACTGCTGCTCTTGCTCCTGCACCTGCTTTAGTACTTGCTCCAGTAGAGGAGGTGGAACAGACTGTCGGCACCAAAGATATGGCGGCCCTTCTACAGGAGTGCCTTCGTGCTATACAAAAGGCGAGACCTACTAGTGGGGAGATACGGGATACCTTCATGATGAAGGTGTTCCAAAGGATGAGGCCTCCCACATTTGTCGAACAGCCTGATCCGTTGGTCGCTGAGGAGTGGCTGAGACAGATTACCAGAATCCTCGACTCACAGGGGATTACTGAGCCATACTTGAGGATTCGATGTACCACCTTTCAGTTCACTAATTTGGCTAGCCAGTGGTGGGAGGTAGCCGCTGACCTGTTACACAAGTTTGGTGAGGGATGGGACGCATTTGTGGCCATGTTCAATGACCACTATTTCCCATCGACTGCTAGGATTGGATTCAGGGAGGAGTTTGAGACGCTTCTTTAGAGAGACATAATGGTGACCCAGTACGAGTCCCGTTTCACTGCATTGGGGAGGTTTGCCCCACATATCATTGGAGAGGAGGAGTTGAGGGTTTACCATTTTCTCCAAGGGCTGAAGACCTTTATCAGAGAGAAACTGGAAGGCCACGTTATAGAGACTTATGAGAAGGTAGTAGTCAGGGCCACCAGAGTTGAGAGAGATTTGGCCGACCTCAGAGGGATTAGAAAGTCCCGAGCCCAGGGCAGGACACCCCCAGCATAGACCCCTATACCTGCCTCGACTTATAGACCGTAGAAGAGGTACCGAGCTAGTACTTCTTCCATACAGCCACCACCGGGACCCCTCCAGTCATTAGCTCCCCGACCTGTCCTGCCAACCACTTCTAGAGGAGAGGAGTCACAGAGATCTTTTTCATGTTACATGTGTGGACAGCCCGGCCACAAGAGGGCCGATTGCCCTCTGAGGACGCCATCCTAGTACAGGGGGTCGGGCCTCGTCAGGGGTCATTTCCATCGCCAGTACAGAGTCGGGCTTGGAGGACTCCACAGGTTTGCTACACTTGCCACCAGCCAGGCCATATTAGGGCCAACTGCCCTCAAGGGCAGACTTCACAGGCCTCGTAGAGGCCACCTCATTATCAGCCCATTCAAACATCTCTGCCCCTACCACAGTTAGACTACGGATCCCCAACACCACATTTTCAGCCTGCACCCTCGGCGCAGAGCGTCAGGGCCCCTGGACAGAGGGAAGGGGGTAGGCAGACCCAGACTACCCAGGGTCGCGTTTATGCAGTAGCTGCACCTGACGCATTTACTTCCGGACTTCCTACAGTTCGAGGTATATTCCTTGTTTTTAGTTCATGGACTAGCGTATTGATGGATTTTAGTGCCTCTCATTCATTCATGTTTTCCATGCTTATTCATATACCTTGTATTCTTGGGATGGACTTAAATACTTTGATGCTAATGTGGTTGGTTATGTGTTAACTATTGGATGTTGTTTGTTGATTTTGAATAAGCATGCTAGTTTAGTGCCTGTGATCGTATTGTGGCCATGATTTTATATGCTGACTGGTTGTCCTTAATGCATGCATAAGAAAATGTTTAAGCATGTTTATATGTACGTGTGTTGAAATACATGTGGGTGATATACTAATGCGTTAGTAATGAACTAATAGATGATTGCATAGTTTGATTGAGGTCGTTTAGGTGGTCATCAACATGTAGGTAAGGGACTGTGAGGTGTCCTTATGAACATTGAGGATTTTTCCTTTATTTTGTTATTATGTTGAATTATTGAGGTGGGTCTTGATGTTTAAATGGATTTGAAAAATTGGCATTGAGGGGCCAACGTGTTTGAGGATTCATTATGTGTTGTGTCATGTGGAGTGAGCCGTTACAGATGGGATCATAACCAGACCTTAGTAGGGAGTGTGGAGATGTTTGCATGTCGCTACACGCCCACCCAAGTGGACAAGGTTCCTTTGGGGAGAGAGGGTAATGGGAGAGGGTAATGCATTCCACATTGCCTAGCTGAGGGAGAGGTGAATGATCCATAGGTAAGGCTACACATCTCCATGTCACAATAATATTTCGTATTATTCTTTCAGAATTTTGTTAAAGAAGTACATTTTTAAATTTCAGGACGAAATTTCTTTAAGGAGGGAAAGATGTAAAGACTTGAAATTTTTTTTTTTTGGAATAATTTTTTTTAATTATTTAATTATTATTATTATTATATATTTTTTTCTTGTTGTACATGCATGGAAGTGTGTGAGTGGAGTATGGTATATATATACATGTATGTATATATTTATATGGTATGTATATATATATATATATGTATACATGTATTTAATAATATGTATATATAAATATGTACATATATGGGTGCACAGTGTGCATGCCTGAGTGTGCGGCAGTGTGTGTGTAGGTTGAGTGTACCTTACACAAAGGGGCATGGGGTTGTTGTGTGTGTAAGGGAGTGGGTGGTTGGTAACATGTGTAAGTGTGATTTGTGTGTATGTGTATGTCAGGAGGGTTGAGTGGTGCAGACCAAACCGTAGGGAGAGAGAGAGAGAGAGAGAGAGAGAGAGAGAGAGAGAGAATAGAGAGAGAGATAGGGCATTGTATATGAGTGTGTTAGTTGGGTTAGAGAGAAAAAGGAAATCAGAAAGCAGGAAAGAGGAGCTGAGTTAGAGAGTGGTGGGCATTGGGAGAAGCTTGGACTAAGGAGGAGAAGAGAGCACACAGCAAGAGAGAGAAAAACCTAGAAAAATGGTAAGTAGCTCAGTTTTGGTTTTTCAATTATGAAGCATGTTAATTTGATTTGATTTTAGGGCCTTGTAGTTTATAAAATGTAGATCATTTTGTAAAAAGAATGAACTAAAATGGTTGGGAGACGAGAGAGTTATGGCGAGTTGCAGGTCTAGGATGAGAGCTTGGTTTTTAATATTTTATGTATTAAACTTAGTTTAAATCACGAGAAAATGTTACTGTGAGGTGCAGGAACCAATTTAAGATTTAATTAGATTAAAACCGTGTAGGGAAGGGCTCGAAATTGAGGAATTACAGTTCATCGGAGCTTCGGTTTTCCTCAATTTCGTGAGAATTTGGTGAGCCAAACTAAAACCAAGCTTGGAAATGAGATCTATGAAAAAAATGGAAAAAAGCTGCAATTTAAAACAGTGAAAAATTGACTGGAATAGTGTCGCCGATGCCGGAGGAGATGCCGGAACCCTACCAAAAAATCGGGGAAGAAAGGGTACTGTTCTGGGTCGGGTTTGGGTTGGGTCGGGTCAGGGTTCGGGTCGGGTTAAGACCGACCCACCCTACACGTGTCAGCCATATGTTTTAAATTTAAATTAGGATTGGGGGTGTTTGGTTGCAGGGTTAAAAAATTGGAATTGGAATTAAATTAAGAATAGGGACATCCTATCCCTGTTTTAGGGCTTAGCCACTGTTTGGCTATCCAGATTTGGAATAGGAAATTTTGGAAATTACAATTTAACCTCAGTACTTTTTGGAATTCAATTTGGCCCCGAGTACTTTCAAAAATTTAGCTTTTATCCCAGAACTTTTAAATAATTATAGTTTGACACCCCTGAATAAAATATTAATTTAATTAATTTAATTAATTTAATTGTTTTAAATATCACAAAATGGTCCGGAGTCCAAATGGGACAAGTCATTAGTGTATTTTGACTATCTCGACCATTCTGAGACCAATGGTGAGGTCTATTTTATGAGATGGGGTTCCGAAAAATAAAAGACCCGTAATAACATTAAAAATTACCAAAATGCCCCTGAGTTAAAATGCATTCAAACGAACTCCGATTTAAGTAAAAAAATAGTGGAATTTTATTATCTCAACCATTTCGGACTCAACCGTGGAGTCCAATTCATGAAAAGAGGTCTTGGGATGTGAGGACCCATAAAAGTGCAAAATGACTGTTTTGCCCTTTTTAGTATAGAAGTTCAAATTGAATTCTGCGAAAGCCTAACCCGACTTTGTTCGACGTTCCGAACTCAATGGTAGAGTTTATTTTAGCAAAATAGAAACTCATAAAATAAAGACATAAAATTTGATGAATAGCATAATTCAAGTAGCAAATGAACTGAGTTATATTTCATGATTTTAGGAACACTGACAGGCAAAGAGAAGGTGGTTTGACCTTCTGCATCCTTACTGTCAATTCCGCTACGCTACGAGTACGACTTCTTGGGTTGAGACCAACCCATCAAGTATGATATATTGTGCTAAGTAAGAAATAGGATTAAGTTAGGAGTAATTGCCATATTGACTTGATGACTCACATATTTGTTTGATTGCTTATATGCTTATGTGTTTCCTGTTATCTTTTTTGAAAGTTTGGTTAAGTGATGGATGTGGATCATGACTCTATATGTACTCATGTGTTAGCATAATGTGTGAATTATATTCTTCGAGAATTGTTAAGATTATGAAATATGTAACTTAAGGCATGTGTTTAAATGGACTATGTATGGCATGTACCCTTGATGAAGAAATTTTGTGATTAGAATGTTGTTATATAATACATTGTCTAAAGCATGCTTCATGTGTGGATAAGATACTTTATTGAGATTGCAATATGGCATGGTGGAATTAGAGCATATTAGCACAGTGTGATTCCTTGGAACATGGTGTGAGTTGAGCACGTGGTACTGTACATTATGAGGGTGTAGATCCTGAGGTAAAAAACTCAAAATCGGCCATTGGTACTCGCATGCCAGATGGGTTCCGGACCGTGAAGCGAGTTATATTGAGGTACTTGTAGACCTGCGGGGAAGGTCTGTAAAGCGAGACATGGGTGTGGCATAGAGTTTGCATGGGTGTGTCACGTACATTTTCATTACATCGTGTTAATGAATTCGTGGATGTGGCATAGAGTTGTATGGATGTTTTATGGATGTGATTAGTACATTGTATGGATGATATTGAATGACATGTAGATAAAACTGTACACTTGCACATGCCACGCCTTAAATTATGTTGATGAGTTAGATGGTATGCAGATTATTGCTAGTACATTGTATGGATGATATTGAATGACATGTAGATATAACTGTACACTTGCACATGCCATGCCTTAATTTTGTTTCTTGCATTGGTGTTATATTATACTAGCAGTTGAGCTGACCCATTCGTGAGATACCATTTCAGATGACACTCCGACTACATGAGATTCGATGATGTCTTAGTGAAAGAAAGAACTTGAAGTGTTTTGGCCTTTGGGGCACGTTTTGAAATGTAAGGGCTTAAGCCCGAATGACATGTTCAATGTTTTTTATTGATTGTGCTTTACATGGATGTACATTGAAGGAAATGAATGTAAGTTTGAGTTGAATCCGTTAGATTGCCCTTTATTTTATTTTTTTTTTAGTTTCATTACTCGCGCCTTGGGCTCGCGAGAATTCGGGGCGTGACAGGGGGGTGTTTGGATACTAGGTTAAGAAATTGGATTTGATAATCTGTTTGGGAATGGGGTTATCCCACCCTTGTTCCACCATGCAAGCCATTGTTTGGTATATAGACTTAAAGAAAAAAAAAATACGCAGGGGCTGCTACCCCCATAACTTGAGCTCAAGACCTAAGGGTTTAACCATAAGCACTGACCACTGTGCCACTGAGGCACATGTGATCTCATTTCCCTTAAGTAATATATATTATCATTATATTAAATTAATTTAATTAATTTAGTACTTAGTTAATTATTAAATTAATTTCTGCTATCCAAATTAATCAAGTGAATAGTATAAATTTACTATTTTGGACCTTCTGGATCCAATGGCGAAGTTCGTTTCATGAGAAGAAGTCCCAAAAAATAAAATACTCGTAGAAATGCCAAATGACCAAAATGCCCTTGAGTCAAATGTGAGTCAAATAGATTCTGATTAGACTAAATGAATAGTAAATCTTTATTATTTCAAAAATTCTGAACTCAATGGTGAAGTTTAATTTGTGAGCATAGGTTCCAAAAAATAGAGGCATGTAAAAATGCAAAACGACTATTTTGCCATTTTTAGTATAGAAGTCCAAATTGGAAACCGTGGAAGTCTAAACCAATTTTTTTCGACATTCCAGACTCAATAGTAGAGTCTAAATTAGTAAAAGAGATACTTATATTAATGAAATATAAAGTTTGATAAATAACATTAGAACTGAGACACCTTTATTGATATATAGGCTAGTCAAAGGGAAAGGAGAACATTTTAGACTACTAAAGTAGATCATACGGAATAAAGGTAAGTAAACCCCTATCTCCTGCATGTAGTCTTCCAAGCCACATTCATTTTATTACTGTCAATTTTGTACTCTTGTACGTACCAACTGTTATTGTTCCACAATTGATATTGTCCTATCTTGTGGATGTTTATTGACTGTGATATCATTGAATGTTATGTTGTACTGTGCCTTGAAAGGCCTACTGTTATATGTCCATTGCATGATATTCCATTTTTATGCACTCCTTATGGAATCACAAATAATCATGATTTATTATAAATGTTGGATTTGTGCTCAATCACAATATCCATCCGATGTTTTCTGAGTTGACAGGACCTAGGGTAGAGTCCGTGAACGGACATATGACAATGATGGCATTTTTACGCATTGGGTTATGAGGGCATTTTATATGCATTGAGGTTAAGGGGGTATGTTGGGCCCCAAAAGATCGAGGGTCTGCCAAACCCTTAACAGAGTAAATGTATCACTTATGATTGACTAATATGTTTACGTTTATTGAATTCATAGGATGTTATCATTCCCTATGAATAATTCTATGTTGACAGTTCACTCATTGATTGTACTTGATGTTACTGATATATTGTGGTAGTAATTTTATGTTGACTGATGTTTATTGAGCTTTTCATGTTCATGTTATACCATTACTCATGCTTGATCATTGTGACTTACTGTTCATTGGCCATTGTGGCATTTTACCGTTATTGACCATCACAACAACTGATTTCATGATTGGCTATGATATTCACCCTATGAGTTTATATTCTTTTTATGTTAACCCTAACCCATGTTAGAGATGGGATTTTACTTACTGAGCTTTGTTAGCTCACCCCAACTTACTTATTTTTCAGGTAAGGATGCTACAGGACCACAGTAGGAGTCCAAAGGCACAGGGGGACAGTTTGAAGGAAATGTTAGAAGTGACGTAGTTTCTCCCATGTACTCATCACCTAAGGGTGGCATTATGTTAAGTTTATGTCAGTTTACATTTTTTCGTTGTCAAACAATATTTTATATTAAGACTTCTGCTGATGTACTATTTACGTTTTACATTATATATTGTTGCCATTGATACAAAGGAAGAAAAAATAGGGACGGCGATTGGGTCGGCCCTGTGATACGAGATTCGCATAAACTCTGTTGCCTGCTCGATATTGTCTCCACAATGCCTTTCTAATAGCGGGGGGATGGAAAGTTGATATCTTGGGGTCGTTAGTTTTTTGCAATAGGACTCGGAAAGACGTTGGGGTTTTGCCTCGGCGTTGGAACGGGGACTGTGTACTTGTCAACGGGTACATCGGGCTTGGTTTCAATGATCTATCCCCGTGCTCTTAGACGAGTGGTGTGGGGAATGATAGTCCCGAAACTCGACTGGTTTCAGGTCGTGACAATGTACATGACCAATTCCCTTTTCCTCCACACTGATAGTAAGATTCTTTAGGATCTTGAAGCAATTTTTGTTTCTCCTTTTCTTGTTTTGCTTCCATATTACTATTGCACTTCAGGTGTTGTGGTGTCTATCTTCTGAGATAATTAAATGAATTATTCTTATGACCACCCCAGTGTCATGACCCGAGACCCACCCTCTGCGTATCTCTAACCGCAAGCCCCGACCCAACCATTTTTTCGAATCGGATCTCATCTGAAACTTGCTACACAATCAGTGCTACTAACATGAAACAACTAATATAACATAAACATACATAGCGGAAGACTCTAAAAGTAAACGTTGCATGTAATATCTATTTGGTTCTCAAAATACAAATTGTAAAATTTTCTTTAACTACTATACATCCCCAAGACGTGGATGACATAGGGAGGCTATAAGACTGTACTACGTATTACACTTATAACTTCCAAAAATGTCCATGACTAGCTAGCAGGCTCTATGGTCTGCTATCAACATCCGATTTTGAAACATTAAAGTAAGTCTGAATGAGCTAACTTTGCCCAGTAAGTAATTCTCTTTTGCTCTACCATTTGTACAAGTGTATATAAAAGGCATAATCCAAGAAAAACGAGGATAAATGCAAACATAATAGCCAGTCAAGAAATATAGAACTCATCGATGGATATCAAATGGTAGAAGCACAAATGATAATCAAAATGGAAATCTGATCTGATAACAAATATCATACTGCTACAATCATGGGTTGTCTCAAACATAATAGTATGTACTCAATAAAAACCTGTGTAATCTTATGATCATTCATACAAGTATAATATGATCATCTATGAAGTACAATAAATGATAGTGATATCAATAAAAGTGGATACATTTTAACTCGGGGCCCGGCATACCACCCAGAGTACTCATTCAGGCCTTTTCCCTTAACTAGAGTCCTTGAATAGCACTAAGAGCTCTGTGGTCACTCTACATCCCATGCCTCGCATAATAATGTAGTTGGTGTTCCCCCTTGGAACCTTGACCCGTAGGTTATAGTAAGCATCAGATGGAGTTTGTGGCTAAGCACAAATCGTAAATGTAGATTCAATAAACATTCTGGCATACATGGAGTACAATAGGTAGTGTATGAAAAACTGATGACATGGCCAGAAGTATCACATGCAAAGATCAGATATTACTTACCTCTTACTGTATCTCTCTAGTAAGTCAGATCACTTTCTCTTTGCCTTTCGATGTTCCTAAGATTCAGTAAACACATCCCAGTCTATATTTACATAATTAATGTTATTCATCAAATTTTATGTCTATTTACTATAAGTATCTCTTTTACTATAATAAACTCTACTAATGAGTCTGGAATGTCGAAGAAAGTCGGTTTAGGTTTTTCGCGAATTTCAATTCGGACAACTGAACTAAAAAGGGTAAAATGGTTATTTTACACTTTTATGTGTCCTTATTTCTCGGGGCCTATTTTCATAATTTGGACTTCACTATTGAGTCTGGAATGCTTGAATAAAAATTTACTATTTGTTTACTTTAATCGGCGTCCGCTTCACTCACTTTTGACTTTAGGGCATTTTAGTAATTTCTCTTATTTGTAATTAATTAAATTAATATTTAATTAATTTATTCCTTGGGTCATTTCATAATAATCATAAGTCTAGGGTTCATTTGAAATTTAAATAACTTTTGGGTCAATTTTGAAATTACAGAATTTATTATTCTTAATAGGGATAGCAAAACAGTGGCTAAGGTTTCAATTTAGGGATAGGATATCCCAATTCTATTTTAATTTCAATTTGATTTCTTATCTCCATAACCAAACACTCCTACTCTTATTTTAAAATATAACAAAACGGTGTAGTATCGGGTTGGCCCTTAGTGCGGGTGCGTCGGGTCTGACCCAACCCGAACCAAGCTCTAGCCCAAGATCCAACAGTGTCTCCCTCTCCGGCGGTATTCCGGTTATCTCTTCCGGTACCAGCTAGTTTTTTGACCATTATTTCAGCCTAAAGCTGATGAAATCCTCTTCCAATTTTCATGGGCTTTTCATATCTAATGCTAGTTTTTGGATTAGATCATTGGGTTTTCACGAAATAGGGAGAAACCGTAGCTTCGGTGAGGAAACCTGAACTTTCAGTGAACTGAATATCTCCAATTTTGTGGCATTTATTTTATTGTTTTGAGCCCAAATAATCACTACATGATTTCTGCACCTTATAGGATTATTTCCTCATTATTTAAACTAAGTTTCATGCACAAAAATCCCAAAACCCGATTATCATTCAAGACCTGTAACTTCTTATAACTTTCTCATTTTTTGACCATTTCACTTGATTCAACTTGAAAATTAAACTAGTTTCTATGCTTGTTAAGATCCTATATTTAAAACTAAATGAACATGCTTGAATTTTAAAAACAAATTGAAGGTTCACTTAGTCGTTTTGAGCTTTTGGCTCGTAATTTCTTTCTCCCTTTTCTGTTTTTCTTCTTCTTTCTCCTTCTGAATCTCAGAATCACTCGTAGCTTCTCTCCTTTCTTTCTTTTTTTTCTTTTCTGATTTTCTCTAATCACCCCTCATGTTTATGTAGGAAATTTCCACCCACTTGCACGCCTACCATTTCTCTCTCTTCCCCCCCTTTCTATAGCTTTCGTTGACCTCTTTTTCCTTTGATTTCGGCTGCCACTAGGTTAATTTTTATTTCACCTAAGATATTTAGTGTATATATATATATATATATTATATAATATACATATAGTACACACATTCTCTCACACACACTGGCTGGCACTTTATTTTTTTCCCTTCACTTGCATGCATATGCATGCATATGAATATATATAGGTCTGTTTGTATACATACATATATATATATATATATATATATTATAATACACACTTACATTATTTTTTTATACTTTATATATATACATATATGTATAATTATACATGTATATATATATATACACTTATGTATATACTATATACATATACATATATATTTGTATATATATATATATTATAATATATATACTTGTGTGTATACAAAATACATTGCGCACGTATATTGATGCACGTACTGTATATGTACACGATTTTTCGTATTATCGGATCCTTCGTATAGGTGATCCCGAGGTACTCAGAATTGATTAAAATTTCACTCGTATGGTTGACATTATTGTATGTTTCCAACTATACATCGTTCATTAAAATTCATGTTTGGTTTACAATTCGGATTTACACTATTCAACCCGGCCTCTTTCGGTTTGTGTGCCATATTCTGGGTTAGAGTGTTACACCCGGTATGTGTTATTATATCAGTCGTGACCACATCCGCGTCTCTGTCTGTATGATGAAGTTGCATTTACCTTGAAAAATGTAGTTCCATTCACTTCAAGGAATGGGGCAAAGCCAGTGGGACGTAAGTGATGATTTTTCATCACAAGATCATTTGATTTTTCAGCTAGTAGAAGACATGATACTAATTCAGAATATTTAGTAAATTCACGCTCTCGATATTGTTATTGCAGGACAATATTAGAGGCATGAAATATAGGAAATGTCTTCTCCAGCATATCTGCATCTATAACATTTTCTCCACATAAATTTAATTGTGAAGTAATTCTAAATAATGCATAATTATATTCATTAACTTATTGAGAATCTTGTAACCTTAAGTGCAACTAATCATATCGAGTTTTTGGAAAAATAATAGATTTCAGGTGGTTAAATCTTTCCTTCAATTTTTTTCATACGGTCTAAAGATCATTTATTGTGAGATATTATGATTTTAAGTTTTCATGAATATGACGGTGAAAGAATATCAATGCATTTGCTCGATCCTATGGGGATGTTGTATTTCCATCCTTAATAGTATTCCCAAGATTCTTAGCTTCAAGGTGAATCTCAGCATCAAGTATCTAAGATAAATAATTCTTTCCTGAAATGTCTAAGGCAACAAACTCAAGTTTGGTGAAATTTAACATTTTTCAAACTAAAAATATGATATAATCAAATAAAAATATTAGATCTTACTATATAAAATTTTAAAAATTCAAGTAGATAATAGCCATGAATAGTAACTATAGTATGAATGTTAAAGCTTCAAGTCTAAATCAATTTGTAATTGATTATGATAAAAAAAAAAAACATATTTACGTTTATTTTACCTTTCACAATGGGTCAGAGTGTTGTACTGATAACATTTTGTAAAATAGACAAATAAATAAACACAAAGTAATCATCCAAGTGATCACACTATCTCTCTATACCAATTATTTCTCTCCAAGTGTGTGAGACCTTGTGTGCGTATGCAAAATGTGTGTGAAGGAAGTGTACATGGCTATGTGTGTTGTTGGCCTCCATTGATGGAGTTTCAAGAGACTGAAAAGAGGAATATTGTTGGCTAGAAAGTGAGGTAAGAGCATGGATGAGCTGTCATTGATGAAGAAGGGAAATCTTTCTCTCTTTAGAAACCCACTTCCTCTCTCTATAATGGATGGACACCATGAGCAAAGTAGGGGCTTCTAAGATCTTTCATTTAGTCTTATGCAATATATGTACATATATGCATGTGTGATTATATGGATTATGTAGGTATATTTGTAAACTTAATATGCACAAATGAGATAAATAAATTATGAAAATAATTTATTAATGATCAAGATAATATTATGGGTTTAAAATATAATTTTAATAATTTATTCGAGACTCGTATAGGCCATAGGGCTACACAATTGGATTTAGGAAGCAGATAAATATAAAAAATTTAATGTTAGAATTTTGAGAAACAAAAATCATTTTGGAATCTATGTGTCAAAATTAGCTACCCTACCAAATTTGGTATGATTCCAATACAATTCATTTTTAAATGCATGTGTGCATGCGCGTGACAAACCGGCCACGCGATGCCTCAATAAATGTGAAAAGCTTCTTAAAGAAACTGAATGGAAACTACTTTAGAATAACACATGACATCTTGGGTGTGGCAAAAAAGTATCAATAAAAGATGAAACATAGTGTAGTAGTATAGATATTTGTGTATGGTGTGATTAGTGATAGATATGACAAAAGAGAACTCTCTTTTTAATTTTCATTGTTAGCAGAATGATGCAACCAACCTCATAAATTTTCACCATTTTTTCATTCTTTCTCTATATGACATTATCTCTCTATTCCTTTTTTTTTTCTCCAACTATGAGAGACCTTGAGTGTGTATGAAAAATGTGTGGGAAGTAAGTGTACAAGATTGTAGGTGTTATTGGCCTCCATGGATGGAGCTTCAAGAGAATGTAAAGAGGAATATTGGTGGTTAGAAAGTGAGGTAGGAGCATCGATGAACAACCATGGATGAAGAAGGGAAAACTTTTTCTCTCGAGAAACCTACTTCCTTTGTCTATAATGGATGGACACTACGAACAAGGTAAGGACTTTTAAGACCTTTCATTTAGTCTTCGATACAATATATATGTGTGTATATGCATGTGTGATTATATGGATTATGTAGGAATATTTGTATACTTAATATGTAAAAATGAATTAAATAAATTATGAAAATAATTTATTAATAATCAATATAATATTATGAGTCTAAAATATAATTTTAATAATTTATTCAAGATTGTTGTAGGCCATGGGAACACACAATGTGATTAAGACACAAATAAATGCGGAAAACTTAATGTTAGAATTTGGAGAAACACGGAGAGCATTTTTAAAATTTTCGTGTCAAAATTAGCTATCTTGGCAAATTTGGTGTGAATCCGATATAATCCATTTCTAAACGCACATGTGCAGAAGCATGATAAACTAGTCACGCGATGCTTCAATAAACGTGAGAAGCTTCTTGAAGAAGCTGGATGAAAACTATTCTAGAAGAACACATGGCATCTTGGGTGTGGCAAAAAAAGTATTAAAAAGATGTGAGATTTGGTGTGGTAGGGTGCACCAAGTGTATATATATTAGTGTATGGCGAGAATAGTGATAGTTGTGACAAAGCAGAACTCTCTTTTACTAATTTTTCCTTGTCAACCAAATGATGCAACCAATCTCACCCATTTTTAACATTTTTTTCATTTTTTCTCTGTATGACATTATCTCTCTATACCTCTTCTTTCTGTCTAAGTGTGGGAGACCTTGTGTGTGTATATAAAATGTGTGTGAAGGAAATGTATACAGCTGTGGTTGTTGTTGGCCTCCATGGATGGAACATCAAGAGAATGAAAAAAGGAATATTGGTGGCTAAAAGGTGAGGTAGGAGCATGGATGACCAGCCATGGATGAAGAAGGAAAAACTCTCTCTTTAGAAACTCACCCACTCTCTCTATAATGGATGGACACCACGAACAATGCAGGGCTTCTAAGACCTTTAATTTAGTCTACGATGCAATATATGTGTGTATATGCATGTGTGATTACAAGGATTATGTAGGTATATTTGTAGACTTAATATGTACAAATGTGTTAAATAAATTATAAAAATAATTTATTAATGATCAAGATAAAATTGTGAATTTAAAATATAATTTTAATAATTTATTTGAGATTGTTGTAGACCATGGGGCCACACAATTAGATTCGGAATGCATATAAATATGGAGAATTTTATGTTAGAATTTGGAGAAACTGAGATCGTTTTTGAAATCTATGCAACAAAATTAGCTACCTTACCAAATTTAGTGTGATTCTAATATAATTTATTTTTCAACGTGCATGTGCACGCGCACGTGCATGACGGGCTAGAAGAATAATGTCTCGATAAACGTGAAAAGTCTTTTGACAAAGTTGAATGGAAACTATTCTAGAAGAATACATGGCGTCTTGGATATGGCAAAATAGGTATCAAAATGAGGTGAGACTTGGTGTGGTAGGGTGCACCACGTGTTTGGATATTTATGTATGGTGTGAATAGTGATAGATGTGACAAAATAAAATTCTCATTTTAATTTTCCTTGTCTGTCGAATGATGCAACCAACCTCACCAATTTTTAACATTTTTTCATTCTCTCTCTATGTGACATTATCTCTCTATACCTCTTGTTTCTCTCTTAGTGTGTGAGACCTTGTGTGTGTTGGAAAATAATGGGTTTGAGCATAATAAATAGCTAACTTTGAGCTAAAATTAAAGGGGTCCCACAAATTAATTTTAGTGGATCCACATGGGAATGTGTTCTCCTCCATGAGGAGATAAAGATTAAATATTGGGTTGCTCAAAACCATTAAGGGGTGAATGAGAAATTGCCTCCAAACATCACCACTTGGGAATGGTAACTAAACCTTGAAACTTGTGCAAAAATCTTGTGTCCCACATAGGATGGAAACAAGGCTATTAAAGAGTATATATATACATACCTTGCTTTGGGGTTTGGGCCCCAAGGGGCACCCCAATTTTGTGGAAGAGGAAGGACCTAAGCAAATGCTTGGACCACCACACGCTCGCGCGCGCTGCCGCCGCCCAGCACCGAACCGGGCCGGGCTCGGGCTCTGGTTCTGGGCCTGGGCCTGGGCCTACTGTATATATATCTCTTTTTGGAGAAAATTTATTTAAAATTTTCCAACCAGAAAACGCAGTCGTTTTAAACTTGCGTTTAAGTTACCATTCGGATTCCGAAACGCTGTCGTTTTACGATGGCGTTGGTTTGATTGAACAGTCATCTTCCCTGCTATGAATAGACACAACTGAACCTTCATGACTGTACCAAACAGTCATGAAGAAGCCTATAAATACCAGACCTTCATTGCATTTCATCTAATCCGAAATATTTCATTCTCTCTCTCTGCATAAGTCAAGTTCGAGTTCTGATATATAGTTGTGTTCGTAGGGTTCTAAAGATAGAAGTGCTGCTTCTTTAGAACCGAAATCCGTTCTATCTTGGGAGACGATTGCTCATCACCTTGAGCACCGAGAGGGAGCAAATTCGTCTTAAGGAAATTGTGAATTTCACAAGGCTGGGATTTACATTCTGTTTGAATTTAATATAGTGAGTTTCTGTTCAAATTTAATACTGTATTTTTATGCTGTTTCAAGTTCTGTATCAGTGTTTATACATTCTGCTTTGTTTAATTCGATTAACAGTATACATATATATATATATATAAATATATAAATATATATATATATATATATATTCGTTTCAGTATAATACAGGCATAATAATCTTAAGACGAATTTCTGTTTTTGCCTGTTATAATATACTGTTATATATTATATATATAGTACTGTCATATAATATATACTGTTTTATTATATATATATAATACTGTTATATTATATTATATATAGATATACAGTATTGTTATATTATATTATATATAGATATACAGTATTGTTATATTATATATATACTACTGTTTTGTTCTATATATATATAAATATTACTGTTATAATACTGTTTTATTATATATATACAGTACTGTTATATTACTATTATAGTAATATTTAGATAATACTGTTTCAATCTGGTTATATATTTACATACGGTTGGAATCTGTTTTAATATAAACTGTATTAATAAGATTCATTGTTCACTGGTTTTGTTAAACTTTGAATCTGTTTCATTGTTTAATAAAATATAAACTGATTTATAAAACATTGAATCTGTTTCATTGTTTAATAAATATTAATTGTTTTATAAAACATTGAATCTGTTTCATTGTTTAATAAAATATTAACTGTTTTATAAAACATTGAATCTATTTATAAACTTTTCTGTTTTAGAAATTCAGTTCTGTTTAGTAGACTCTGTTTACTTATTAAAGTTCTGTTTAGTAGATTTTTGGTTAATAAATCTTGAAACAACACTTTCTGTTTTTGTAACAGAAATGGCCTCTACAAGCAATGCACCCTCCATGAATGTGTCTCATGGAGAGAAGCCTGAAAAGTTCAATGGAACAGATTTCAAACGTTGGCAACAGAAAATGATCTTCTATCTCACAACCTTGAATTTGGCAAGGTTCCTTCATGAAGATTCTCCTATACTTGTTGAAGGAGAAACTGACAAGGAAAAAGTGGCTGCTGTTGATGCATAGAAACATGCAGATTTCTTATGTAGAAATTACGTGTTGAATGGATTGGATAATACATTATATAATGTATATTATTCAATCAAAACAGCAAAGCAACTATGGGAATCTTTGGACAAGAAATACAAAACTGAAGATGCTAGCATGAAGAAATTCATAGTTGGCAAATTTCTTGACTATAAGATGGTGGACCATAAAAAGGTGATAAGCCAAGTTCAAGATCTACAAGTGATCCTCCATGACATCCATGCTGAAGGAATGTCTCTAAGTGACTCATTTCAAGTGGCTGCTGTGATTGAGAAATTGCCACCATCATGGAAAGACTTTAAGAATTATCTCAAGCACAAACGAAAAGAGATGAATCTTGAAGAGTTGATAGTGAGACTACGAATTGAAGAAGACAACCGAGGATCTGAAAAGAAGAATGGAAATCATTCCATGGAGGCTATGGCAAATGTTGTTGAACAAGGCTCAAAGAATAAAAGGAAGCGTGAAGGGGAAGGTCCTTCTCAAGTTTCTAAGAAGTTCAAAGGGAAATGCTACAACTGTGGTAAGCAAGGACATCGTTCAAAGGATTGTCGCAAACCTAAGAACTTAAGGAAACCAAATGCTCAAGCAAACATGACAGAATGTGACAGGCTTTCAGTTGATGTTGGTGAGATGAATCTTTCCGCTGTTGTATTCGAATGTAACTTGGTGGGAAACCCCAAGGAATGGTGGGTAGACACTGGGGCTACACGCCACATTTGCTCAAACAAATGGATGTTCTCTACCTACAAACCTGTTGAGCACGGAGAACAACTCTTCATGGGTAATTCTTCGAGTTCCAAAGTGGAAGGAAGTGGAAAGGTGATACTGAAAATGACATCTGGTAAAGAACTCACTCTCAACAATGTGCTTCATGTGCCTGACATTCGGAAAAATTTAGTCTCTGGATCATTGCTTAGCAAGAATGGCTTCAAATTAGTCTTTGTGTCTGACAAATTTGTGCTCACTAAGAATGAGATGTTTGTGGGAAAGGGTTATTTGAGTGAGGGGCTGTTTAAGATGAATGTTATGACTATTGTACCAAAATCTATTAATAATAATAATAATGCTTCTTCTTCTTACTTGCTTGAGTCTTCAAATATTTGGCATGCTAGATTAGGACATGTTAATTATGATACTTTACGTAGATTAATTAACTTAGAATTTTTGCCTAAATTTGATATTAATCCTAATCACAAATGTGAAACTTGTGTGGAATCTAAATTGACAAGATTACCCTTCCATTCTGTTGGAAGAAGTACTGAACCTCTAGATTTAATTCATAGTGATATCTGTGACTTAAAATTTGTGCAAACTAGAGGGGGAAAAAAGTATTTTATTACTTTTATTGATGATTGCACTAGATACTGTTATGTGTATTTGCTAAGAAGCAAAGATGAGGCTATAGAAATGTTCAAACATTACAAGAATGAAGTTGAGAATCAACTTAGCAAAAAGATCAAGGCAATAAGAAGTGATAGAGGTGGTGAATATGAATCACCTTTTGAGGAGTTCTGTTCAGAACATGGAATAATTCACCAAACTACTGCTCCTTATTCACCTCAATCTAATGGTATTGCTGAACGCAAAAACCGAACATTAAAAGAGATGATGAATACTATGTTGTTAAGTTCTGGTTCACCCCAGAATTTGTGGGGGGAAGCTTTGCTTTCCGCTAATTATATTCTCAACAAAGTACCTCATAAGAAAACTTATAAAACACCTTATGAATTATGGAAAGGTCATAGACCTTGCTATAAATACTTAAGAGTGTGGGGGTGTCTAGCTAAAGTGGCAGTTCCTAAACCTAAAAAGGTTAAGATAGGACCAAAAACCATTGATTGTGTATTCATTGGTTATGCAAATAACAGTAGTGCATATTGATTTCTTGTGCATAAATCTGAGATTCCTGATGTGCATGTTAATACAATTATTGAGTCAAGGGATGCTTCATTTTTTGAAAATGTATTTCCTTATAACATGACACATGAATCAAGTTTACAGAAGAGGCCTCTAGAAGCTACAATTAGTAATAATCATGAAAGTATAGACCAAAAGTCTATAATTGATGAACCTAGACGTAGCAAGAGAGCAAAGAAATCAACGTCCTTTGGACCTGATTTTCTAACATATTTGTTGGAAAATGATCCTCAAACGTTCAAGGAAGCAATGTCCTCTCCTGAAGCTTCATATTGGAAAGAAGTAATCAATAGTGAAATTGAATCCATCATGCAAAATCATACGTGGGAATTAGTGGATCTTCCACCTGGTTCCAAACCATTAGGGTCCAAATGGATCTTTAAAAAGAATATGAAAGCTGATGGGCCAATAGAGAAATATAAAGCAAGACTTGTGGTCAAAGGCTATAAGCAAAGGGAAGGATTAGATTATTTCGATACTTACTCACCAGTTACTAGAATCACATCCATACGGATGTTGATTGCGATAGCAGCTTTAAATGGATTAGAAATACATCAAATGAATGTGAAAACTGCTTTCTTAAATGGTGAGTTAGATGAAGAAATATATATGGAACAACCCGAAGGGTTTATTGCTTCTGACAAGAAAGGAAAGTATGCAAGCTTGTCAAATCCCTCTATGGATTAAAGCAAGCACCAAAACAATGGCATGAGAAATTTGACAATGTAATGATGTCAAGTGGATTCAAGATCAATGAGTGTGACAAATGTGTATATGTCAAAACCACTCGAAAAGGATATGTCATCTTATGTCTTTACGTTGATGATATGCTAATTTTAGGTAGCACCATGGATATGATAAATGCTACAAAACAAATGTTATCCAATAGATTTGATATGAAAGACTTAGGTGTCGCAGACACCATTTTAGGAATGAAAATTTCTAGAATGTCTGATGGACTTGTTTTATCCCAATCTCATTACATTGAGACATTACTTGATAAGTTCAAGAAGTATAACATAAATCCTGTAAAGACACCAGTGGATGTAAGTCTTCATCTTGCTAAAAATATTGGAGAAAAGCATATCTCAATTAGAATACTCTCGTATAATAGGCAGCTTAATGTATGTCATGAACTGCACTCGACCTGATATAGCATATTCAGTGAGTAAGCTTAGTCGATTTATGAGTAATCCAGGAAACAATCACTGGAAAGCAATAATAAGACTTTTGGGATATTTAAAATATACCCAAAATTATGGACTGCACTACACGAGATATCCAGCTGTCCTTGAAGGGTATAATGATGCTAATTGGATATCTGATTCAAAAGACACCAAATCCACAAGTGGATATGTTTTTACTCTAGGAAGTGCATCTGTGTCTTGGAAATCCTCCAAACAAACATGTATTGCTAGATCTACAATGGAATCTGAATTCATTGCTTTAGATAAAGCTGGAGAAGAAGCCGAATGGCTTCACAATTTCTTAGAGGATATTCCAAATTGGTCAATACCAATGCCCGCTATTTGTATCCATTGTGATAGTCAATCAACAATTGGAAGGGCACAAAGCCATATGTATAACGGTAAGTCACGACACATACGTCGAAGACATAATACCAGTTAGACAATTGCTCTCGAATGGAATTATCACCATTGACTATGTAAGGTCAAAAGATAATATTGCGGATCCACTTACAAAAGGCCTAACACGAGAGCAAGTGGAAAGTTCATCGAAGGGGATGGGTTTAAAGCCTATGTCTAAACAAGAGTTGTCATAGTGGAAACCCAACCTAGTTGACTGGAGATCCCAAGATCTAGGTTCAAAGGGCCAACCAAACTATGAAACAACTCAGTATGCACTGAGGAGATATTTACGTCCTAACCATTCCTATGATGAGACAGTGCACATCTGCCACGAGAACCAAGGATAAGTTACGCTTTTAATGATCTCTATATCTTGGAAAGATGTCCAAGTAGGGGTATTGCAGGATACTCTTCATAGAAATCACCTATGTGAGTAAGAAGGGGCCGCTTCTATAAGAATTTGAAAGGCTGAATTCTCTAAAATACTCACAGAACCAAGAGGTGTTCAAGGCCAAAATGAACACAAACGTGAGAACCAACTATGTCCGAAAGGGTACTGTGTGATTTATATTGTCTTGGTTTACACAAACGGCTGACAGTTCAAAGACCTCGTGTCCACTGATTAGCTAAGTAAATCCGATAGTCGTTCACTAGGGCAAGTTCAAAGCCAGTAGGCTACTTAACCCAATGCAGTAACTTTTTAACTATACTCGAACTAGTGTCTACATATCATTTGCATTACTTTCAGTCAATTTCATTCATGTGGGGGATTGTTGGAAAATAATGGGTTTGAGCATAATAAATAGCTAACTTTGAGCTAAAATTAAAGGGGTCCCACAAATTAATTTTAGTGGGTCCACATGGGAATGTGTTCTCCTCCATGAGGAGATAAAGATTAAATATTGGGTTGCTCAAAACCATTAAGGGGTGAATGAGAAATTGCCTCCAAACATCACAACTTGGGAATGGTAACTAAACCTTGAAACTTGTGCAAACCTTGAAACTTGTGCAAAAAGCTTGTGTCCCACATAGGATGGAAACAAGGCTGTTAAAGAGTATATATATACATACCTTGCTTTGGGGTTTGGGCCCCAAGGGGCACCCCAATTTTGTGGAAGAGGGAGGACCTAAGCAAATGCTTGGACCACCACACGCGCGCGCGCGCCCCGCAGCCGCGCACCGAACCGAACTGGGCCGAGCTCGGGCTAGGGTTCGGGTTCTGGGCCTAGGCCTGGGCTTGGGCTTGGGCTTGCTCTCTCTCTCTCTCTCTCTATATATATATATATATATATATATATATATCTTTTTGGAGAAAATTTATTTAAAATTTTTCAACCAGAAAACGCAGTCGTTTTAAACTTGCGTTTAAGTTACCATTCGGATTCCGAAATGCTATAAGGTTACCGTTGGGAGTCCAAAACGCAGTCGTTTTGCGACATGCGTACGGTTACCGTTGGGAATCCTAAACGCCGTCGTTTTGCGACATGCGTACGGTTACCGTTGGGAATCCTAAACGCCGTCGTTTTGCGATGGCGTTGGTTTGACTGAACAGTCATCTTCCCTGTGTTTGTTCGCCATGAACAGACACAACTGAACCTTCATGACTGTACCAAACAGTCATGAAGAAGCCTATAAATACCAGACCTTCATTGCATTTCATCCAATCCGAAATATTTCATTCTCTCTCTCTGCATAAGTCAAGTTCGAGTTCTGATATATAGTTGTGTTCGTAGGGTTCTAAAGATAGAAGTGTTGCTTCTTTAGAACCAAAATCCGTTCTATCTTGGGAGACGATTGCTCATCACCTTGAGCACCGAGAGGGAGCAAATTCGTCTTAAGGAAATTGTGAATTTCACAAGGCTCGGATTTACATTCTGTTTGAATTTAATACAGTGAGTTTTTGTTCAAATTTAATACTGTATTTTTATGCTTGTTTCAAGTTCTGTATCAGTGTTTATACATTCTGCTTTGTTTAATTCGATTAACTAGTATACATATATATATATAATATATAATATATATATATATATATTCGTTTCAGTATAATACAGGCATAACAGTGTGTGAATGCAAAATGTATGTGAAGGAAGTGTACACGACTGTGGATGTCGTTGGCCTCCATGAATGGAGCTTTAAGAGAATGAAAAGAAGAATATCGGTGGCTAGAAAGTAAGGTAGGAGCATGGATGAGCAGCCATGGATAAAGAAGGGAAAGTTCTCTATCTAGAAACCCACTTCCTCTCTCTTTAATGGTTGGACACCATGAAAAAGGTTGGGGCTTCTAAAACCTTTTATTTAGTCTTAGATGCAATATATATGTGTATATGTATATGTATGTGTGATTATATGAATTATGTAGGTATATTTGTATTCTTAATATGTACAATCAACATCTTGAGTAATTTGAAGAAGGTATTAACAACCTAAGAGTACGTTGAGTGAAACTCGTAGCACCTGCTGGTGGATTTCAGGCAACATTGAGCAAAGCTAAAAAAATCTTAACTAAATCAATTTAAATTAGAATCGGGTGAAATTTGGATCTGTATTGAAGCTCCGGAAGTCTAGTTTCATTTAAAATTGGTTTCACAAAGAAATTTCTTGTAGAGTTTTTGTTATAAATTTTGAAAGGTCAGTAGGTTTTTGTTGAGAATTATGAACGCCACCAGTGATGTATGTATAGATTCAGAAAATCATAACTTGATCAATTCATGACCAAATCAAGTAAAACATGAATCTAAACTTTACAGTTTTAAATCTAGTTTCATTTAAAAAGAGTTTTCGATAAAAAAAGTTATGTCAATCTTTAGTTATGAATTTTGGAAGCTCATGTGGTTGATGCTGAATTTCTGTTTCAATAAAACTAGTTCTATGTTTGTTCAAAAATCTGATTTAATTGGCCAAGTATTTCTGGAAATTAATTATTGGACATCCAAATATGATGTTTACACTTTAATTTAAAATTACTCTTGTATTTTATTTTTAGTAAATTTTTTCAATTTCAGTGCGCGATGCACAAATGAAAGTAACACTGATGTGAGTCTGAAAAGAAAAAACTTTAGGACCTTCTAATGGATTTCTTAGGCTACGATATTTATTTTTATTTGAGAGAAATGGGAAATATTTCATTTAAAATTGGTCTCTTCTTGAAAGGTTGTGAGATGATTTTTTTAAAATCATTTAGTGGCTACTATTTGGTGAAATCAACGTATTAATACGTTATTCTTGATTCGTCTATACTGAACTAAGAATATTCTTGCAAAAGGTGGATGGACATGTTGGTAGAAATAATAGATGATGGCGAAACATAAAAGACGATATGTGAGTAAGAGATGAATGTGTTTGTAAGAATAATGTTGATTGAAAATAATTATTGATGTGTATGATATGAAAAGCCTTGATTTATATAATAAGATTATATCTTATGACTCTTAAAGAGTGAATTGAATTATATATATATGTATATGCATATGAATATGATTATGGATGGTGGTTGTCCTTCGAACTTTTTTCGTGAAGCTAGAAACGAAAAATGAGTTTTTATAGGCGGTTTAGTACAACTTTTATAGCCTGCTTGATAGATTTTAACGGTTGTTCGATTGGGCTTTTAGGGGCTGTTTGGTTGGACTTTTAAGTGATGTTTGGCTGAGTTTTTAGAGGCTTTTTGGTAAAGATTTTATGATCTATTTAGTACACTTTTGTGGACTGTTTGATTTTATTTCTAGGGTTTATTTGGTACAATTTCTATGGGCTATTTAGTACAATTTAAGGAACTATTTGGTTCTTTTAAGGGACTTTTTGATTAGATTTTTGGGGGACGATTTGACTCCATATATGTTATTGTAGTGTTTGACTTGTTTATTTGTGTTAGTTGTGAGTTTGACTGCACCAAATGATTGACATGCGTTAGTTCACGTCATGAGGCGCATATATCTGTGGAATTTTATGTGTGTAGGAGATAACGTATGTCTTTATATGATACATGTATTGATGGGTAATTAATTTGGGATAAAATCCCTAAAATAAATGAAAAACTCCAAGTACTAGTATGCTTGAAAAAGACAAGATCACATCATAAGAACTTACATAAATTCTGAATCATAAGTATGTAGATTTCAATTAACATGAGATGATACCAGTGGGTATTGTATGCCTTGAGACCTTGTGATTGATTTCATTGGATGTGAATGTATATTTTTGGTGTTCACATGAGTTTTATGCTTACCGGTATTGTACATTATATTGCATATGATATGGGTTGTGTTTTAGTATTACATGGTAGACGTGAATGGGACGGTGGTATTAGATATGGTATTTTGGAACCTAAGATACCTAGACACCAATACACCTATGGTGGTATGGTTTGAGTGAACCAATAGGCCCCATTGGGTGATGTCACATATTTGAATACTCTATGAGCCAAAGGGTTGAGGTGCATAGGTTATCATTAGTAAGCAACATGCTGTTGTAGAGTTGATAGAATACTTTTAAAAGGATATTGTGAACCAACATGCCCCATTGGGTGAGGTCACGTATTCTAATATTGATAGACTTCTTATAGATGGATATTGTGAACCAACAGGCCCCACTGGTTAAGGACTCATATTCTGATATTGATAGAGTTCTTATAGATGAATATTGTGAACAAACAGGCCCCACTAGGTAAGGTCACATATTCTAATATAGATTTGTGTCTACCTGTATTGTGATGGGGATAGAGTTTCCCTTCAGGCTGCAAGCCGTAATCCCGCGCGGGAGGTTGCTTTGGTCCTATAGGTTAGTATCCCATGAACAACACATTGGGTACTGAATTTTGTAGGCTCGTAGGTTTTAGAAGTTTTAAGGGTCCTGTGTATGTTAAAGCAGTTCATGAAACCATAAAGCATGACATATTGTATTTATGAAAGTGTGCACGTTTGGGTGCGTTGCATGTGTTATATTGTGGATGATGGATTTATTAATCATGTGGAATGTTCGGCGAATTGCACTTGTCGATATTTTTGTTGTTGGTTTGACCTTGTACAAGAATTGGTGGTATACTATGAGTCATGTATACAAACTTATGTTATGCACTTGGATATATGGAACATTGATTACTATATTGTTAATGAATTTCACTAGACTTTCTGTTAGCATATTCTGTTTATATATCTATTGTTTGGCTTGTGATGAGTGATGTGTGCATGTGTTGCATATTGAACATTAGGAGGGTTGCTCATATTAGACTTGCATTAGTTTTTGCATCTTGTGTGCTTGTGTATTTTGAAAAATCTACTGAGGGTTATGACTCACCATTGTTGTTGTTCATGGGAATGACAGATATAAGACGCTTAGATGATAGCTACAGGAGTGGATCAAGGCTGAAGATGACCTTAGCACTCTCTTGACTTACATTGTATATTATATTTATCTTGTACAAGGGTGTGTTTGTACTCTTACACTGAGTTATTAATGTATTTGTATCTTTATAGTGAACTTGTACTTGGACAATTAGAGTTAGTTTTGAATATTGTATATTGTGTATCATTATATTTCACTGACTAAAAAATTGACATGCAATTAGATCTAGCAAAAAAAAATCTTTATAGTGGACTTGAACAATTAGAGTTAGCTCTAAATTTTGTACATTGTGTATCATTATATTTCACTGATCGAAAATTTTACATGCAATTACATCTAGCAAAAAAAAATTACTCTTATTTAATTTAGTATGGAACTTATATGAATAATATCCTAAAGATAAATTGACTATGAAAAAATGAAATGAATTGACTTAAATGGATTGAATTAGGATGATTCATTAGATTTGACCTACTCGTTACACTCTAAATGACCTTATGTCGTGGTATTTGGATTAGGGTCGTGGCAGCGCTTTCTCCCAAAACCCGTTGCGAACTCTAATGGGATGAAAATATTTTCTTCCAAATCTATTTCATTAAAGACAAGGTTGGCGGATTAAATTGTCATTTCTAATTAGGAGTATGCCAAGAGTGAGGTAACATTATAAGTCCATCGAAAAAGAGGACTGACCTGGTTATTCGGTAGTTATATGAAAGTTGAAGAGCAATAGTATAACTCCATATCAGCGGCCCACGGACTACGGGGAGGTTACGTAGACCCAACCCAATATTTATTGAGTATGGGATCGCGCCTAAAAGCCCAAATCATATTCAAACGAAAACGCTCATACGTTCCCCGAGTTTACTTGACATATAAAGAAAATATTTAGTGCTTATTTGGACCATATAGTAACATTGAGGATTGAGAATGTTAATTTAAACCCAACTCAGAGACTCGGCTTTTGTATTAAAATATAGTCCAAGCATAACTCAGTCCAGAAAGTAATGGACCTGGAATGTCAAAACTCTTTTGAGTTTTGAGACTTGTGACAAGGGCCTTCCACCCACATGTTTTTGTATTATTCTTTATATATTGCATGCATGTGGTTCATCAAGTTGGGGGACTTTGTTCTAAAATATTTGTATTCTAAGCCGGCTGCAATGGCTCTGTTTATGATGGCCAGTGGCGATGAAGAGATCATTCATTAGTTGGCAAACGTTAAATTCAAAATGGTTATTACCTAGTGTTGGTGCTCAGGGTTATATATAGCCTTGCCTTGATTGATTGAACAAGGGTTGTTGAATCAGATTTGACAATAATCTTGGATATTGCTTGTTGATAGTCTGAACCCAATGCTTCTAATGCATGCAAGCTTTGCCTCCAATGAACAACATTAATTTGTATCCACTCCATATTAGGAGGGGAGGACCAAGCAAGATGATTAAATGGGGACTTGAATATACTCTGAAGCTGCTGCAACTTCTGTTTTTATCTATAATCCTTAGGAAAAAGGCAATATAGCCTTGTTACTGAAGAAGAAGCCATCGATCAAAGCTTCCAACATCAAAGAAATTTGGCTGGGTGGACAGGATAAATTGCCAGGCTTTTGGACTCCTCCTTCCTCGTTTCGATAGATTGATCCCTTTCCTTTTTCTTTTTTCTTTTTATTATTTTGGAATGACAAGTGATTGTACTCACTTGCATTATAGCATCTATGTGAGCAATGTTTTCATCAGAGATGATAGAGGTGCCAAAGTAGTTGTACTATGGTAGAGTAGTGCAGTCAGACGTGTTAAATCTGAAATAGAAGAGTGGGTTAGGATTGGTTGAAAGAAAAGAAAAAAAAAATGAAAAGTTTGGGCAGGAAGCTGTAAAACAGCGAGAGAGAGAGAGAGAGAGGAAAATGTCAGTTCAGATACTCAAGAGAATACTCATTTTGATTTTGCAACACAATCACAGGGAGGCAGAGGACAAAGTTCAGAGAAGGCGATAGTCATTTTGACTTTTGCGTAATAGAAACTCCACTTGTGCCCAGCTCAAATCTCTCTCTTGCACAGCCAATTCCACACCTATTAGTATTAGGTAACTGACTACAAGCATAATAACCTTTATCAGGCTCTTTATGATTATAAATCCTGAAAAAAAATATTTGGAATAAAATTTGAGTCAAGTAATATCATAGTCCATGCTTTTTATTTTTCCTTTCTTTTCTTTTACTTTCTAATACTTTCATTTTCTAGTATATGTTTTTTCCTAACCAAACGAAGCCTAGGGAAAAGAAAACAGAAACGGAAAACTTGATGTTTTAAAAACTTCCTAAAAAATATTATAAAAATGACAAAATGAAATAAAAAATTAGAAGATGGCAATCTTGAGTTTCTACCACTTTAATGTCGTAGGTATATTGAGGTTGATAGGTTAGTTTTTTTCAAATTGCCATTTTCACATTATAAAATTATTCACTAGTTTATGTTTGTGCATTTAGGATTTTTTTCCCCTTTTCACTTTCTTTTTAAACTTCATTTTTAAACAATAGTGGTTTTACCATAAGCCCTAAATATTTTCTCTTGGATTGTGATTTTTGTTCCAAGAGAAAATATTTACCATAAACATCATTGTGAATTTTTTTTTTTCAATCTTGTTTTTATTTTTTCATTCTTGTTTCAGCCCCAATAGTTAAAATGACTTTTAATCACCAAATAATAAATGATTTTTTTTTTTTCATCACCCTTCTTACATCTTTGCTACAGTTAGGGTCCTTGTTAACAGATAATGACGTTTGTTCAAGTTTATTATAATTTCTGTTGACTTGTTGGCCTGCCTAAAAGTCAGGTTTGATTTTTATTGGCCTGATATTTTCAAAAGTTTAGTTGACTGACATGAAGGCCCGTAATCATAATGTTTTGGGGGTTAATCCAAAATGCCTGCTATCAAAAGAGAATAGTAAAAAGAATTGCAAAAGCCTTTAGTTTGAATTGCAAAAGCTTTTAGTTTGACTGACTACTGTTGATATTCTTCTTTTGATATCCTTGCAAAATCATTTACTATTATATTTTTAACTCATCTATAAGGTTAGGTTAAAGATACAAGTGCAAATGCTTGTGTTTAGTTTATTAAATTATTAGTATGAATTTGGTTGGTAGGTTGTAAAAATTCATAAAAGAATTTGAATAAAAATAATTTAATTTGACTGCTATTTTTCTTTCTCGTTGGTTGTTACTTTCCATCAACCAACATATATGTTTATGAAATTTAATATCTTATATTTAATTTGTGAAGGTTAGAAATGGTCGAAACATCAGTATTGGTCCCATCTGTACCTATTATGTGTTATTGGGGAGGGAATATTTGTTATGGAGGGCAAGGGAGTATATCTTACGACATGAATGTTCGACGTAGCATTAGGTTGAGGAGGAGAACAACTTATACTGAACTTTTAGCAAAGATGTATGCTATCACGAAGGTGAATATGATACAAGTTTGTCTAAAGATGACTTGTCGATTTTCAATCAACCACAACAATTACATACCATTAGAAGTAGTTGATGATGAGAATGTGCAAACAATTATTGAAGTTGTTTTAGAAAATCAAGCCTTATATGACATTGACTTGTATGTGGAGAAAGAATATGTGCATCATCCTTGTGCGGTCTCTCAACTGCGAGAGATGGAATCTGGTTCTTATACTCAATTGCTCACATAGGATAATGATGGCCCAATTGCTAACTCTGTCTCTATAGCACATCAAACTTCCAGTCTTGTGTTGATGGATGATACATGCCATACAGAACATGTGTCGTTTCTTATTGAGCATCTTGTTCAGGGTGAGAGTGAGGACATTTGCAACCATGACATAAATGTAAATGATTGCTCTGGCATATCGGATGAAGACAACGATGTGGTGCAATTGGCTGATAATGATGACATAAATAAACTCGGTGAGCACAACATTCATTTGCATGAGGTTGATTCTCCATTTTTTTTAAATGTGGATTTTGGAGATGAAGTTGGTAGTAGTGGTTCAACCCTTCCAAACCATACTCAGATTTGGGATCCATTGCGCTATGAGTTGGCTAAAAGCATTGTTTTCAACGATAAAGAAAAATTACAACATGTTGTTAAAGAATTTTTAATAAGATCCCACTATCAATACGAGGTGCTTGAAAGCAATACATAAATATGGATTGTGAGGTGTAAACTTCATGAAGAGTGGGTGCAAATGGAGGCTACGTGCTATTAAAAGAAAAAATATTGGAAGATTTGAAATCATGAAATATGAGGCCCCACACACTTGTTTACACCGCAGATAAACTTGGATCATGTGCAATTAGATTCCAAATTAATTGCAAGTGAGATACATGGTGCAGTGAAGGTTGATCCTACAATGAAGATAGATTTAATTGTGGAGCAAATGCAAGAGAAATACAATTACAATATCTCCTACAAGAAAGCTTGGATTGCAAAGCAGAAAGCAATTTCTATGATATTTGGAGATTGGGAGAGCTTGTATAGGTTGTTGCGTAAATTTATGGGAGCTCTTGCTAATATAATCTAGGCACAATTGTGAAATGGTTGCATTGTAATATTGGCAACTGAGATGTGGTACGATTTGGTCGGATCTTTTGGTCACTTAGTTCAGTAATTTCAGGAATTGTGCATTGTCGGCCACTTATCAGTATTAATAGCACACATTTGTATGGAAAATACAATGGGAAGTTGTTAATTGCAATGGCTATTGATGATAATAATTAACTTTTTCCTCTCGCATTTGCAATTGTTGAAGAGGAGAGTTACAACAGTTGGTTTTGGTTACTTAGTTTACTAAGGTTGCATGTTGTGGAGATGAGACAAGGGATTTGTTTGATATTTGATAGACATAAGGGTATAATTGCTGCATGTTGTGGGGATGAGGCAAGGGATTTCTTTTTGCATTCTTTGGGTTTTAACAACCATTGCCCACTTATTGATTGTAGTGAGTAAGTTGCAAGAGGCAGGTTGCAAGATTTAACAGTGCATTGTTGATGATTATGGAGCAGTTGTGTGTTTGTGAATGTAGTGAGCAAGTTGTAGGGTTATTTTGTGTGGATGATGAGCAGAGAGTTATGTGAATGATGTTTGTTGCCTTGTGATTATATAATTGGGTGTTAGAGTTTTGAAAAATACAAGTTGCAAGTTTATTTGAAAAATATAGGTTTTAGCATTTTTTCGGATAGATGCAATTATAGGTTTTTTTTGTTATAGAGAGCAAATGCTGTAACCTGAATTTTTTTTTTTAACAATTTTTCAAAAATGTCTCTTGAAAAGACACTTTCAAAAACTATTTTTTCAAAAGACACTTTAAAAAATGTATTTCGAAAAAATAATTTTAATGACGTCTTTTGCTATATATACAACCAGGTTGTAAATTTTTTTGGTTATATAAAGAGCAGATGCTGTAACCTATTTTTTTTTTTTTTACAATTTTTAAAACGTCTTTTAGAAAGACGCTTTTAAAAGTGTCTTTTGAAAAGACGTTTTTAATATAAATTCAATTTTTAAAACTTATCAAATCGTCGTTTGAAAAAACAATCTTGACACGCAGAACGTTTTTTCAAAAGACGTTTTTAGTAAATAAGTTAAAAATAACCATAAAGTAAAAATTAAATTTTTTTTTTTGCCCTAGTCCCGGATTTAACTCCGTAGTGCATAGATGAGTGAGAAAAACACAAGGACGCTAGAAGTGAAATGGATTGGCTTATGATGGAGCTTCATCTCAATCGACAGATTCGACACTGAACAAATTTGCACCCGAATAATACTCACTACTTGGGCTAGCCTCTGCAACACCTGCCAATTGCCACTCATGACTAGACAAATTTCCAGCAGTCAAAAATGGCTGGAGAACCAAAGTTCACATGACACATAATAACAATGCGTAATTATAGCTCGGGGTAATGCTAATGGATGCTACTCGATTAACTGAAATCATATTTTCTTTCTTTCTTTGATTTTTTTTTATTATTTAAAATTGGTAAGAGAGAAATTTCATTAACAACAGAAGTCATGTACACACCAAGACACTAAAAAGGTCACATGCTGAAGACTCCAATCCCACTGAAGAATCCACCTAAATAGACCTGATCAAACGGTCTCGCACATGCAAAAATGGGAGGACACCATGTCACGCCCCGAATTTTCGACGAACCCGGGGCGCGAGTAACGAGACAGAAAGTAAAATAAATAAAAGGACAAAAGTAATTAAATTCACTAAACATGCGTCCATCATCATCCATACATAAAGTAACATCGAATACATTGTTCATCAGTCATTCGGGCTTAAGCCCTTACATAACAAAATACGAGTTCCACGAATCACAAATACATCACAGGCTTCACCCTATCAGGGCATCACCGAGTCTCTAGTGGCTGGAGGATCCTCATCTGAAAATGTTGCCCACGAATGGGTCAGCACAACTGCTGGTATGATGAAATGCTAATGCCAGAAATAAAGCTAAGGCGTGGCATGTGCAAAGTGTACATTTATTTCTAAATGACATTCAAGCATCGCAGTAATATATATGAATGGTATGCGTGACACACCCATGCACAACTCTATGCCACACCCATGTCTCATTTACGGGTACTCCCCGATGGCGCGAAGTACCAATGCAATGGCCGATTTTGGGTTTTTCACCACAGGATCTACACCCTCATAATGCAAAGCACCATGTGCTTACCCACGCCATGTTCTCAAGGAATTCATCATATGCCAATATGCCAATGCAATCTCAATGAACACGAATCTCAATAATATAACATGCTCGGACAATAAGAAATAAATCACTAGTCAGTTTCATATACATGCATATCCCATATGTTCGTACATCATGATTCATGTTCTTCACTTTATTAATTTGCAAGTAACACATAACATGTGAACAACCAATTCCAAATAAACAGGTAAACACATTACAGATAAACACATACAGCATTCCAGTCATTCACAAATATTCCTAACTTAACTTCATTTCTAACACTAGCAAAACACCATACCTGATGGGTTGGTATCAACCCTAGAAGATCGTGGACTATATGTAACTGAACCGGCGGATGAAAATGTAGGAGATCAGATTGCCTCCTCCTGTCCTGTCAGTGTCCCTAAAAGTAGAAACTTCAACTCAGTCCATTGTTGTTTAAATTTATGCTATTCATCAAATTTTATGTCTTTAAATTCATAGGTTTCTATTCTGCTAAATTAAACTCTACCATTGGTTTTAGAACGTTTAAGAAAGTAAGTCTAGGTTCTCGTAGAACTCAATTCGGACACCGGGGTTCAAAAGGGCAAAACAGTCATTTTGCACTTTACGCGTGTCCTTACATTTCGTGACCTCTTTTCACAAATCGGACTCCACGGTTGAGTCCTGAATGTTCGAGATAATAAAATTTCACTATTTGTTTACCTAATTCGGAGTTTGTTTGACAGTGTTTCAAGTTAGGGGCATTTTGGTAATTTTAAGGGTTACTACGGGTCTTTTATTTTTTGGGACCCCGTCTCGTAAAACGGACCTCACCATTGGTCTCAGAATGGTCGAGATAGTCAAAATACACTAATGACTTGTCCCATTTGGACTCCGGGATGTTTTTGAATATTTAATTAATTAAATTAATTTAATTAATTAATTAATTAATTTAATTAATAATTTATTAATATTTTATTCATGAGGGTCAGAACATAATTACCCAAAAGTCTTGGGTCAAATTCTAATTTCTTAAAGGCTAAGGGGTCAAAATATAATTAGTAAAAGTTTTGGGGTTCAAAATATAAATAACCTAAACTTTGGTTTGAACCAGGGGGTTTTTAAACCAAAACCCTAAACCGGTTTAAAAGTTCACTGAACCGACCGGTTCAGCCCCTTCCCCTTCTAACCCGGTCCAATTCAGGTTTTTATTTTTTTTATTTTTTATTTTATTTCATTTTTTTTTCTTTTAAACAGTGAGCCGACACGTGGCAGGGGCGGTCCATGCCCGCCCCGACCCGGACCCGACCCGGACAGACCCCCTTCTCCCCCCCCGTTTTTCCGGCGGAGCTCCGGTCACCCTCTCCGGCGCCGGTGACCGGATTTTCAGAAAATCAAGTTTTTAAACTTGATTTTCTTCGTGTTTTCGAAGCCCCTTTCGATCCCAACTTGTTCTAAAACATTTTTGGAGCTTTTTAATACTGTTTTGAAGCTTCCAATCACAACGAAAAATCAGATTTTTCTCCCTATGGCCGTGACCTGCACCTCCCTCTTTCTCCCTCATTTTTCAACCGTTTTCTATCATTTTTGTTGCGTTTTAATCCTTACATGATGCTCTGCAAGGTTCTACAATTTAAACCGATTGAAATGCTCTAAAACAAATCGAAACAGAAGCGACCCACTTACAAATTTCTCGGCCGTTTCTCTCTCTAGCCGTGCCCTCCTCCTCCCTCTTGCTCCGAGCTCGAACCAGGTCTCTAACTCTCCTTCAGAGCTCTGTTTCTCTCCCTCTTTTCTGCTTCTTTCCTTCTCTCCTTTCCCACCCGAGACCACTCTCTTTTTCTCTTTATTTTCTCTCTTTCTATCTCTCTCTCTCTCTCTCTCTCTCTCTCTCCCCAAGACCAACCTACTCTCTGCCAAACCTGCATTCTCCCACTCCCTGAATCCCACTCACACACACCACCTTACCCCATACCCCTTTGAGTGTGTAACACTCAAAGTCACACACACACACAACCGGGTACACACACACACACATCACACAACCTGATATATATATATATACATATATATATATATATATTTTTCCACATTTAAATATACACTCACCTTTTACACATATACTAAATAATTATTTTAAATTTATACATACATATATATATACATATATATATATACATATACACATACATCTAATAATAATAATAATAATAATAATAATAATAATAATAATTGCAAAAATAAATAATAATAAATAAAAAATAAAAGTTTTTTTTTTTCCATGTTATAACACACCAAAAGCTATGTTGCCAGCCATCTAAACTTGCTACTGAAGGCAGCAGGCACTAACAAATTTTAAGTAGCAGGTGCAAAACAATTTAGTACGCATAATACCGGAAAAGAATGCTTGTTTGAAATGCCTCTATACAAGTGTAACTCTTCAGAATAACCCAATCCCCCAACGGCCCCAAAAGTGGGGAAATGGCATCAAAATCATATGCACATCTATTTTCTATATACTGAAGCTGGAAGAAAGAAATGGCCAATGGTAAGTAGGATTCAACTATCTCCTTTTCATATGGACTATTGTGCGTCTCTTCTATTTCATAAGATGCTCAAATCCAGGGGGAGGAGAGGATCTGTCACTGGGCTCATCACCAGCCTCATGAATACCCTCCAGATCAGTGTTCACAGGTTCTTTTGCTGGTTCATGGACAGCAAGCATCCCACCAGTGACCAAAAGTGCTTTTCGGTGATCAATGTCATTGGCTATGATGGTTGGCAGATCATCTGAATGACTCAACCGCTTTTTCTGAGATGGCAAAGTATCATAATTGCAGCTTGTTTGAGTTTCGCAATTTAGAACAAAAGAAGGGACTCTGTTTCTATCCTTAAGTATACCTATTCCTTTGGGAAGCACGTCAGACCCTTTCATACCGCTAGGATAGCAAGCAGCATTACCATTTTTAGCAATTTTAGCCCTTCTCTTCTTCAGTTTGTTGTGAACAAAGCAAGCAAGAGTCATGTCATCCTCGTCTCCTATTTCCAATATCTGATTAGAACATGTCATCTCTCTGGTCCTCGACCTTTTGAGGCTATCTTGTTTGATAACATTGGATGTTCTTAAATTTCCATTATCCATCATATTAGATGTTGAACACTTTGGAGCTGACGCAATATTTTGGGAACCTTCCACTACTTCAGTAGCACCCCACTTTGAGCTCAATTTAGCCACATTTACAGAAGATATTGCATGATCCTGCAGTTCCCCTGATTGTTTAGAACATTTGGCCCTCCTTGGATGCCGGTTAGGAGCTCTTTCCTTCTTACATAGGGTACTATTATCCCCACCAGAAGTTTCAATGCCATCACCATTAGCTGTTCCCATTTTCAAATTTGCAGGGAATGATACAAGACTCTGGCTGACCTTGAGGGACTCGGTACATTTACTCCTTGAACACTGTTTAATAGCCTTTTTCTTCTTTGTAGCATTGTTTCCACCAGATACCCCAACCTCTTCATTACTTATCGAATTTATGAAAGAAGACAAATAATCTTGTGATGGATCCGTACAATTATTCTTCTCTACACATGACTTATTTGTAATAGCAACATCATCACCAAAAGTCTCCACCTCATCAGGATCAGTTATCTCTGAGATCTCCTGCAGAAGTTTAGCATATATACTCCTTGAATTCGGTTTAGGAGCTGTTTTCTTCTTTCTTGCGCCATCACCGCCAAATACTGCAACCTCATCAACATTGGTTAACCTATATAATGTTGAGTCTGGACAAGATGCTGAATGATCTTGAGTGGGAGCAGTAAATTTATCCTGCCTTGACTGTGGCATACTTAACCTTTTCTCTGAAATGGTATCATCTCCACCAAAGGTCTCAACCCCATTGGAATTAATTATCTCTGCAGTTTTCTCACATGTTTCAGTACATTGATTCCTTCGGAAATGCAATTTAGGGGTCCTTTTCTTCTTTGTCGCATCATTTCTACTAAATGCCTCAACGTATTTGCCACTTCCTATGATTAGCAATGTCTCAATCTGTTTATTCTTCTCAGAGTGCGGCTTAGTTGACTGTCTTCTCTTCTTTGAAATGGCATCATTTCCACCAAAGGTTTTAACCTCATTGGAGTTGGTTATCCCTGGGACTTCCTTCACTAGTTCAATACATTTATTCTTCTTTGAACATGGTTTAGAAGCCTCTTTATTCTTTGTAGCAGCATCCTGGCCAAATTCCTGAACCTCTTCGCCATTGGTACTCATTAACAACTCTGAATCTGGACAGGATGATGGATGATCTTTCACTAGATTGCACCCATTACTCTCCTTTGAATATGACTTTGTTACTCTTCTCTTCTTTGAAATGGCATCATCCCCAGAAGCTGGGTCTATTTCCTGGGATTCAGGCCGCCCTCTGCATATGAGAAGAATCAATCCAGATTTGATGAAGTACATGTAGAAAAACAGAAACTGTAATGTTTCCGAATTTTCTAATATTAAATAATCAACTTAAATTGATAAAAATGCATAATAATAATAAATGATGATAAATAATGATAATTAACAAAGTAGAAAAAGTTTGGTAACCTTTGGAGGTCATTTAGTTGCAAGTTGAGGCCAAAGGGCAATTTGGTCATTTTACCGGAAATAGGGGCTACGCGAGAGTAGTACCCGGAAAACATTGATATAGAGACTTAGAATTTTCTAGAATCTCATATTTAGTGGGAGATTTAGAAAGTTCGAGAAGTAAAATTGACTTTAACCAATGAGGGGTAAGTGAGCTAAATAAAACAAAAAGGGGCAAAATGATAATTTGAATAAAAGGGGTATAAATATCATATGTTCAGGGCTAAAGCTCCATATTCAGCAGCTCTCTCTCTCTCTCTCTCTCTCTCTCTCTCTCTCTCTCTCTCTCTCTCTCTCTCAGGACCGGCTCAATACTATTTGAGGCCTAAAGCAACAATTATATATGAAGTTTTTTTATTTTTCTTTTTATTTTTTGAGATATAAGAAGAATAAAATTTTAATAAAAAAAATGTAATCTGAAACAATGTTAAAATAGTTTAAACTATTATGGTTCTGAATAATTTTAAGTATAAATAAAATTCTAATAATAAATATATATAAGATATATAAGTGTTTTCAATGAGTTTCTTTCAATATATATATATATATATATATATATATATATATCAGACACACATATACATACTAATATAAAATTGTAATACTCCTCCAAAAAGAAGAGAAGTAGATGTTGAATAAAACCCTAATGATAGAGTTATTACATAAAAGAAACACTAATGCTACACGTCCCAAATTTGCATCCCAAATGCCTATCCCAAATGATGTGGTATAACAGCATTAATTACATAATTTAAAGCATTTCCAATAAAACAGTACCACATTAATGCCACATTATTTGGGACGGAAATTTGGGGTGTAGCATTGCTTTGAAAGTATTCAAGTAATGTCACATCAGTTGCATGATCAGGAAGGCTTAGTTAGGAGGTTTCGTGAAAGGCTTTGGGGTAAATGATGTAGGAGGCACTTCCTTGAGGATTTCTCACATGTTCGCTGATGATACGCTGATTTTTTGTGAAGCAAAGGAAAGGCAACTCAAGCTTATCAGTGGCATTCTGGTGTGTTTAGAAGCGGTCTCAGGCCTCAGGGTGAATCTCAGCAAATCTGAGCTAATCCCTATTGGCAAAGTGAATAATCTGGAGCAGCTCATTGGGGGTTTTGGGTTGCAGGATTGGCTCTTTGCCTTATACTTGGGGGCTCATCTGAGGTCTTGTTCCATTTGGGAGCCGGTTGTAGAGCGCTTCCAGAAGCAGCTTGCAGGCAGGAAAGGGAGATATTTATTAAAGGTAGGAAAGATCACATTAATCAAGAGCACTCTTGCTAATTTGCCTACTTACTTCATGTCAATGTTCCCAATTCCTAAGGTGGAGTTGAAACTGAAGAAGTTGCAAAGGGATTTTTTCTGGAACGGGGTGGGGGATGAGAGGAAGATCCATTTGATCAGTTGGGATGGAGTCTCTTCTCCTCTCTTGGATGGGGGTCTTGGGGTGAAAAATCTGGCTATTTTCAATAAATCGCTGCTAGGAAAGTGGCTTTGGTGCTTTGGGGTGGAGAATAGCATGCTTTGGAAGGAGGTGGTCAGTGGCTAAGTATGGCTATGAAGTCAAATGTGGTTCCCGGGAGAGGTCTCGGGGCTGCTAGGGTGCAGGTTATGGTGCTATATCCAAAAGGGGGTGAAAGATTTTAGAAGGGTTCAGGTGGAGCTGGGTGAGGGTTCCAAAGTCAGATTCTGGGAGGACCGGGGGTGTGATGATAGGGTGCTTAAAGATGAGTTCCCAAATCTGCATAGATTGTCCTGTGACAAAGGGGAAAAGGAGGTTGATTGTTGTTCTAGGGAGGGAGGGGAACGAAGCGGAGTGGAGCCCGTGCTTCAGAAGGAACTTCCATGAAAGCCTTAATGGAGGTTTTATCCAACTATTGGCCTGTCATTGGGAGGAATGATGGCCTTGTGTGGACAGCTGGAGGCCTTAACTCCTTCTCAGTGAGGTCTTTTTACAGTATCTTGGAGGGGAGGAGGGAGCTCTCCTTCCTCTGGAAGGCTATTTGGTGCTCGAAGGCCCCTTCAAAGGCGGCTTTTTTTTATGGGCTTCTTCTTGGGGAGCCATCTTGACTTCCGATAATTTGCAGTGTTGCAATTATCATCTGGTTAGCAGGTGCCCCATGTGCAAAAGAGCAGTGAAAGCAGTTGATCATCTTCTCATCCACAGCTCTTTCACCTTGGATTGCTGGAATCTTGTTATTGCATTATTCGGGTTCGCTTGGCTTATGCTGGCCAATGTTCACAAGCTATTTAGTCAGTGGAGAGGCTGCCGGGTCAAGAAGGATGCTCGGGGGATTTGGAATTTGGCTCCCTTTTGCTTTTTATGGAGTATTTGGAGAGAAAGAAATTATTAAGTGTTTGAGGGGCTGGAAAATTCCCTCTTTGTTTTAAAAGAAATTTTTTTGAGGCTGCTGTTTTTTTTTGGGGGGGCTAAAGGGACTTTTACATTGTATGTAGGTTCTTTTGTGGATTTTTTGGGGTCCCTTAGTCCTTAACTGTGTAACTTTTGTATTTTCGCGCCCCTCGGGTGCCTTTTATCTCAGTGATTGTTACTTATCAAATAAATAAATAAATAAAAATAGAGGTGTCTTTTTACTCTTTCCTCGATAATTTTAAGGTTATTATCAATATTATAAAAAATTCATTAAAAGACTCTCATCTCCTTCCACTTTTGGAATGAGAGCAAAGTGGATAAAATAAGAGTTAAGAGACCCCTCCATCTCCTTTCCTTTTCTAATTTTAAACCAAGCACGACATAACCCTCTCCCTCCTTCCTCTTTCATCTCCTTTTTTTTTTTTTTTCAAATCCTTCAATCCAAGCAGAGTGTAATTGTAAATAAAGAAGTAACCCCCTTTCGAATTCAATAAAAATAGTTTCAAAAATTAATTCCTTAAGAATAAAAGATTAACTCTCCCTTCTAAGAACAGAACTTCAAAATTTCTAAAAATCCCACTTTGGCCAATAGCTAGTTAGATGGGTTACCTTTGAGTTATGATTTATTAAAAATCAGTTTTAGACTATTGGAAACCTAGGAAAAAATTACCGGGACTTTAAAATTCTTAATTCCAAGTATTTAAAATACTTATTTTTGTGTCTTGGCGTGACAACACCTTAGTCAAACCTAAGTATTCAGAGGTCCAGTTGACTTTCATTGACTTGTCCACCCTTGGGAAGTTATTTATCAATATTTCTTGGTAATTTCCAATCACTTCTCGAGTCTTTGGGACTCGCATCATGTCAGAAACACTAAATTGAAGTATTTGAATAGCATACCTTGATTTTCTCTTTTGCCTCCCCAAAGCATTTTTTTTCTTCTTTGTAGCATTATCCCCACCAAATGCCCCAACCTCTTCACCATTGGTTATAGCCAACAGCGTTGTGTCCGGACAAGATGAATGAACTGTTGAATCGGTATATTTTTTCTTCTGTAAACGAGGCTTCATCACTCTTTTCTTCTTTGAAATAGTGCCATCCCCTCCAGACTTCTCAATCTCATTGCAATTGGTTAATCCAGGAAATTCCTCAGAACAGATTTGAGCTTCCCTTATAAGCCTCTTTGATCTGATATTTGAAACATCGCTGAAATTCAATGACAGCAACTGTTTCAAAGAAATTTTATGAGAGCAATAAAAAGTCACATGCACAAGTAATGCGAAAACTAACTTACATTTAGATTTTGTAACTAGCAAGGTGACAAGTCTAGAGTTTCCATTTATATAAGACTAAGAAAGCATTAACAATAGGCAATGGATTGTCCCTTACAAAGCTCAAGTTATAAAAGAGAGACAACTTGAAGGAAACTTACCCAGAAGCTTTGTCTTTTCCCCTGGACTCCAGCTTCCGTCTGCACATAGCAAATGAATCCAAAATCAATACAGTCAAATCCAGTAAATTATTAGAAATCCTACATCAAAATGTCTGAATGTCGCACCTGGATTTCTTCTTCTGTTTCCCTGGAAGATTTAGATGTTCAGATTCAGAAATTGAATTTATCGCAGGTAATGGAATAAAATCATTAGGTCCAAGGGCAGGCCGGTCCGACTCTCGATCTACGAAATTCGATATGAGAGCAGCTTTTTGTATCTTCCTAGCTGCTTGCAGCAAAGGTACTTCATGTGGAAGCAACACCTTCCATCTCCTAGTCATACAAGGAAAATAATGTATGGAAAAAGTTCAGACCTGACAGGTTTGGGCTATGCAATGGTGCTATGTTATAAAATACTTGACAGGTCCAACATCATACCTCCGACACTGACTGTCAGTACGTGGAGGTACACATGCAGCAACCTTAGACCAGCAATATCCATGCTCTGCAATTGCTGCTTTCAACCTCAAATCCTCTTCTTCCGTCCATTCATCCAGATTTAAAGAAGGATCTAAGCAATTAACCCATCTGCCACCAAAATCAAGCCTTAAAATTTGATTGTATCAACTGCATCAGAACTGAATTTGAAATTAATTTACAATACCTTTCTCTACATTGCACTTGCGTTCGACCGGGCACAAACTGAGCTATTTTCTTCCAGGTTTTGGGTCCAAAAAGCATCACAGCCACTTTCAACCTTTTGTCCTCATCGGGAGTCCACTTCCCCACCCTTTGCCTGGCTGGGTGAAGGGATTTTTTCCATCTGCATTATATGAGATTACATGATGGCACAATTCATTTGACTGATTTATTGCAAACAGGCAATAAAAGAATCAAATATTTAAAATGTTAACCATGCAAAAAATAACCCAAAAATTCATTATCACAGCATCTAACGATAGCTTGAAATTTGAAAAAAAAAAAAAAAACTCCATAAAAAATGATAGCATAATTCTAAAATAAAAACCATCTTCAGAGGGGAAGGGGTAAAAAATGAAAGAAAAAAGAAGTATATTTGTGCCTTACTATACAGCTGAAACTTGGGACATTTTAATGAACTAGATAACATTGAACGCAAAGGAACATCACTTGTTGCAATAGAAAAAGGTTGAGTGTCAAGCATGACTGTACGGGTTCAAGTCAGAGGGCGGCTGTAAAAAAACAATGAAGGTCAGGTTTGTCCCTAGTCCACACCAACTGGCAACCGCACCCTGGATTGAATTAATGTTGAACACACATCAAAAGAGCTCACAAAAGATTGAAGAAATAGGCCATCCAAAAACCTCAGTTACTTCCAATGAGGCACATACATGGATATAGTACACAGACATGACAGGATATGAGCACACTAGTATGACAAATTCTTAAACATAGGAAACGAACGTGGCAAGGGCAAGAACATGGCAATATATATACATGTGTGTGTATATGCATGTACAGATACCAGTTTATATAAAAAAGGAAAATATTATACATTTTCATGATATACACATATATTACGACAGGCAATTATTTGAATCTCTGAATCTATCAAATATTATAATTTCTAAGTTTCAAATTAAAAATATTAAAATTCACATGAGAAATTGAGATTTATGTTGCTTGGACATGAATTGAGACTAACTCAAGACCTAATATATCAAATCTTCTACTATAAGAAATAGTCAAAAGTATTTAGAATTCTTGCTATGTTTTCACACTCTAATGCTACACCCGGAACTACGGGATCTCAATGTTCAAGACTTGTTAGGCACATGTCTCGGTATTTCGGCAGGTATTAATACGTTCAAAATCATTATTTTTCCGATAATGGATACATTTAGGAAGTACAATACACATCTGTGAGTCTCTGACCATCGGTATTTGATAGGGATGTGATAAGGAAACAGACTTTTATAGAAGTATCATGCCTCATAAGGTTACTTCAAATACGATCACAATACAGTGTCATGAAGTAAAAATATTTCTTGTTTATTATTATTTTTCCTTTTGAGGTAATTTGTAAAGTTAATTGTCAAATATATCACAACACAAAATATTCCAATATTGAAGATGCATGAACATATTTCATGTGTCAAAACTCAAAAGTGTCGCCTGGTTTATTAGTAACAAAAGTGTCACCTGGTTTATTAGTAACAACTCAAGGACCATCCTCTTCTCATTATATCCAAATCAAAGCATTTAGTTGAGAATCAGTGTTCTAGAAATGCATGGTCATAGCCCAAATTATTCCCTACAAAGACCAAGAAGAATTAATCAAATATGCTCTCAAGCAATATAAGTTTTCCTGCAGAAATTTGGCCATCCTTCATATTGCCATCCTATGATTGAAAGATAGTCCCAGTGCACAAGCCTCCCACAATTGTGGCATCTGGGGAGTGTTACATGTCACTCCAATAATGGTCAACAGGCGATTCACCACTGTCATTTCTCTGACCTTCACTGGGACTTCACAGACTTGGAAAAAGAAAAAGTCCCTGGAGAATTATTACCTCAGGTTCTATAGAAAATCATTACGAAGGCCTCTATGATGGGCCCGTACCAAGCATGGAGTGATTGGGGAAGAAAGAAAGTGTTTCACTAGTCACTGCCAACCACCAACTCATCTAAAAACTTATTTTGTTAGAGAATGGGCTAACAATGTATATCAAGCTCTCAACACTCCCCCTCACGTTCGACCCCGACTTGCATGTGGAGAGACAAACAAACCACAGATAAATACGAAACCAAATAGTGTAATTTTGCACAATCAAAACAAACAGGAAATAAATGCAAATGGGGAGACTTGAACGCAAGAGGTCTCACAACCAATGCTCTGATACCAAGCTGAACCACCAACTCATCTCAAAGCTTAAACTATCAGAGACTGGACTAACAATGTATATTAAGCTATCAACAATCACAATAGATTGACATCACGGGGTCGGCAAGGTGTCCCAATCTCATCGTATCTGTAATGGGAAATGTTTGAATCAACTGGTCCGATGGTGCTTTCTATTGGCAAAGCTTTAGTGACGAGACCCAAGCAAAGGGCAAACCACTATTGTAGGTACGATTAACATTTTATATACATACATATATACACACTCAAAATGCATAAACAAGTATACTTATAAATCACAAAGCGGGCCAAGGCCCATAATACGTGGCGTGTACAGAAGCCATGTTGAGATATTTAAGGGTATAATTTGTAATTTCATAAGAAGTCATAATATAAATAGGAGATTCAGCACATTCTTTTTGTGATGCTCTCTCTTTCTCTCTTATTCTCTAAAACCATAGCAACCCTTACATGGTATTAGAGTGTACAAGGGTTTCCCCTTTTCTCTCTCTCTCCTACTGCTCTCTTCTCTTTTTCTTCACTTTCTCTTACTTTTTCACCAAAAAACAAAAAAAAAAACCAAAAAGCAAACAGATACCTTGGCTAGGTGCCTTGGTTACACATATTCCAAGCACAAATGTTCCATTATTTTCAAAAAAGGTTTTTTCATATCATATAACGGATACAAAGGTAAACAAAAAGTGGGACATGGCACAACAAAATTCTCTCTAGTGACTAGCACAAATGTTCAAAAACAAAGTCATTTGGTTTTCATTATCATCCTAATTAAACATGCTAATGCCTGTTCCACCAGAAAGATTATGGTACCCACAGCAGAATCGACATGGTAGAAGAAACTCTTGACTAGATCAAGTCCAACCAGAAAAGCACAAATTTAAAAATTCACATCATTACCAGATAGCAAATGCTCATAGATTTTGTCCATGAGAACTTCACTGCTCTTTCTTCAACAGAAACATATTGCAATGTTAACTACTTTCCTTTATTATTTAGATGCCTTCATTCAAATTTCAATCTGAAACCAAATTATCATGAGATTGCTAACTGACCTATTAGAACATTGGGTACCTGTCCGTCCTTCCAAAGTAGAGGCTACAACTTGCCAATTACTCTCACCAAAAGTTTCCACAGCAGCACGAAGTTTGTTGTCCTCAGCCTCAGTCCACTCCCGTTTCATTATTGAAGCATTAAGACTTCTTTGATAACGAGCCAAACACTGAAAAGGGGTTCTGTTTGTGCCCAACGATACCGCTTTATCAATCCAGTTATCAATCCCCTTCTGTTGGACAATATGCAAAATGTTCTTGTCCTCCATTGTAGTCCATGGATGGTGATTGACCAAGGGGTCTTCACAGTTCAACCACCTGCAGGAATTTACCAGATACATTAACTAAAAAGATTCAAACAAGGCAGACCATGTCCACATAATAATTGAGGTTAAGAAAGCAAAAATACCACTGATGCCTGTGGTAATTTTTCATTGTGGGTGCATTCAGCTCCATGGTTTTGAGTAAAGCACACATCATGCATTATTTCAACATGATATGACCTGTGTTAACTTTTCATTCACATCCAACAATGGTAAAGACGTTTACTACAGTGGTCCTCAAAGTCGTCTGTGATGCTAGACTGGTCAAATAACATGTATGCTTCTTCAAAAAATTAAAGAAACACAAAAACAATTGTCACGCACTGAACAAATCTGAAGCCAGAAACAGCCTGAATATGAACCTAGAAATCTGACAATAATGCTTATGGAGTATAGACACATCACATCTGTAAAGTGAAAAGGGTGGAAAAAGTGAAATTAGTTTGTTAAATGAGAAAGAGAGAGCTGAAAAGGGGCATTGCCATCCCTCTCACATATTTAGAGAGGGGAGAAGGTTTCAAGCTGTTTAGCTTGGTGACCAGCATCTACAGACTCATAGCAAGGTCCCCTCTAGCAAGCTCAAGATGTCCTCTCTGTTATGGTATCTGAAAATGCTTTAGGATGGGTAAAACCTTCATGCCTTGCCTGTAGCTAAATGGTATGCTGATGACAAAGCTAACAGTATGGTGCTGATTTCCAAACAACCTGTGATGTGGTCTACTAGGAATTCTTTGATCACATCATGGAAAGAAAAGCTTTTGCACTAGATGCAGTGCATTCAAGCCTCAATTTCCTCTCCTAGTTTTATAATTTTGAACAATGATAAAGCTAAAAGTTAACTTGATAGGAAGCTTAATATATATATCTCTCATCTAGTCCTTTGCACATTGGTAGCAGATCTATCACATAGACTTCACCAAGGCTCTCTCCAATAACTTGATAGAAAGCTTCATGGAAGGAGGGAATAAATATGTGTGTGTGAGAGAGTAATACAATTTATCAAAAAGGTGCCAAAGGGGCAGCGTCCAAGTATACAGGAGCACCAAAAAAAAAGATCCCTGGAAGCTTAAATCATATAAAAACTCTATGAAAAAAACACAAAGTATATGGGAAATTTCCAGTCATCCAAAATTTCAAAGTAACCATCAGTCTCTTCAAGTCTAGGTCAGTATATTTACAACCTCAAAAGTTCTGCAATTTCTATCCCTCCAAATACTCCACATCAAGCAACGGGAACCACCTCCAATACTGTCCATTGTTTCACCAACACATGATAAACTCCACCACAGGTAGGCATAACCCACATCACAGATAAACACCACACATCATACTCCAAATATCTCTAGCCACCTCACAATGAATAAGAAGGTTTCCAGTGTCTAGACTTATTTTGCACATGCAACACCAATTTGAAAACATCTTCCCTCTAGCACCCAAATTGTCAAATGATCAAAATAGCATCCGAAGTTGTAGTCCACACCAAAAAAAGCCAACCTTTGGAAGGAACTTCAACATGCAAAATCCCTTTCAAGGGGAAAACCGATTCCTGATCTGCTCAACTAATGACAATACGACTTCACTAAAAAAATTCTATTTCTAGCCACCCTCCAACATGGAGCATCCTTCTAATTCCTCTGAGCTGAAGTAGCATAAAGGCATCCCATAAAAGACCCCACCTACTCCCAACTCCCAATCCTGAAAATATCTAATAAAACTAAAGTCCCACACCACCCGCCAAATAATGCAACACAAGCCAAAAAGATTCAGGAATTCATCTTTCAAGGGAGCCTCGTTACACCAAATATCCGTCAAAAATGCATCGTTCTACCTTCACCTACCACAAAACCCAGATACTTAAAAATCCCAACCCTGCCTAATCCCTTTCCATAAACCCACACCCTAAGCCCATGTTTGGTAGGCCGGAATGAGGGTAGGAATGAAATGCGCATTCCTGATGTTATTCTATTCCTGTGTTTGTTTATACTTTTTAGGCCGGAATGGTCATTCCAAATGGAATGACTGTTCCCAAAGAAGCCGGAATCGCCATTCCTTACCCAAAGGTCACGGAATGTTCATTCCATTCCTTACCAAAATTTTTAATTTTTTTTTTTTAAGTTGAAATTTTTTTTTTCCAATAAAAAAAAAAAGCAAATTGAATTTTTTTTTTTTTTTGCCAATAAAACAAATGCAGGTTGAATTTTATTTTATTTTATATTTTTTTGCCAATAAAAAAATGCAAGTTGAATTTTTTTTTTCATTAAACGTACATGAAAGCTTTGAAATTTATACAAGTACTTTGAATATCTAACTTAATATTAACTTCATTTTAACAATTTAATGGTTCAAACCAAACACAGGAATGTAATTGTCATTCTATTATTGGGTATTCAGCCAAACAAAAGAATAAAATAATTATTCACATTCCATTCCTACTCCATTCTATTCTTGATGTTATGCCATTCCTGACTTATTCCATTCCAGCATACCAAACATGCCCTAAGAGCTTCTGAATAGAATCACATGCATAGTTGTCAAAACGTATATCGGAAGGTGTATCGTTTTTAAAAAAATGTGTATCGTATCATATATCATAAGATACATGTACTTTTTTAAAAATATATACATAAATATATCTAGTTTAAAATGATATAAATAACATTTCACTTCACTTGTCATAAAAATTACATATGTAAATTATTATTATTTATCCAACAATTAAAAATCAAAGTAATACCAAGCATAGTTGTCTCAATTTTCAAAGATATTGTATTGTTAGATAAGCTCAATTTTTTTGAATATATATGTATATATGGTGTTACATATATAATGTATAAAATGATAAAAATAACATTTTAACTCACTTATGAAAAAATCAACTTAAATTCCATACAATATAAGAATCAAGATTTATAAACACTATAAGTTTCAAACCAAAAATTAATAATTCAAGTTTCCAACATAGTTCATCAATATCAAAATTTAAAGACAATCTAAAATTATTCATTTCTATAATCCATCTCATTTTCATTTCAATATCCAATTTCGATGTTATCGATATCATCATCAGATGCCAATAACTTTTCACTTCTTTTTTCTTCTACAACTTCTTGTATGTGCTCACTCATAATCCTCATCTTCTCAGAGTACTTCCTTTCATTCTTTCTTGTTTGAGTAAATATCTATAAGCGTTACAAAGAGGCAATATAAAACCAAACCAAACAAAAAATGTTTTCATATATATAACGAAACTAACAAAAAAGGTAAAAAAAAATGTTGTTTAGCTTAATTGTGCGTATCACATGTATTGCGCGTATCCAAAGTATCGTAAGATACGTATTGCATATCGTGTGATACAATGTGAAAAGATACAACTATAAAATACTTATTGTTTTATGTTCATATCGAAACGTATTGTAAGATACGTATCGTTTATCGTAAGATACTAACTATAATCACATGCATAATGCCATAAACATTTGCATCAACTCTCTCTCTCTCTCTCTCTCTCTCTCTCTCTATGATTTCTTTGTTGTGTTCCTCTGGTTAGGCTTCAAATGTGAAACCTGTAATCAGCCATAAAAAAAGATTTACACTCACCCATTGGTGTAATTATATGGAGAACAAATGATGGGATCTTATGATTAAAAACAACAAACATATAGTATCATGGAAAAGAACCATATATTCCTATGGAGTAGGATATCTATGGTCAATCTACCAGGCTAACATCCCGAACTGTTTACATCTCACTCTTGAAATATCAGTTCAAATGACTTAAAACTAAAGAAGAATTCCAAGTGGATTTCCAAAAGCTGGGTTAGGAGGGAGGCCATGTTTGGATGGCTAGAATTGAGAATCCGAATGAGGATACAAACCCCCTTTGGTTTAAGAGAACTGCATTTTAGTATTTCACTCTGCTCGAATGTCTTCTTTTAATAAGTAATGAAGTATCATCATAGGCGCAAAAAACACAAGGGCGCAACCCATGTACATGCAGGGTATAAAGCTACACAAAGAGACTAAAAACATAAACTCATTCCCCCCAAAAAATTCAACCTATGCAACACAAGACTCCACCACCCAAAAATGAAGTCTTCAAAAATGAACTTTTCAGCCTCCTACCGAAATTTCTGGCTGGGCTAGGTATTAGCAATGAGATGGCAAAGAGTCAGGCATCGGTCCGTAAATAATTCTGACAATTCCCCAGGGATTGGAAAGTTTGTAGCACTATTTGATTGTAAATAGATTGTCCATTCACTAGATTCAAATGCCAATCCAATAATAGAATATTCTCATTGATCTTAGCTTTTGCCTTCCCTTCCTTCATCAATGAGACTGTTGAGACTGGATATCCAAGCTGCGACCTTTTTTTTTTTCTTCTTTTGGATAAGCACAATAATATTAATAATAGGCACCGAAGGGTGGTGTGCCCAAGTACACCAGACTGCATACACAAAACTATACACTAAGAGCTATACTTTCAACTCTCCAAGGAACTAACTCCCCCGTTATCCAAAAAAATAGGGTAACATACGAAATTTAATTACAAAAATAGAGGACCCAACTACCCTCAAAAGAACTATTACATTCCTTCCAAAGACGCCGCCATAAGCATAAAGGGGCAACCTGCCACACCTCTCTAACCCTTCTAGGGACTCGAGAGCATCACCAACTAGCAAAAACATCCTCTGTAGCTGCAGGCATCACTCACTAAACTCCAAATAGAGCTAACAAAATAATCCACAGATCCCTCACCACCAAACAATGTAACAAGAAATGACCAATGCTCTTTTCATCCCTCTTGCACACACAACACCAGTTAATAATAATTTGTTTTCGCTACCATAGATTATCAAGCGCGAGGATCTTCCCCAAGGCCATCATCCACCCAAAGAAAGCTACCATTGGGGCAGCTTTTGTGTAGCATATGGCTTCTTCCCAAGGGAAATATGCTTTCCTCTACGTGTCAACTCCCTATTAAACAATCTCACCTGAAAAGTTGCCCAATCCATCTCCACGTCCTGCTCTTCCCACCCCACCCCCCAAGTATTATTGTACAAAATACTATAAAAAGCTACCATCTCCTCCATCTTCCAATCCTGAAGGGCTCTGTAAAACAAAATAAACCAAATTATCCGGACTTCAACAGTCTCATATAGTCCCCAACCATGACCTATTGGTCAACAACAATCTTGAATAGACCCAGGAAAAGTTGATGGAGATGGCCATCACCACACCAATTATCTAATCAAAATCTACCTCTCTAACCATCCCATCCACAAAACAAATGTGGTTGGAGAATTCATCCTACCCTTCCCTGATGCCCTCATCCACAAACTCACTCCACAAAGACATCCAGAATTCTTTAAGGAGCCAATCTTATACCTCACTTCCATATTTTCTTTCCACCATTCTCCTCCACAAATTGTCTTACGATCCTATACCTCCATAGCCATTTACCCAACTAAGCTTGATTAAACTTAAATCTCTTATGCCAAAACCTCTTCCATTTAGAGGGAGACATGAATTTCCAACCACCTAGATGATATTTGAGCTGGTTCCCAATTCTTTCCCATAGGAAACCACTCTACAACTTCTCCAAGTGTTTCATTTCTAAGTCTATAATACAGAACAACAACATATAATAAGTCGTGAGACTTGATAGGGTGCTTTTATTAAGGTCAGCCTTCCTCCTTTTGACATATACTATTTGTTCCACCTAGTTAAGCACCTCTCAAAATGGTCAACGCCGCATCTTAAAGCGAAGTGACCTTAAGAGTAGAGCCCAAAGGAAGACCCAAATAGAAATATGAAAGTTATCTAACTTTGCACTCAAAAATAAAGGCCATATGATCCACTCTCTCTACCTTTCCCATTGGAATGATCTCACTCTCCATCAAATTGATCCTCAATCCCAAGACAGGTTGAAAACATAAGAGAAAGCACCTCAAATGTTTAACTTGTTCATCCTCTGCTTAGCCATTTAAGGTGGCAGTCTAGTAATCTTGGCATTCTACTTAGCTAGTTGATCCTCAAACATAAGAGAATGCACCTCAAACTAAAGATAATGGCAGTCTACTAATAGATAATGGCACCTCAAGTGTCAAATAACGAATGATACACCTCCACCAACTGAGTAGCACCCCACCTAAAAACCCCTTAATAACCTAGTCTCGGCTGCCCTCATCATCATTCTACTAATAGCCTCCATGACTGTAATGAAGATAAAGGGAGAAAGCAAATCCCCTTGCCTAAGTCCCCTGGAACTGCTAAAGAAGCCCATTAGAGAGCCATTAACAAGGATAAAGAATCTAACCCATGGAAATATAAAAATGCATTGACTTCATTTTTGGCCAATCCACATCCTCTCTATCACATAAGCAAGAAACCTTAATGCACGTGCTCATAGGAGTTTTCAACATCAAAATTGCAAACAAACCCTTCATATTGTTTCTCAAATAGGAATTCATACATTCATTGCCAACCAAAACAACATCCAGAATTTGTTGGCCCTCCACGATGGCATTTTTGGACTCAGACTCTTTTATCCTAATAATACTCAAGGCTAGAACCTTAGAAATAAGATCATACACTCCACCCCCATACTTATTGGTCTAAAATATTTCAAATCCGCCACACCACATTTCTTAGGAATAAAAGCAATAAATGAAGCATTAAACCTCTTTCAAATTCGCTTTGCATATAAAAAAGATGTAAGATTGTCATTATCTCTAGGTTCACCACATCCCAACAATGTTGAAAAAAATCTATTAACAACCCATCTCGTCCTAAAGCTTTATCCCTATAACAACTCTTCAAGGCTATCATCACCTCTTCCCCTAAAGGTCCTCAAATAGGAATTCATACATTCATTGCCAACCAAAACTACATCCATAATTTTCTAGCCCACTGCAATGGCATTTTGGGACTCTTTTTTATCCCAATACTTGAGGCTAAAACCTTAGAAATAAGATTGTGCACACCACCCCATAGTTGTCAAAACGTGTATCGGAAGGCGTATCGTTTTTTAAAAAATATGTATTGTATCGGGTATCGTATCGTGTATCGTGTATCGTAGATACAGTGTAATTGTTTTAAAAATACATTTATAAATATATATATATATATATAATATATATGAATATAAATAACGTTTAAAATGATATAAATAACATTTCAATTTACTTGTCGTACAAATTAGATATATAAATTATTATTATTTATCCAACAATTAAAAATCAAGTGGTAGTGTGGTACCAAGCATAGTGGTCTTGTTTTTTAAATATATTGTATCATGTTATATATATACAGTATAAAATAATAAAAATTATATTATAACTCACTTATAAGAAACAACTTAAATTTCATGCAATACAAGAATCAAAATTTATAAATAATACGAATTTCAAACTAAAATTAAATAATCCACCCAGTATATTTCATTCAGACAAAATCTAAAATTATTCATTTTTATAATTCATCCCATTTTCGTCTTAATATCTAGTTTCAATGGCATCAATATCATTCATCACCATCATCATATGCTAACAATTTTTTACTCGTTTTTTCTTCTTTTAACTTCTTGTATATGCCCACTCCTCATCTACATCTTTTCAAAATACTTACTTTTTTTTTCTTATTTGGGGAAACATTTGAAGGCGTTACAACGAAGCAATATAAAACTAAATAAACAAAAAATGTTTCCTATGTATATAACAAAACAACAAAAAAGAGGTCAAAGCAATGTCGTTTAGCTTGATTTCTATATCTTGTGTATCGTGTGTATCGAAACGTATCGTAAGATACATATTGCGTATCATAAGATACGGCGCAAAAAGATACAAGTTTAAGATACGTATCGTTTTATGTCCATATCGAAACGTATTGTAAGATACATATCGCGTATCGTAAGATACTAACAACTATGCACCACCCACATACTAATTGGTATACAAATCCGCCACACCACAATTCTTAGGAATAAAAGCAATAAATGAAGCATTAAGGCTCTTTTCAAATTCTCTTTGCATATAAAAGCGATGTAAGACTGCCGTTATCTCTATTTTCACCACATCCCAACAATGTTGGGAAAAAAGCCATTAACAACCCATCTCGTCCTAAAGCTCTATCCCTATTATAACTCTTCAAGGCTATCATCACCTCTCCCCTAAAGGTCATTCCAACCAAGCCCCCTCATCCTCCCCCAATCTATCAAACTCCAACATATCCAACCTGGGCCTCCACTGCCTTGAATCAGAATAGAGATTCCTACTGAAGTCCACAATCTCCTTCTTGACGTGTTCTTCCTTACTATATTACACCCTATTTACTGTAATCCTCCCAATATGGTTCACTCACCTATGAGAATTAGCAACCGATTGAAAGAACCTAGTATTTATATATCCTTCTTTCAGCTAAATTGCTCTTGATTTATCCCCAACTAATCTCCACCAAAAAAGCAAGTCTTCCCATCTCTGCTCTTCTATCTTCTCTCCTTGACTTCTCTGCTTTATTGAGACCCCTCAATGCTTCCTTCACATCCAAAGATTTTTATTTCTTCCAAATCTTATTTACCAAGTTCTTAAAAACGTATTCCATTTCTTTTAGATACGCCTTTATTGTTCCTAGTCTGAGCTAGAACAAAAAATAGGGCAATCCATTAACCTAGAACCTTCCCACCATCCTCTAACAAGATCCCAAAAACCTTCCTCCTTAAGCCACAAATATTTTCAAACCAAAAAGGACCTTTTTCCCCTTCAAATGCCCCATTATCCAATGGGAATAGAACACTAGTCTAGCCAACACCTTCTGAACCACATTTGAAACTTTTCCTCCCAATCTACCGAAATCAAAAACTTGTCCAACCTAGAGAAAGTTGGACTCTCCCTATTGTTGCTCCCAATTAGCACCAATCAAGGGAAAATCCATGAGGTTATGGTTGGGTTGGGTTACTTAAATAGTTGACCTAAGCTTATACCCATCCTAACCCTAAGTCACTCGTATTTTACTGCACATGACCCAACCCTCCATTTTTAAACCCTACCCAATTGTACCCTTATCGTTGACCAAATTCCCTCACACCCTCCTTACATATGGCTTGACCCCCTATGGCACCCCCCACTCACTTTTAGTACATGAATCATCCATCGTTGTCCCCCACTACAATGATTCATATCTAATTCTTTCATTGTTACCATATGAAGCACAAACATTCTATTTTGACTCGTGTCTGTGTTGGACACCTCCCGCACGTGTTGGACACGCAAAAAATCTGGACACGTCCCAAACACATAGGATACGTTTGTGATACCTTTTTGTGTTTTTATGGATTTTCTCCTCTACTTCCTTTTTCGGTTATATATAGACATATACATGTATTATGTAATACTTAGTAAATTTGTTTTGCAACTTGTATCATGATGTTGATGATTAAATGAAGAAGTTCTTGAATTTTTATTTAATGGTTTTGTTACTTTAATATCTTAAAAATATTTTTTGTAATTTGTATGTTTTATGCTAATTTTGATTGAAATAATATTAGGTTTTTTTAATATGGTCATATAAAAAAAATATAAAAAATATATATTCAACGTGTCCTTAACGTATCCATGCCCTCCTTTTTTGAAAAATGCCGTATCCACATGTCGGTGTATCATATCCATGTCCTGTGTCCGTGCACCTTAACTATCAGCAAACCTTTCAGCTTTCCCCCCAGCTCGCTGTAAACTTCCCCTGAAATCACAATCTGACCACTATGGGATTCCTTCTTTCCAGCCATCTTTGATCCCCAACCCTCTGTCTGAGTCCCCCCCAAATGACGATTTAAGAACCTTGTTGGCAGAGGAGCCAACAATGGGATTCCTCAATGAAAAGAGTTACCTACTAATCCATCCTTTCATCAAAATAAATTGACTCAGGCACCTTCCCTCCTCTCACCTTATCTTCCCAGCATTAATGTTCTCATCTGCCATTACCCCAATGTAACCCCCACAGGGATCTCTGATAGCCTAAAATAGATCAGAGCACCGAAGAATGAAGTGGCAGATCAGAGACAACCACACTCCGAACTCCTTCCCTTTTCCAAATCCCTGAGCAGCCACCCCTAGAGGACAAAATATCAATCATCAAAAAGGCTTCCCCATCACTTATTGCCTTCTATCAAAACCCTCACAACCTTGCATGTGACAGCAACCGAAACAAGAGTAGCGAGTCATGCAAGGTTGATACCCCTCCCCCTCAAAATCCCAAAAGCCCTAGACACCCAATGCTCAATCAGTTCAACAGAACCTAGAAACCCAATGCTCAATCAGTTCATCAGAGCCCACCTCTTGATCAAATCATCCAAGCAAGCAAAGACTGCAAATAATCCCTCCTCACACCAATCTCAAGTGAATCTCGAAACAAAATCTATATGTCACCAGCATTACCCTACAACACCAACGAGTGACAATCTTCGTAAACTAGTAGCATAGACATAAGACTTCCCTTTAGAAGGAGCTGGCCAATGACATGAATTGGCTGAATTTATACCTTCTGAAGAATTTGACATGACGATTTTAGCATTCTCACCAAATCAATAGATCAAATACATGCTCAGCATTAGATTCAAAATCGTGTTTTAGAAAGAAAAAAAAATAGTGATTGCAAAACACATCTCAAACAGATACTTGAGATGGTATAATCCTTTATGACTGAAAATGCTAATTCACATGTGTTGCTCTTGTTTGCTTCTGGTTTAAATTGAAATTCAACTTACACTATAAACTCCATAATCTTTATATTCAAGAATTGACATCTTAATGATTTTTAGAACAGTATTTACCATCCCCAAAAAAAAAATTACCAATTGCCCTCCTTGAATGGTTCTAGATTTGGGTCTCTTAAGCCTAAAGGCATTTTTCAATATCCTTCTTCAAAGTGCTCAATATTTGTCTACAACTTTAGCTACTATGATGATGATTTGATCACTCTAGGACTCCTTCATATGTGCCTTTCATGGAGGATGAAAGGGGAATCCATTCATCATATTTTCCTCTACTGTGGGGTTTGATTCTCTATGCAGCATCTTTTTGGTCTGGCAGGTACTAATTGGATCCTTCTAAATATATTCCATCAAAAATACCATACCTTCTTATGAATTTGGGTAGCTATTGGAGTTGGATGGTTTTGGAAGTGCCTTGTTCTAGTGATTGCATAGTTGTGCACATTATTTATGCAATCTCAAATTCCTGCACTGGCCCTGTACCAGGAACTTAGGACTCTATTCTTCTCAAGTAGCAAGAAGATTTCTATGAAAAAGCCATGCACATGTCAGACATATCCTGTCTTGCAATAAATTTTGTGATTTGGAGAATCTTCTATCACGTACCAAAACATTGGACACAAACCAGACACTTCGGAACAAGATGTTTCATTCATATACAATAGTTTCAATTGGAATTACAAATAACATGTGCCATTTTGAAGATGTACAAATGACATATAATGAAAGATCAACCACAGAAACACACATTTCTATGTCCTAATCATATTTGTCCAACTTATTGAGAATTTTCATGCCAGGACATCCATATCTTGTACTGTGTTTTTATGCAACATAATATTTCATCATTATGCTCTCGTGGTACATGAAACAAATTCAAAGATATCACCAGAAAAAAGAGACAGAAAAAAGAACTTGATAAATAAAGGATTCCCCTCTAGGGAGGGGGGTGCATTTGGGGATTAATCAGCCTTACCTTGCCTCACATTCTGCACCAGAACGACCTGTGACGTACATGGAAGCCAATTGGTCCCAATTAACCTTGGGCAGAAATAATCTAATATTCTCAGGGGTAATATTAAGATCCCTGACTGATGCAATCATGCTATCAACATCATTTGAATCTCCATATGATCCCTCTGCACCACTGTCAAGTAAACTCCTATTAGAGAAATATGCATAAGAAATAATAATATATTTGAAAGAAAAAAAGATTAAAAATTTGAGTTTCTAAAGAAAATTTTCAATTTGATGTGAGATATACACTTATGACTTATGATAGCTTTCGCCAAGGGGAAGAGGCTCTCCTTAAACATGAGACTCATATTCACACAATATAAGTGAGCAGGTTCTCCATCATTAAAGGACTCCACTTATTCAAATTTTTTTCTTATTCACTTAAAATTTTGATACATGCATCCTCATCTAAACAGATTCATGATGTGCACGTACATTCTCCAAATTTAAGACTCTCTCATGTATCTTTATGGATTTTGATCAAATGGCCAACAATCTGATGTTGCTCTATTCTTTTCCCTACACCTAGGCATCGCATTTCACACCCCAGGTACCAAAACTTTGTGATCTGAATTGTAAACCAATTCCATTCTTCAACATAAACAAATACATACAGTAACCTTGTCAAAAAATTATATAACGTCTTTCTTTTCCCAAGTGCGGTGTCTTTGGTGGGCACAAGGCAGCATTATGGGCCCACCACTTTCATGGCATGTAATACACTTGGAAACTACTATTTTTTCAATTGATCCATTATTTATTAACATTTGGTTTTAGCTCCTATGTTTGCTATTTACTAAATTTTTTATAAGTGGCCCCTGGGGTATGTTTGCTATTTACTACGTCAAAAACCAAGGATCTCTAGCCTTGCTATTCTTCATCTCCAAAAACCATCAACCTTAGCTCTGATACCAACTGTAACATCCCCAAACCCACCCAACCTTTTAAGTGGAGCACTTGCTACTTCATTGCGAGGTGGTGCGTGATATATGGCAACTCCTTTTGGGTTTTCTTGGACCATGCCGCCAACAATTTTAGAAATTCTTAGTAGTTGGAAGGGCAGTTGTAAACTGTGAAGTGTCCTTAAGATTTGGGATGCGGCCCCATTTTGTTTATTTTGGTGTGTATGGAAAGAGAGAAATACAAGAATTTTTAAAGGTGAAGAAGCTTTCCCTTATAAAAATAGAGTTATTTTTTAGAACACTTCCAATGTATGGGTGATCGGACCTTGTACTCCTTCAGTGGACGTTTTTATAGAGTTTTGGGCGATATGAGACTCTAATTCAGATGAGTCTCTTTTTTTGTACCCTTGGGCACTCTTTTAATACTATTACACTTATTACAAAAAAACAAAAACAAAATTGGACCCCCAGAATCTGATTCATAATACTGCAGAGATGAGCTACTACTAGATACTAGCTTCCCTACAAGCATTAGCCTCTGTAGACTTGCTTGAGGTACTTCTTGGTGTGTAGGGGTAGACTTCAATGCTGTTAGATTTCCATAGGAAACAAGGGGGAGGTGTGCTTTCTACAGCAACTATGAGAGACTTCTCTGATTTTATCGGGGCCCAGGAGTTGATAGATCTCCCGATGGAAGGTGGTCAGTTCACATGGTCTAAAGGTGGCAGCTCCAATTCAATGTCTCAGCTTGATAGATTTATGGTTACATCAGATTCGGAAAAGTATTTTCCACTGGTTACTCTGTTGATATTGCCCTGTCCAGTCTCAGATCATGCTCCTATCCTTTTAGATTGTGGGGGCATTCACAACGGTAAAGGGCCATTCAGATTCGAATATATGTGGTTGAAGGTCGATGGTCTTATCGATTTGGTAAGGCGATGGTGGCATGGGTACAAGGTTGATGGAAGCCCAAGTTTCATTCTGGCTAGGAAGCTTCAATTGTTGAAAGAAGATTTGGGAAGTGGAAAAAGGAGGTTTTCGGTCGTGTGGAGCTGAAGAAGGCTAACGTCCTTCAAGAGATAAGGGACTTGGACAAAAAAGAGGGTGAAGGTGGTATTTCTGCGGAGGAGATAAAGAGGGGGAATAAACTCAAAGTGGAGTTGGGCTCGATTGCGTTTGATGGAGGAGGTTAGTTGGAGACAAAAATCCCATTCGTTGTGGCTCAAGGAGAGAGACAGAAATATGAGATTTTTTCATCACATGGCCAATGCTCATGGGAGACAAAATTACAATGGAAGTTTGAGAGTTGATGGAGTTGAATGGAAGGATGAATGGGTTAACAAGTAAAAGATTCTGGAGTTCTATGAGATCATGTACTCAAAGTAGCAGAAGTATCGGCCTTTTGTGGAAAACTGTAAATATGGTCAATTTCAAAAGAAGGGCACTAGTGGAGAGATCTTTTGAAGAAGAGGAAGTAATAGCTGCCTTGAGGAGTTATAATGGGGGTAAAGTTCTGGGCCAGGTAGCTTCTCTTTAGCGCTTTTTCAGCACTGTTGGGATGATGCGCAGTACGATGGTTTGGAACTTTTGAGAGAAGCTTGAATGCATCTTTCATTGCACTGATTCTAAAGAAAGGAGAGGCTTCCGAATTGAAGGACTTTCGGCCAATTAGCTTAGTTGGGAGTATTTACAAGATCTTGGCCAAAACTTTAGCTATTCATCTGAAGAAGGTGTTGGACAGAGTGGTATCTCCATCACAAAAGCTTTTGTTATGGTGGGGGTGTAGGGGCAGGAGACAGATCTTGGACACGGTGCTTATAGCAAATGAATGTGTGGCTTCAAGATTAAAGAGCAAGATTCCAGGAATGATTTGCAAATTGGATGTGGAAAAAGCTTATGATCACATTAATTGGAGCTCTGTGATTCATGTTTTAGAGAGGATGGGTTTCGGAGAGAGGTGGAAGATGCAGTGCATTTCTATAGTCTGTTTTTCAGTGTTGATTAATGGGGTCCAGAAGGGTTCTCTGCGAGCTCCAGGGGTTTGAGCAGGGGACCCTTTACCCCTGTTCCTTTTCACTATTGTGATGGAAATATTAAGCCTCATGATAGATATAGCAGTAGCAGGAGGTTACTTGTCGGGTTTTTTTGTTGGTAGTTCCAGGGGGAGTTCCATTTCGGTTCTCATATTCTTTTTGCTATGACACTATTATTTTTTGCGGTGTCGAGGAGACAGATTCAACATCTTTGTTGCCTTCTTATTTGTTTTGAGGTAGTTTTTATTTGCATATCAACCTAGTCAAGTCAGAGATGATTCCAGTGGGGGAGGTGGTGGGCATAGAGATCTTGGCTAGTAATCTGGGTTGTGTTGTTGGTCTGTTCCCATATCATACTTGGGATTGCCTGTGGGAGCTGCTGCTAATGCTATGGGAGTATGGGATTCTGTTATCGGGAGAATGGAGAAGACGCTTGCAACATAGAAGAGACAGTATTTGTCAAGGGAGGGAGGCTAACTTTAATCAAAAGCACCCTCTTTGATATGCCATGTTATGTCTCCGTCTGTTTAAGTTGCTAATAGGATGGAGAAACTCCCAAGAGACTTTCTGTGGGAAGGCATGGAGAGGACCATAAATATCACCTAGTGCTGTGTAAAAAGGTGTGCTCTCCGTTAGATATGGAGTCTGGGGATTTACTGTCTCGAGCAATTTAGTGTTGCTTGGGAAGTGGCTTCGGAGATATGGAACTGAGCAGGGTATTCTTTGGCATAGAGTGATAGAGAGGAAGTATGGGAGTGAGGCTCGTGGGTGGATTTCTGCAGAGAACTTGGGTCCTTATGGGGCAAGTCTTTGGAAGCGTATGAGAAAAGGTGGGAGGACTTTGCCTCTCATGTAGAGTTGGTGGTGGAAGATGGGAGGAAGATTAACTTTTGGTGTGACACTTGGTGTGGTGACAGACCTTTGAAGAGTAGGTTTTCGGATCTTCCGTATTGCATTGGACAAAGAGGCTGGTGGGGGATTACTACTACCTATCCAAGAATGGGGTGGTGTGGAATCCCATACTTGATAGAGCGTTTCAGCATTGGGAGTTGGATAATATAGAGGCAGTGCTAGCTTCTTTACATTGGTGTAGACTTGCGGTGGATAAAGAGGACTCAATTACATCGAAAGGCAATTTAGAGGTTGGGTTGCCGTGGAAAGGAATTTCGAAGGTCAAAGTCTCTTCTAAAGTCTCATTTTGTGTGTCGTCTACAAACTTTAGAGGTGATCCTCACGTTAGATAACTTGAGGAAGAGAGGGAGACTTCTTCATTCTTCCCAATTGGTGTTGCATGTGCAAGGAGGTGGAAGAGTCGTCTAAGTTATGGATTAAAATCGCGGTCACGGGATACGACGCACTCGTCGTGTAACGATATCGGTGGTATTAGGTCATCCGTAACAGGAATCGGAAACCACAAACGTGAATTTTTTTCAAACACTAGCAAATCTCTTAAAAGTCCCTGATACACATATCTTGACTACAATTTATCACATTTAAGAAGTTTTAGTGTTATTTTTCAATTTTCTAGTACCTAAAAAATATTTTTCTTATAAATAACACCTAAAAAGATATTTAATTATTTTATACGGATTTTTTAAAGTTAATAAGTATCATTTAATTTGAATAACATTTACAACAAGTAATATAAATAAATAAAAATGATTATAAGCATGAAAATCAATTTATTGTAATTAGTTATGGAATAAAAAAATTTAAAATTTTTTAGGCCAAGAGGCCTTTTCGAAGTCATATTGGCCCCGAATGTTTTGGTAACCTATTTCAAAAATTTTGGATTATTTTCTTAAGTATTTCTCTTATATATAAATCTTATAAAAATAGAAATCATATGAATTCTAAAAAAAAAATAAAATGAAAAAAAAAAAATTAATTTTTTTAACTCAAAACACCGTAACCAGTATCGGCCCATAACGGCAGATTCGTAATAATATTGGCCCATACGGCCATGAATTTTGGACACACCGATATATCAATCTATAACAATACTGAAAGGTCAAAAAATTGATACGTAACCGATACGATACATAACGGCCGTTATTTAAAACCATGCGTCTAACCATCTTCTCTTCAATTGTAAGGTTGCTAGGGAGTAATGGGTAATGCTTTTGTGGTTTTTTGGGTTATGTCTAGCTTAATTAAGGGGCTTTTGACGTGTTCGGGCTGTGGCTTGTCCATTACATGAAGTATTTAGATGGAACGCAAATACTCCTCACTGCATTAAATGGAGTATTTGGATAGAACACAATCTACGTACTTTTGAGGATATAAAAATGCCTACTCACAAGTTGAAAAAAAGCATTCTAGACACTTCTCATTTTTGGATTGTAGCAAAATATCCCATTTCAATTTTTTCATTTGTAGATTTTTTGGGATAGCTAAATTATAATGATAGTCATCAGTAGCTCTCTTATCATAACCGGGTAATACCCCCTCTGGCATGCTTGTTTATAGTACATATCCATTACTAATCCAAAAAAAAACTCCCTTATTATCTCTATATTTTTTCAACTCAACTCAACAAAACTTTTATCCCAATTATTTAGGGTCGACTACATGAACCATGTCTGCCATTCTTCTCTATTTATGATCATTCACTTAGTTAGACAACACATTATCATATTTTTTTTAACTACCTCTACCAAAGTTAATTTTGGTCGTCCCCACCCCTTAGTATGACCCTTAATATAAACCATATTGCTCTTCCTTACTCTGCATTTATTGGTCTTCATTATACATGACCATAAAACCTTAACCGGTTTTCTCTTATTTTATCTCTTATATGTGCTACTCCTACCTTCTCACGAATGTGTTCATTTATAATTCATCTTTTCTTTTCTTACCGCACATCCATTTCAACATCCTCATTTCAACTACACTCATTTTATTAACATGTTTCTCAACTACTCAACATTTTGTTCCATACAATATTGCTAGTCTAATAGTTGTTCTAGAGAAATTATCCTTTTAATTTTAAAGGTATGCGTCGATCGCACAAGACGCCAGACGCACTCCTCCACTTAACCCATGCTGCTTCAATTCTATGAGTAACATCATCTCTAATTATTCTCTCATGATGAATAAGTGAACCTAGATAACAAAATTTTTCACTTTTTATTAACTCTTGATTTTCAATCTTTACTACACCCCCATTTTTATTTCTAGTTTACTAAACTTTTGTCCTACTTATCGTTGAACCCTTTTGTATCTCAAGCCTCTCTCCAAACCTCTAATTTTACATTTATTCAGTTATCTAGTTTCATCAATTAAAACAATATCAGTAGCAAAAAGCATACACCATGTAACTTCATCCTGTATATGCTTCGTTAGCACTTCCATTATAAAAGGAAAAAAGAAAGGACTTAATGCTGACCTTGACCTATTGTGATTAGAAATTCACTTATTTCTCCAACAATTGTCCTTACAATAGTTATAGGCCCATCATATATATCTTTTATCATTTCAATATATCATTTTGTAACTCCTTTTCTTTTCTAAAACCCACCATATTAGATCGCAAGGGATTTTATCATAAGCTTTCTTCAAATCAATAAATAGCATATAAAGATCTTTCTTCTTTTCTCTATATCTCTCAAGTCTTCTTAATAACTAAATAACCTCCATTGTCAATCTCCTTGGCATAAACCTAAATTGAATCTCTGATACAATTGTCTCAAATCGTAATCAGTATTCAATCACTCTCTCCCACACTAATTTAATGCCACGATAATTTGTACAATTTTGGATATTCCCTTTATTTTTATATATAATACTAACATACTTTTTTCCACTCATCGGGCATTTTCTTAGTTAGTATGATCTTATTAAATAAATTTGTGAACCAAGATACGCCTACCACCCCTAAACACTTCCAAATCTCAATAGAAATACCACCTGGTCCTAAAGTCGTATAAGTTTTCATCTTTCTTAATGCGTTCTTTACCTCAGACACTCTAATCCTAGAAAAAAAAAATTCTCTATTGCTCATAGAGTTTTTCTACACTAAAAGTTTTCTATATAACTCTCATTCAATAGCTTCTCAAAATAGTTTTCCATTTGTATTTAATTTCATCATCATTCATCAAAACTCTTCACTCTTCACTCTTTATGCACTTGATATGATTAAAACCTTTGATTTTCCTATTCTTTAACTTTCTTCTCTCCATCTTTTGTACCGAATTTGATATAAAAATCATCATATGCCCTATCTTTAGCATCTCTTACAGCTTTCTTCACTTCCTTCCTTGTATTTTTATATGCTTCTCAACTTGCTTTATTTCTAACTTTTTTGCCAAGTTTTATAGCACTCTCTTTTTACTTTTACTACTTTTTGGACTTCCTCACTCCACCACCAAGTTTTCTTACCTAGTGGCCCTATTTTTTTTTTCAAGAACCTCTTTTACTATTCTTTTAATGCATGTTGTCATCCTATTCCACGTTACATTATTTTCAAGTTCCATGGTATGTCTTTATCATCTTACTTTTAAATTGATCTACTTTCTTTTCTCTTAAACTCCATCATCTAATTCTTGGTTTTTTAATCTCTTCATTCTTTTATATATATCTTTTAATATATATATATATATATATATATATATATATCTTAGGCTTTCTCCAAGAATAATTTTTCAGTCTTGCATAATAATCAATTTATAAAATTGATCTCCTTTCTCTTCTTTTAAATTCCATCATCTAATTCTTAGTTTGTTAATCTCTTTATTCTTTTATATATGTCTTTTAATATATATGTCTTAGGCTTTCTCCAGGAATAATTTTACAATCTTTGCATAATAAGCAATCTATTCTTCTAGTTAGGAAAAAGTTTATTTGACTTTTATTTGATCCGCTTTTAAAGGTTACTTAAATATTCATTTCTCTTTTTAAAATGCGTATTTTTTATATCTCTACAGGTTTTCAAACTATAATATTAAAACGACAAAAAAAAGTGCTAAGTGCATGCTTCACTTGTTTTGGCCACATGTATAGGGTCGCATTTCTACTGTTCTTTTTTCTCTCTCTTTTTAGATACGAAATTTCTATTGAAAAAAAAAATAAACATGAATGAGCAGTATATAAAACATTTCTAGCATTAACATAAGAAAGTCGTGTCTGAGGCAGTGTTAGAAACAGGCAACATTCCTAAAAAATGACCACACTTCATAGGTGATCCCTTCCCTTTTTATATGGTCCTCCTAACCAAATTAAGAAAATTTAATGCTATTGTGCTTTTGTGTGACCCCAAATTAATCACTTGCGAAAAATGAATTGCACATTTTGTCACTTAGAACTAGGCCTCTTCATGCTCATTTATTGCAACTGAGTGTTCTTCATGAATCATGAGAGACCTAGGACAATTTTCAATCTCAACAAATCTTGATGTGCCATCATCTTTCCAGAATCCATAATAATGGAATAGACCATGTGGCATTCCACTATCTCTAGTAAATGTGGGCCAAAGCACTCGAAGCCACGCTACGCCCGTAACAGACCTTTTGCTCGAGGATAAAAGCAAACTAAAGATCCACAACAAATCTTGATGTGCCAGCCATCTTTCCACAATCCAATATGAGGGAATAGACCATTTGGCACTCCACTATCTCTGGTGAAGGTGAATCTAAGTTTTGAAAGCCACGATAGGCCCACAACAGCAATTTTGCTTATGCATGAGCATAAAAGCAACCTAAAGATCCTCGACACCACATAGCATCAGCATGTCCAAAAAGGCAAGGTCTAGTACCCATCACACCAACCATGCATACCAGACAATTTTCAATTTTAACAAATCTTGATGTGCCATCTTTCCACAATCCAAAATAATGGAATAAACCATTTGGCACTCCATCTTTGGTGAAGATGGGTCTAAGCTTTGAGAACCACGACAGGCCCACAATAGCCATTTTGCTCATGCTCAAGCATAAAAGCAACTGAAAGATCCACAACACCACATAGCATCTGCATTTCCAAAAAGGCAATGCCTAATTCCCACCATGCCAAACTAGCAAACACCATGCATCTAAAGCGTCTTGACCTGATCTCACCCCACAATCATCCTAATATGACCAAGAAACCATGAGCATGACGGAACACAAGCCTATCATTCACACAAGACACACAGCAGGCTCACCATGAACACACCTTGTCCCCCTCTAATTAACATTGCATAGCAGCACAACACTTGAGCTTCTATAACTTTCAAGGCATTCATAGCAGCCAACCCTAGTCGCTCCCCATTGGCAATTTAGCACTACCCATGAGGCTAGCATGCCCATATGGATATTCTATACCACCAAAACAAATGCCCAAAGCCCATCCGCAAGTTCCCTTAGAAATACTTGCCTAGGTACCTAACACAATAGCGATGCCTATAGTCAAAACTATCCCCTCCCTTCCACAAAAAAAAATAATAATAATAATTAACTAATCTAAAATAAAAATACTAGCAATCTAAGCCATCAAGATCCTGGCAAGAGAAAATATGAACTTTTCTTAATTAGGTGCAGTTTCCATTATCTAGCATCTAAATTCACAAAGTTTGTCACTATATATTCCTTGCACCCATAGTTGTTAATATCTTACGAAACATTTCAAAATGGACATAAAACGATACGTATCGTATAATTGTATCTTTTGCACCATATCACATGATACGCCATACGTATCTTACAATGCCTTTCAATATGCATGATACATTATATACCTGCAATCGGACTAAATGACATCATTTTGACCTTTTTTTTGTTGTTTTGTTATGTACATGCTAAGAAGCATGGATACAGACACGGAACACAGATACGACACAATACGGATACGCAGACACATTATTTCTCAAAAAACTAGGACACGGACACGTTAGGGACACATTGAATATATATAAATTTTTTATATTTTTTATATAACCATATAATAAAAATATAATGTTATTTCAATTAAACTTGACATAAAAACACACAAATTTAAAAAATATTATTAAGATATTAAAATAACAAAACTATTAAATAAAAATTAAAGAACTTCTTCATTTAATCATCAACATCCATGATTCAAGTGTCCGGACTACATGTCTGGGAAGTGTCTGAGAGTGTCGGTGTCCGACACGTGTCCGGCACAGACACGTGAGCCAGAATAGAGTGTATGTGCTTCTTAGTGTACATGGAAACATTTTTTGTTTTGTTTGTTTTTATATTGCATTTTTGTAATGCTTAGAGATCTTTTCTCAAATAAGAAAGAAGGAAAGTAAGGACTTTGAGAGGATAAGGATGAAGAGTAAGCACATACAAGAAGTTGGAAAAGAAAAGAAGTGAAAATTTGTTGGCATATGCTAATGACGACAACAACGATGACATTGAAATTAGATATTGAAATAAAAATGGGATGGATTTATAAAAATGCTTTAATTTTTTATATTGATGAACTATGTTGGGAACTTGTATTATTAAATTTTGGTTTGAAACTTGTAATATTTATTAATCTTGATTCTTATATTGTATGGAATTTAAGTTGAATGTTTTTCTAAGTGAGTTGAGATGTTATTTTTATCGCTTTATACACAGTGTATATATATATATATATATATATATATATAAATTTATTCAAAAAAAATTGAGCATATCTAACGATACACGTTACAATATTTTTGAAAAACGAGACAATTATACTTGGCACTACTTTGATTTTTAATTGTTGGATAACAAGTGAATTGAAATGTTATTTATATCATTTTAAACATTATATATAGAATATATTTTAAAAAATTACAAGTATCTTATGAATCACGATACACGATACAATACACATTTTTTTAAAAATGATAGGCCTTCCGATACAAGTTTCGACAACTATACTTGCACCATCAACTACAAATTGTGATGCTTAGCCCATCTAGGGCCAAGATCATAATTATTATGATCGCCCACATATGAGCATCAAGCCCCGTGGTGGGCCAAATGCTTCCAATTATAAACTCCTTAATAACCCCCATAGTTGATAGTCATTGGTCACTCGCAATCTTGTAAGAATGCTAGAATTCAAATTTAACCCTCCCAACTTTTTGTATGCAGAAGTTTTGCAATGGGATGCATCTTTTGAATTTCAAATTTTAATATAATAGATATCATATGAGTTCACTGCCTATTAAAATAAAAACATGAGTTCATTGTTAACTCAAGATAATCTCAAATTTGTTTGACAATCCATATTTATCTCTCTAAAACTGCGAGTCTCACAAGGTCTTATGAATGAAGCACAAGCCCAAGGTTTCAAATTAGGATTTAATCTAGAAGATTCTGCAATTAATGCACCACTACTCCTTTTTCCTCCCAGCTTCCCTATTTTCAACATTGAAGACCAGTTCAGGCCAACAAGAATTGAAATACTAGAACAGGCAAACCACAAACAACTTCATCCCTCTTCATCTTTCTCAAAATGTGACAAACTCTAATCCATGATAGTTTTCATATTGTTGCCACCTTGTGTTAAGATCTTGCATACAGAGTTGACAATTAAATCTCCTTCATTAATCAACCTAACCTACTAAGCTAAAGACTCTTCCCCTATAAAATGATAAATGTAGCAAAGTAACAATCTGTCATATTCCATTCCAACAACTGAATACTTGTCTAGAATATGCATAGAGACTAACCTCCATGAGCCACAAATTGAACTAGTATTTATGTAGTGCACCCTTTCGAATTTTATTTATTAACTTTCTTTTTTGGAGAGGTAAGACATACCCACCCACCATGTCCCCATTGGGAGTTGAACCCCCAACCTCCTCTTCGGGAGGTGGAGAGGAGGATATGATACCATTCAAGCTAACTTCAAGTGATGAATTTTATTTATTTACTTATTTTAGTGGGACCACATTCAACTTCTATTAACAAAATAATTTTGAAAATTAGTGTACCATGGTAAAGTTATAGAAAAAACAATATTATTAAAAAGGAATTACTAGTGCTAAACATCCAAAGAAAACTCAAATCAGTTATCCACTCATATTGAACATTGTGAGACTAACAAAACTTCAAAAGTCAACCCAACTACATTTATGCCAGTGAATACAAATCAAATCAAACTATTAAGTTGACTGAGAATTCAGATTTAAAAGAGAAAAAAAAAAAAAAAAAAAAAGGAAACTAAAAAGCTTTGCAATTATATGGTGCTTATTTTTTTACAAAAAAGAGGTGCACACACAAGATGAAAGCTAAGAGTCAAGACATGAGGTGATGTATAAATTTAAATCACAAGATTCACAACAAAACATGGCCTAATACCTGAACAGCATCAACCGACTTCTGAAGCAGCAGTTCTTGAAATTGTTGTTTTATTCCCTTTGCAAGATTTTCCTTTTCTTCTTTCGACCACTTTTCCCGACTCAATGAGAGTGGAAATTTTTTCAATGCCATTCTATAACTAGCAACATGAGAATTCTCAGCAGGACCATAGTACATAGCTGGAACCTTTTTCTCATTGACCTGCAAGAACCATAGATGTAAATGTCAAGATGAAACTGTACGGTAAGAAAATATTGAAGGCTACTACACCACCAAAACCAATATGAAAACTCCCATAAATCTGAACTTATGCTGTTAAAATGACATTGGTGACCAAATGCTTGACCAAAAAAAAGGAATAACTAAAATGATTAAATTATAAGACACAAATGGGTAAAAAGGCCAGATATGAATAGACATGGTCTAAAAAAAATAAGATTCAATTCAATTCAACTCAACTCAACAAAGCCTTGCCGAATTAATTGTTGTAAACTAAATGAATCCTATTTCACAATGCTAATCTATTTAAGGTCATGAGGCGGGCCTCGGCCCAATAGTAAGGTTGCTCCATTGTGACCTGAAGGTCATGTGTTCGAGTCGTAGAAATAGTCTCCCCGCTCGCAGGGTAAGCCAACGTGCATCTAACCCTCCCCAGACCCCACAATGGCTCACCCTTTTACTCTATTTAAGGTCATCCACTCAATTAAACCACACACTACTATATCTTTCTTGACCATCTCAACCTAAATTAATTTCAGTCTTCCCCTCCCTCTAGCTTTACCCTCAACATGACCATGTTGCTCTTTCTCACCGGTGCAATTATAGGTTTTTGTTACACGTTGACAAACCACTTCATATGTATTTCAAGCTCATGAGGTTGAAGCCCATAGAATTATCACACAATCATAAATGCCAAGATAAATTAGCTAAAACATTTATAATTATAAAAAAAAAAGCTAAGACATTTACATATTTTTAGATAGAACAACGTCATCAAATTAATCTACTAATCTACTAAATAGGTAAATGGCATCTCACCACAATGACAAGAGGCTACAAAAAATTTGGAGGTCTTTCCCTTGTACATATGGGTTCGCCCCCCTTAGGCTCTTAGTAATACAAATACATTTACTTATCAAATTAAAAAAAGACAACTTAGTAGGTTACAATTTGGTGCAAAACTTACCTTAAGACTAACTTATCAAGTTTCTAGTTCTACAAATTAAAATTATACTAATGCACCTCATAACTATCAAAATTACAATAAGATACTTTTATGCCTACTTAATTGAACTTTGTTAATAAAACTCCCAAGTGGGACCCACTTCGGTTTCATACCTTACTTTAGTTGAGCTTCTCCTCTTTGTTGGGGATTTTATCTCATCTCTAAAAATTGGCCAATAATTATCACCAAGGATTGAGCTTCGGGTTGGGGAAAGCTAGAAGAAGTTTCCCATCATGATCTTTCAAAGCATGGACTTAAATCGCGGTCGCGGGATACGAATCGATCGCGGTCGCGGTAGCGGTGTAACAGCATCAGGAGTATCAGGATCATTCGTAACTGGAATCGGAAACCGCAATCGTGAATTTTTTTCACACACTAGCAAATCTCTTAAAAATCATTAATACACGTCTTGATTACAATTATCACATTTTAATCTTTTTTACTATTAATTTTTAATTTTCTAACACCTAAAAAAAATATTTTTTTTATAAATAACACTTAAGAATATATTTTATTATTTTATATAGATATTTTAAAGTTAAACTAATAAGAAATATCATTTAATTTGTGTAACATTACAAAAAATAATACAAATAATAACAAAAAATAATTATAAGCATGAAAATCAATTTACTTAAATAGTTATGGAATAAAACAAATTTAAAAATTTTGAGGCCAAAAGGCTTTTTCAAGTTCGTATTGACCCGAATGTTTTAATAACCCATTTCAATTTTTTTTGGATTATTTTATTAAGTATCTCTCTTGTATATAAATGTTATAAAAATAGAATTTATAAGAATTTTGTAGGAAAAAAAAATTGAAAAAGAAAAACATAAAATAGATGTAACAATCCTGTAGCGGCTGTAACAGTTAACAGTCCTGTAACAGCCATAACGGCTGATACAGCTATGAATTTTAGTAACACCGACATATTGACCAGTATCAATATCGGAGGGTCAAAAAACCAATATGTAACGGCCGATACGTAACGTAACGGCCGTTATTTAACACCATGTTTCAAAGACTACCCATACCAAGTTGGCCAAGGTTATCTAAGAAACAGCCGTAAAAATATTTTTCAATTTCCCCCTTGGGGAGGCTTCCAAGACCTAGACCAAACTTTAACTTGAAAAAAAGTAACCAAAAATCCTTTCCTCAATCAAGCCAAGAGCAACGCCTTGGTCAAAATCATTTAACATTTCTAGAATAAAACATTACTGCCTCGGTGTTATGATAAAAAGTAAGAAGTTACGAAATTTGTTTGCCATTTTATTCTTGTTTCGCGGGGGCGGAGGGGAGCTCATTCCATCTGGACATATATTCCTACTATATTGGCATTATTGTCACCCCTACAAGGATCAGAATTTTGTTTCTTTTTCATCAAAGTGACCGAAACGTTTCCGTTTCTCAATTGAAACGAAAAACAAGTAGAATATCGAAATTCACATATTTCCATGAAAATAAAATTGTTTCCATCAAAACATATTTTGTTTTTATGGAAACCTACTAAAACTAATTAAAACATACCGACACAGAAGAACCATTTCCTTCGTATCAACAATAATTCTAGAAGTTTGTAAAAATAATATCCATTTCTTTTCAAATAGAGAAGTACATTGAAGGATTAAAACCCAAAATTACAAGAAAATATTTCTATTTTTTTCAAAGACAGTAGATAAGGAAAAATAGTAGTGAAAATGAAAAATATTATTTTAATACTTGATTACTAATTATAATAGAGGTTTAACTTGCTGTTTATTTTACTTTAATTGTTATTATATGTGTAAGTTATGTCAAATTGTTTAATTTGTGTATATTACATGGATGATGGTACATATCTATTATCATATAATACTGTAATTGATTATAATAATTCCACATATTTATAAAAAGAAAATGATAATATTTTCATATTACATAAAAAAAAAAAAAAAAAATCTTAACATTTTTAATACTTGTTTTTAACTAGTAAATAATTATTTGGTATTAACAACGAATTCACATCTACGTTTATTTTTCAATTTACCTTAGTATCCTCTTGTATGGATGGATTGTACCATAAAACATTTCCAATTAATTCATTATAATATTTATCTTCACACACTCGTATATTTTTCTTAATGCTTCCAAGTGTTCTGATGCGCTTTTTTTTTGTGTTTTCGAAACGTTTTCAAAATGTGACCATTTCATGGGTGACCAAAACAACACTCCAAAACAATATTTTGATCATTGCACCGCGGTTAGTTGTTTTGGCTTGGACTATCACCTTCATAGCACACACTGCTGTCCACAGTAATGATAGCATTGTTTATTAACCTACCATGGAAATAGTATTACTTTTCTACCATAACAAAGAATCAAAGCCAATCTAACAAACATTATATCCAGAGGTAGTTGGAAGTGCAAAGAAATTATACTTAAATAATATATCAAATCAAATAATGGCTGAGAAAACTACCTTTGAATTAGCCTTTTGTTTCACCACTGAAATTAGTTGGACACGAGCATCTTTCTTCTGGGACAGTGCTCGACCAGTTCTTTTTCTGCAAGTAACCTGAAAGTCTTTCAGGATTTTAACACGGTCCTTCAGTTTTTTGTTCTCTTCAATCCTGGCTTCAATCTGAATCAGCTTACTACGAAGAAATTTCTGACAGGATCTGTTCCTCTTGATGGCATCAACGAATGCCTGTGCAGATTTCGGGAAGCTAGAATATCTGGGTGGTGATGAAGCAAAATTATGAGCACCTGATTGATGCCACTCAATCAAACCAGGAGGCTGGGTCCCAGGAATATTGTCATTAGATGTTCCCAGATTCTGGGTGATGTTACAACCATCCACACAATCTAGATTTCCTTCACCAACATTAGTGCTATCTGCAAACAAATTATTAGAAGGTTCCTTCTGCAAGGCTATGTTGTTGGCACTAACCTGCTCAGGTTTATGCAAATAATTATCCTTGCTATGTTCCCGACTATCTGCATTGGAATATGAAAAATAAATGAAAATATAATCACGATTCATGAGGGCATGACAGAGAGAGGGAGGATTATGTAGAATCTTGCAAGATGAAGCCACAACTATAATGCAAATGGAAGCCTACGGCTTTGAAGTCAAGAAAATATGTTCCATGTGCATGCATACATGACTCAGAAAAACAAATGCCATAAAACAATCATAGACTAACATGGACTTGAAACAAAAGAACAGAATTTTAAATCAAACAAAAGGAAAAACAAAGACACAGTAAAACTTAAACCGACACCCCTGAAACCATAGGCAAAGACCTCACATCTGTTAAGTTTTGAATAGTCCAGTACAATCAGATAACAATTATCAGGTGTGTCAATAAAACAAAAACTGGTGAATATTTTAGCACATCGGATTTTTTTTTTCAACTATCAAAAAAAGGGATGTTAACTTTTCATTCGTTAACTTCAATTTTAAAATTATGGTGTAATTAAAGTTTTAAGCAATGAGACCATTTTTTGCTACTTTTATATTGGTTAAATATTGTCCAGACAAAAATCACCTCTGTAAATCACCTCTTAATTCACTGTCTAATTTCTTGGACAATTTGGATTCTGTTCCTTGGGTTGTTTGGTGTTTCTTGGGCGATGTCGACTATCAGTGCAATCAATGCCTAGAGAAGGAAGGGGGGAGAGAGGGGGAGGGGGGGGGGGGGGGGGGCTCCTAGTAGGAGGTTGAGGAAAGCGTGGCAAATGGCTCCTATTTGCATTTGGTGGATCCTTTGGAGGGAAAGGAATAACAGAGTTCTTGAGGGGATTGAATCCCCTTTATGGACCATGAAAGCAAAAGTGTTGAGCGCCCTCTTTTCTTGGGTGTTAGGGGGGCTCAACCGCGTCTATAGATAACTTTATTTCTTTTTTGCACTATATGTTTGTTGATCCTTAAAAGTGTTGTATATATTTTTTGTATTGGGTGCACCTTCTTGGTGCTTCTTTGTATCAGGTACACCCCCCTTGGGTAGCTTTTATATATAAAAAACAACATTTTATGTATTAAAAAAAAAAGAGGAAGGCACTAGAGTCCATGCACACAAAATGTATACAAGCTAGTGAACTACACAAAAACAAAGCCATAAACTCATCACAAAAAAAAAAAAAAACTCCACAAAAAAAATCCATCAATTTTTTTTTTTTTTTTTGGGGGGGGGAGAGACTCCCCCATAATCCAAAACAAGGAGCTCAACATCTGATACTCCACTGTCCAAATAGACATCTCTACCCCCATTACAGGAACACCTGTTCATCTCCCACCAAATACTCAACCAAGATAAAAGCAAATCTGCTGAACAAACTACTCCAATTTTCTTATCCACCCTGCAGTCTGCACCCCCTTCAACTATCCAACACCTCAGCAAGAAAGCAGATATAATTGTTGTACCCCAATATACTCCAAATAGATTAAACATCAAAAAGAAAAGAAAAAATCAATGCACCCTCAAGGAGAATAGAAATTTGGGGGTGGGGGGGAGACCAAAGACTAACCGATGATCGAAAAAACAAGGAGCTCAACATCTGATACTCCACTATCCAAACAGACATCTCTGCCCCCATTAAAGGAACACATGTTCATCTCCCACCAAATACTCAACCAAAGATAAAGCAAATTTGCTTAACAAACTACTCCAATTCTCTTATCCGCCCTGCAGTCTGCACCCTACTTCAACTATCCAACACCTTAGCAAGAAAGCATATATAATTGTTGTAACCCAATATACTCCAAGGTAGATTAAACATATAAAAGAAAAGAACAAATCAATGCATCCTCAAGAAGAATAGAAAAGTCCTTCAATGATCTCTAAAGTAGATGCTCCTTGCTTGGCTAGAAAATTCGTGTTAACATTCCTAAAATGATGCACCCACAAGAAAGATGTCCACAACCAATTATTCCAACTACCGTGCCCACACAACTTCACCCACTTAATCATTATAAAAGAATCCCTTCAACTAAAAGATCTCTATTACAACCCTCCTTGGCATGTTTGGTCTCCGAGAGACCAAACAAGAAATTGCAAGTCCTCTGCTATTATAGCATCACATTGCCCCAAAGGCCTGGAGAAATTGTAAATAATGCCTCTTCATTATACCAAAAAAAAAAAACCCAACCTCAATGTCGAGATATTACCAAAAGAGCGCACATCAAAATTGAATTTAAATATCCTCAAATGGGGAGGCTGCCAAATATTTATCTATTTATCCTAATAGACTCCAGTCATCTCTACGGCATTAAATCCCAAGTTACTGCAAAGTTAAAAAAAAAAGAGATTATGGATGTAAACGTTCTCCATTTATTGCTACTGCACTGTTCATTCTAGTTCCGAAGGAACGTACTGGAATCTAATCCATCATGATGACAGAAAAGGACCTTCAAATTCATAAGTTATGGAATCCTCAAAGTAGGTCATAACATGAAACTTATAACATAAAGAAATAGTGCCACCATTCTTATCTTCGAATGTCTCCAATTTCTCTCTTACCAAAAATTAGTCATGATTCCAAATATGCATTACTTAGTAACAAATTAAAACTTCCACTATTAAAAAGAATAAAACAACATAATAGCAATATTTATTAATTACTTAATACTTTTCTCACATTTTTAAGATTTCTATAATTTTGAAATTTCAGTTATTTCAGTTCCGCATTGACCCATTCCTCTCACCAAGTTTAAATTCCAGGCCAGGTTTGATAAACCAACATGTTTGGGCACAAAGCCCGATATGGCCTCCTTTGAAGCAAGTCAAAGGTGTCCGCTTCACCATGAACAATAATCCAACCAAATGCTAACCTTGGGAGAAACTTTGGAGGACCAAATTGATCTCAAAGAATTAAAGTGACTGACTTTAGCATAGACAAATAAAAACATTAAAAAGGAATGACAATAAAAAAAATACCATTAGCCTCTAAGACCCAACATCTAAAATCCACTGAGTTTGGAGAAATGTTACTTCCTATAGAAGCTTAAGATGAGGAGAGTTCCCTAATCTCTCAACCATGGTGCTAAATAATGGCCGTTACATTATGTATCGGTTTTTTAACCCTCCGATACCGATACTGACTGATAAATCGGTGTTACTAAAATTCACAATCGTATCGGCCGATACCGTTACGTATCGGCTGTTATAGGCATTACAGGCCATTACAGGACTGTTACATCCATTTTATGTTTTTTTTTTCAATTTTTTTAATTTCATTTTTTTTAATTTTTTTCTACAAAATTCTTATGATTTCTATTTTTATAACATTTACATACAAGAGAGATACTTAACAAAATAATCCAAAAAACATTGAAATGGATTACCAAAACATTCGGGTCAATACGAACTCAAAAGGCCTCTTGGCCTCAAAATCTTTATTTTTTTTATTCCATAACTAATCAACTAAATTGATTTTCATACTTATAATTATTTTTTGTTATTATTTATATTATTCTTTGTAATGCCACTCAAATTAAATGATATTTCTTATTAGTTTAACTTTAAAATATCCATATAAATTAATAAAATATCTTCTTAAGTATTATCTATAAAAATAAAAAAAAATCTTTTAGGTGTTAGAAAATTAAAAATTAATAGTGAAAAAGATTAAAATGTGATAATTATAATCAAGATATGTGTATCAATGACTTTTATGAAATTTGCTAGTGTTTGGAAAAAATTCACGGTTGCAGTTTTCGATTCCCATTTTGAATGACCCGATACTGTTACACCGCAACCGCGATTTAAATCCGTACTCTCAACCATTAAGATTATGAAAGAAATTGAACTTCCAGAAAAGGTAAAGGGGAGATAAAATATGACTGCTGGTAACTGAACTACTAACACTACTAGGAAGGCAATAGGGATAAAGGAATGATACTTTAAAAAGTCTATCCCTTCGCCCAAACCAAATGAAGATCCTCCCAGAATAGAATGAGACAACCACCACCGAGATCAAGCAAATCTAAAATGACGAGAAAACTCAAGTAAGCCCTGCATAATAAACTTCAAAGGGCAGTAATACTTCTCACTATTAGCTCCGCCTGGATCCCAACCATTTTGGTGAGAAAAATACTTGACAGTGCACTGAAGAGAATCCATATCCATAAGAACCTCCAAAGCCACTTTCCCACAAGGATCTTACGTTTTTTATAGATAAAATAAATACATTAAAATGTGCTAAAGAGGGTGCAACCATATACACATGAAATGTATAGACAAAAAATATACTCACATTTCTCTAACAAATAAATTAAAAAAAAATGCAGCCATATAAACATGATGCATACAGACAAAAACTATACTCACATTTCTCAAAAAAAAAAAAAGAAATTAAAAAAAAATTGTAGATCTCCCCATGAGCAAGGGCCTTAGTTCTAGCTATTATATTGCCTACACCAAGTTCACCAAATTGTTTAGGATGACTAATTGGAACCCAATCAATTAAGTGATCCTTTTAAAATCACCAATACCTAACTACGGGAAATCTCTGTGTCCTTTCTTCCCTATAGTAATCTTTTTTTTTTTTTTGATAAGTAAGATCTGTATATAAATAAAGTTGCCCAAGAAGGGCAACAAGGGCAAAAATCCCAAAAATTACATTTGTCTTAGAGATCCCAAAAAATCTACAAAAGAAGAGACATTTACAGGGAAGGCCTCTTTGACCCAAAAAAATAACAAGCGCAAAAAGACATCTTTAAAATAAGGAGTTGAGAGCTCCCGGTCTTCACAAACATGATTGTTTCTTTCTCTCCAAATGCACCACAAAAGGCAGATGGGAGCCAATCTCCAAATCCTCCTAGTCTCTTTGGAGAGATTACACCCTACCCAAGCCAATATGAGGTCTTTGACGGAGCCTGACATGACCCAAGAAACGCCAAACAGGCCAAAAACGAGATTCCTAGCAGCTCAAAGCATGGTGACAGTGGATGAGAACATGATTTACCCTTTCCTCATCGTTCTTATAAAGATAGCATCTGCTGGCCGAAGAGAACCCTCTTTTCTTCAAGTTATCCGCAGTAGAAATGGCTTTCCAAGAAGCTTCCCAAACAAAAAAGGAAGCTTTAGGGGGGGGCTTTTGAGTGCCAAATAATCTTCCAAGGAAAACGAGGGATATTAAGAGCCGAGCATGCTCTTATAGAAGGAGCTAACAGAAAAAGATTTCTTATCCGGCCTCCAAACCCTCTTATCCTCCATACCATCCCTAACCCGGATCTTGGTAATGTGACAAAGGAAAGAGCTCACCTCTTCAAGCTCCCAATCAAAAAAGGCCCTCCTGAAGCGTGGAGTCCAAGTAAACTGATTCCCAATTCTCTCCATGCACTCACTAACCCAAGCCGCCTTGTCACAAGCCAAACTATAAATCATGGGAAATTTCACCTTTAGCGCCTCATCCCCATTTCAAACATCGTCCCAAAATTTCACCCTAGTACCGATCCCGATAACAAAGCTACATCTGTCTTTGAAGCTCCTCCAGTCACCTCTAATGTAACCCCAGAGACCACAACCCTTCGGACCCTCCGCTTCACCTGAACACCACCCCCCATTTTCACACCCGTACTTGGATACAATGATCTCCCTCCAAAGCATCCTATCACTTTCACCAAATTTCCATAACCATTTCCCTAGAAGGGCTTTATTGAAGATTCTCAAATCCTTCACCCCTAAACCGCTGTGAGACACTGATTTCTTAATTTTATCCTAAGCAACTAGATGAAGCTTCCTACAGTCACCATTGGCCCCATAAGAAATCACGTTGAAGTTTCTCTAATCTTCTGCTAACTGTCTTTGGGATAGGGAAAAGGGACATGTAATAAGTGGGGAGATTCGCCAAAGGAACTTTTAAGAAGAGTGAGCCTGCCTCCCTTAGATAGGAGTTGGCCTTTCCAACCTACAAGCTTGCTTTGAAACCTTTTAACCACAAGATCTCCAGACCCCAATAGATCTCGCCATGGCTCCCAACGGAAGGCCCAAGTAAACCAGGGGAAGGGAGTCCACCTTGCAACCCAAAGCACGTGCTAACATGTCCATATCTTGGACTGGCCCAACCGGATTGATCCGCAAACCTGAAACCGCTTTAAAACACACTAAAATATACCGGACAAATCGAAGCTGGCACACTAAAGGGCCACAAAAAATGATGGTGTCATCAGCAAATAACAGATGGGAAATGGCAGCACCTCCGCTCCCTCTGGTCCCCACCTGGAATCCTTTGATGAGACCAACTTCCTCAGCACGGGTCATGAAGCAACTCAAAGCCTCCATAGCAATCACAAAGAGGAAGGGGGATAGGGGGTCCCCCTGTCTCAGACCTCTAGAAGAACGGAAGAAACTGGCTGGGGTAGCCATTAACCAGGACAGAAAAAGAGACATGTGGATATACATGAATGAATCCACTTCCTCCATTTGACCCCAAAACCCACCTTGGCTAACATACCCATCAAGAAACGACATGATCAAAGGCTTTTTCAATATCCAGCTTACACACCTAGCCCTTTCTTCTTTTGTTTAAGCCTAGAATCAATGTATTCATTAGCTATAAGAGCCGCGTCTAGGATTTGACGACCTTCCACAAAAGCGTTCTGGCTGGAAGAAATGGACCCTATAACCTTTTTTAGCCTTAAGGACAGAACCTTTGCGATGAGTTTGTAGACGCTGCTCACAAGACTAATAAGACGGAAGTCCTTGATGCAACTTTCTTCCCTATAGTAATCATCATGGACATTCTAAATAAAGAGAGAGAAAGATAATAAGTGTGAATACTGGCCAGTGAAGAGTGAAGAAGAAGCACAAATACAAATACGACACGACACGGACACGCAAATATAGTCATTTCTAAAAAAAATAGGACACAGGAAATGTCAAGAACACGTTGAATATATATAATTTTTTTATATTTTTTATATGATCATATAATAAAAACTTAACGTTATTTCAATTAAAATTGGACATACAAATACATAAAAATATTATTAAGATATTAAAATAAAAAAATCATTACATAAAAATTCATGAACTTCTTCATTTAATCATCAGCATTCATGATTCAGGTTCTAAAATAAATTTACTAACCATTATATAGAATATATATGTATATATGTAATCAAAAAAAGAAGAAGAGGAGAAAAGGAGAAAAAATCCAAAAAAGAAAAAGAAAAAGAAAAAAAAAATGTGTCCCAAATGGGTCCGACACGTGTCCGACACAGACACATGAGCCAAAATAAAGTTTCCGTGCTTCATAGGTGAAAACTAAATTAATATGATCCTTCCCCCTCAAGAAATCCACCCCCTTTTTCCAACCAACTAATCGCTTAGCTTTCCTTTTTTGAGAATAGGATCACAAAACCCCTCGACCATTCTATTACCCCTCAATGTAAGACCAACGTATTTTGATAGGCCAATAACAATGGAAGTCTAAATTAATGATTTCATCGTTTCTACTTTTTCCCATATTTTCATGCTTTAAGAATTTTTTCACAAATCTTCAATTTTCACTAAGAATTTTGTTTTGATCAAAATCTTACTCAATGTAGTCGCACAAAATCTTATAAAAACTTTTCCATTTACGATCATGCGGTACATTTGCAGGAGTTGTATGTGTTTCAAGATATCAAACAATAATAACGTAGCTAGAACTTAAGAAAAGCTAACCACTCAAAAAAAGAAAACTAACCTGAGTCTTCCCACCAAAGTCACATAACCCCCGACCATAGCAAATATGAAAAAGAAAAATAATAATAATAATAGATTAGTTCCGTAAAGCCCCTGAATACTCCCCCCCCCCCCCCCTTTTTCTCCCTCCCTCTCCCTGTTTTTCTATTTTCATTTCCTTTTTGAGTAAGGTGGAATTCTTAGACGTGCTAACGTCGGGATGCTTTACTCCTAACCCCACAAGGTTCCGAGACGGAGCTTAACCTGAGTCTCGGTTAAGAACGGCGATGATCTACGTTTCACACGGCGCACGATTCCATGGATAGTTTCATTCGACATCGTGATGGAGGACATAGCTTACGATCATCGGCTTTGATCATGCCACTAGGCATTTGATTAGGACATTGCACAATGATCCGAACACTTTGTCGCATCTCTTCGATCATATCAATCTCCTCTGGTACCTACTGTTATCCTGACTGACTGTTGTTATTACTGGCAATTATTGTAAACTAAAAGCATGTAATGTTGACATGGAAACAGAAACTCCCTTTTGGATCAGGTAGAATGTCACATTTTTAATACATCAATCAAAGAAAGAACTACAAGTGCTAAACCTCTCAGCAATCAAAGTCTCTCGGTGCATATGTTTGGTAGTACAGGTGGATTTTTACCTAAATTTTCGGTAACAAATATGTTGCGTGAGCATACCACTATGTCTATCTTCTTTATAGTAATTCAAATCCATAACTCTATATGTTCACAATCATTTAATGTTTAGACAACAAAAGAATTACCAAACTAATATATAACCCACGAAACAACTTCAATTTTAATTTCAATCAAACCAAGAAAAATCAATCTCATCAATTTCAAACCAATAATAAAACCTACCATGACCGTACTGCCCAAACCGCCTCTGAATTGCACGGAGAGTTTCGAAATCGTCATCCTCATCATCAGAGCCAGCAGGTGGAAGTGTACTTAGGGGCTTCAAGAAAAGAGTCGCCTCAACGTCAGTGGAACTCGAAAACCGCTGTTGTATTCTGCGAACCAATTCAATGTCATCATCTTCATCATCGGACTCAGAGGTGGTGCCACATTGAACGGTAATGGCGGAGGAGGTTTTAAGATCGTTAGGGTTCTTTCCGGTCACAATGCACGCTCTCCTTAGGGCTTCCATGTCATCTTCGAAGCCGCTGTCAGCATCGCTTCCAGAGAAGTCTTCGTCGTCTTCAGTTTTAGAAGACATTTTGGTTCTTGTGAACGAGTCAAATCGATGAATTATAGAAATCGAGTTTGAACTTTATGTGGAGATTTTGAAAGGAGGACCAGGGTTTGTACGAACACAAGGACTCGCTGAGAGAACACAGTTTGTCTGTAACGTGCGTTATGTATAATAAAACGAGCTGAAACTGAAGGAGTTTGTTGATCTAACCGCCGAGTTTTGAAACCCTTGTTCATGTTAAGAAAAATAATAATAATTATAATTAATTCTACTCACGCGAGTTTTGAAACCCTTCTTCATGTTATGAAAAATAATAATAATAATTAATTAATTAATTATATGCAGGCTTTTCGGTTACTTATTTAATTATTAATAATAATAATCAATAATTATATCAATTGAGATTAGTATAGTTGATTTCATGATTCAAAGAGAATGTTATGGGTTCAAGTTTCATTCTTTAGTATTTCTTCTAAAGAGATGTGATCATTTATTCACGTTCAGTTATAAATTGGATTATTTGTTTTGACGAGAACTAATCCAAGTCCTGAATTTTTTAAGACTTAATTTCATTTTTTATACTTTAAATTGAGCTTGGTTAAAAGAATTCAAATTTGATTTAAATTAGAATATGGCTTGATTTGAGATTTTGAAATTCCTAAACACAGTTCGAACCGAAATTCAATTTGATAACGTTATCATTTTTAGTTTTTTGTTTTCGCTCTTACTTTTTTGAAAACGAAAAATAAAAAAAATAAAAAAAAAAAAGCATTTCATTACTAGTTTTCCTTTTAAAAAAAAATTAAGTCAAAAATTAGAAAAGAAAAAATGTAAATTTTAGAGTTTTCAAAAATGGAAATTAAAAATAGTAGCAATATGCGTATATCTCAACTTTAGTAGGATTAGGACTTCGATTCCTATTAACTACAAATTTATGACACTTAACCAGACATCCAATTTTCTTTTAACTCTTCACATATCTTCCACAACTTTTCAGCCCATCTTTATCCAATTATCCTCAAAGTTTTGAATCGTCAACGGCAAGTTCCTTCCTCCTGCAATCAAGGTCCCTCTTCCATATCGGTGCAGGTTTTTACTTTCTCTGTAAGTCTGTTTAACTCTCTATTTTCCCCTGTTTTAATCATAAATAAATAGCTCAATAGTTTCGTGAGTAATTCTCTTTTTTCTATTGGCATTGGTGTATAAGTATTTGGATTGTGGGGAAGCTAGCTTACTTCAAGCATGATTTGTACTCCTGGCTCCTTATATTATTTTTTTTAATCAAAAGGGGTCCCCCACATCCAACCTTTAGCAACCTTTACTTTGCCTCACCTTGGGGTGCTTCACAAAAAATTCAAAGCAACCTATCATGACAACACAACTTCAAAACACCATAGATCAACTCAAATATTTTATGATGAGTGCTTAGCCAAATGTTTGAGTGCAAATTGCAATAATGAGGAACAGTACAAGTCCTATCCTAACAAGGGCATTTGGCATTTTTTGATGGATTATTGATAGTGTTCTTCCATTCAGAAACCTACTGTGCACATGTATATATAGAATATATATATATATATATATGATGAACCATTAAAAAAAAATTGAGAGAGAAGTATTGATTGATTTTATTAAAATTGTTTAGAACCTTTGTTAGCAAGAACTTTTTATTACTATGCTAACAGTCATAGGATAAAATTCAGGAATCAAATTTTTACTTGTACCATTTAGTCTCTATTGTAAAATCTTGAAAGATATTAAGACTAGTATGAATAATACTTATAATTTAAAGGTAAGAACATATTATAAAACTTTTAACCACGAATCAAAATCTGTGACAAGAAAATCAAAAAAGAAAACTTAGCGGCTGAATTGTGTGAGAACATTGCCCTTAAAAGTGATTGATTTCGCCCCTCAGAGGTTGAATCTCGGTGTAGTAGGTTGGCAGTGCTCCACCCTCCAGGATACAACAGCCAAAATTCGTACAAGCGTACACGCAATATATGAATTGAATGAACACTCCTTCACGTTCTTTGGTCCGAGAAATAACTAAACAGAAGTTACAATGGAACAAGTGCAGATAATGGAAATGGTGGAACTGAAGCAACAATGGAGCTAAGCAAATCAAGTAAAGAGAAACTACACAGTAAGAGAAATACTCTTTCAAAACGGAACAAATATTAAAGAGAGGAGAAATAGTTTTTTCGTGTATTGAACAATGAACCCAAGTACCCTATTTATACTAGTTTGGGCAAAGAACAACAAATGTAAGCGCAAAATTTCTGCCCCAAATTATGGTGACGGCTAATTGACAGCATTTCACTAGTTTGAGCGAAGAACAACAAATGTAGGCACATGATTTCTACCCCAAATTATAGTAACGGCTAATTGATAGCATTTTAATTGATTATATTGACTGGTAAAAAGGTTGACTGATATAACATAGAAGCAAATCAATATTGTGTAGGAAGGTTTGACAATCAAGTATGGAAGTCAAATATAAACCAGTATTGGAAAGTTTGTTAATTAAAATTGGTAATAAAATAAAGTAACGGATGTGGGATACATGTATTGTAAGATACCCATGTATCCCAACAATCCCCCACATATCTCAAAATACTTGGGTAATAAAGAATTATAAGAGATTCAATGAATAATGAAAAAGATCAAGATAATGACAAGAGAATGACCAGAGAATCTTGAGAATATAATGCATTGGAACTGGTGTTTTTTGGACTATGAACTAGCCATACGATTAGCGAGCCATGACCTATAGAAACTTGGTGAAATTTATAAATTTCTATGAACCAATATTTCTTTATTGTAAGTCAATCAACTTACCACCCACATTGTTTCTTCAAATGAGGAAGTTGTTCTAAGCGGGTTAGTGCAAATAGGCCGTGAGCCCTACCTGGATATTCATGAGCGCTCTAGAAAGCATACTTGAGCTCTCATAGGAAGCCGCCCCACTTCCACACTCATATAAGTAAATCCATCAAAAGTGTATTGCAATTAACACATCACCCATAAGAGCTATGGCATTCAAAAAAAGCATTGCTCAACCTCTCTCCTTGCAGTCTTGCACTATCTATACTATAGGGAGGGATTCTCAAGATATAAAATATGGTAGTGCTCCACCAAGCCGCCTAGTGACTTGTTAGTACCCATATGAACCTACTTCATGGGATTTCCATCACTATTGACCTTTGTTATTCGGCATAAGTCACACCTCCCTCGATGTTTCACTCACTAGCTTTCTACATAGTGGTTTGGTTAGAGGATCTGCCAAGTTCATCTCTAACCTCACAAAATCTAGGGATATCACCCCAGTCTCAAGCAAGTGCCTTATAATATTATACCTTAAGCGTATATGCTTATTTTTCCTATTGTAAGTTTTATTCTGAGCTCGAGCTATTGCAGCCTAGCTATCACAATGTATTGACACAGACGGTGCCGGTCTCATCCATATAGGAATATCTACTAAGAGCTTTTTAAGCCACTCAGCCTCAGAACCTGCCTTCTCTAAGGTGATAAACTCGGACTCCATAGTGGACCGCGCTATGCAGGTTTGTTTGGAAGATTTCCAAGACACTACACTTCCATCGAGGGTAAACACATAGTAATTTATGGATTTCTTTCTCATCTGAATCATAGATTTAGTTGACATCACCTGCAACCCTTTAATATAGTGAAAAATCCATTATAAATCATAATGAAGAATACCGTTCAAACACATAGGTATTCAATTTATACTCTTCCAATAGTCCTTGTTAGGACTTTGTGTATCTTTTCAAGATGTAACCTATACAAATAATGCCAGGTCTACTACAAATACATCAACATACCAATTAATTTGAGCATATATTTTGATACACAAGCATCACATGAGATAAATCAATCTTCACAATCAAATTGAGATAATTTCTTAATATTCTTTCGGTCATCATATAGTCTTATTAACTATTTAAAACACGTTCGTGGTTTAACATGTGACCACACATATGTCATTTGTAGATCTATCTCATTTACTTAAACATACATTATCAAGCTTCTCATGTCACTTGTTTGGAAACTTGTTTTAGATCATATAGTAATTTCACCAATATACATACTTTATGTTCTTTTCTCGAAAGATACAAAAACATTCAAATAAATTTCTTCTAACTCACCATACAGTTTTAACATCTATTTGATGATAGAATTATCAAAACTATTAATACTTTAATAGGAGAAATTTTAGTCATTCGAGCAAAGTATCAAGGAAAATTGTATCATTCCTTTACTTGTAGCATTTAACTACTAATCTCCCTCTATATTTATATATGACCCAATAAATTTTACTTCTTCTAAATATCCATTTTCACATTAATATTTCGGCACCATGACATTAATTCTCATTTTTTGTCAAGACAATCTTGTCATACTCAAATAGATGTTTTACCCTAGTAAGGAAATTGACACAAGGACCCATCAAATATCTTGAACATGAAATATATCACTAAGTGACACAATTTTTCATGAAATTAATTTGAGAAGAACTTTCCCTTTGCCTATATGTTCTTCCCTTTCCCCCCACAAGAGTGCAAGAGGATGAAGCACTTTTAATTTCATATATGTGCTTGGTAGCCCCAAAGTCTACCATCCAATACTTTTCATTAGCCACCATGTTCACTTTAGAAATGACCACATCATTATGTCATCTATTTCAGTCAGATTAGCATAGGCATGTTGTCATTTCTCTTATTATGTTTGCATTACGGATGTAGTGTCCAAATTCTCAAAAAATAAATAGTTTCATTTCTTCTTATAATTTAGATTGAAGATCTTAAACAAATAACACATTCTACATTCTTGGTTTATACTCTCCTCAATTGAGTTGATTTCACTATAATATACCAAGAATTTATGTGTCCTACAATTTTTTGTGTGTATATATATATATATATATATATATTATTTTATAGACACAATCAACTATTATATGTCCCAGTTTTAATTTTGAATTCAAAAAAAAAAAATCCTTTAGTACAACACCCTCACATTTTTGGATATTTGAGATTAAGTACATGTAATTCATATGTTCTTCCTTACAGAGAATTACAATTTTATTATATGTATTCTACAAGTAGAAAATATGTCTTCCCCCACAACGAAAGGGATACAACATAATTTATAATTTCTATAAAGCATCATTTTCTTTATACTATCTCATAGAGTGGATAAGTCATAATAAAATCTCAAGACAATGCATTAGTACACTGTCCATATGCACAACTATTTATAATTGAAGTTTTAGGACTCTAATCCTAGAAAGTTTTCATAATCTACAAAGTAAAATCTTAAACATTCATACCACTGAAATTTAAAATTTTTGAACTTCATTTAGCAATTGAAAACTAAGTGCAAATCAGATTCAAACTTACTGTCCCAAACTTTCTAGAATTATCATCTCAAAGTCAATATTTTATCATAGCCACATTTCTCTATAAAATTGCATGAAGATTTACCATAATACAATAGATACATTAAGCCATATAGTATAAAATTTTCAGATCAATTTGAGCACAAAAGGTTAGGTATGTTAGTTTTTAGATTCAACACTTAGAAATAATTTCTAGCAAAATATAGTTCAACTTTTAAAATTCACTAAACATAAAATACTTGCTTAAAATTTTGGAAATTTATATGTCATGTTTTAGACATATTTAATAATATTCACTGAAAATTTTGGACTGTTTTGAACTCAATCACTTGGTTAAATAATGTCTAAAGTTCACTTGACAACGCAATAGATTAATTTCTAGCACAAAAACTCAATTTCAAAAATTCATAATAAATTCAATTATCTATAATTTTGAATGAAACAAAATTTAGTAGAACCATTAATGAGTCTAGTTTCTTAAATTTCAAATTTGGTTCCAAAAACTGAATTTTGGTATAGCAAATAATTTTGTAAATCTACTACTGTCAGATATATATATTTCCAGCAACTCCATGCTATCTTTAAAAATTCACAAAAAAGGATTTGATTATTTTTTTTCATTTTTATAATATCTAATAATATTTTCTTAAAGGTAGACAATAATTGGTTATTGGCAACATGGTGGCCTATCGATAATCTACTTGATTGATATAGGAACTGTCTAGGGGCTAGGCCTTAATGTCTTTCAGTTTTCCAAAGTAGACAAAGACAACTCACAAGTTTAGAATCAAGAATTACTCTACATGGCCTATTTTTTATTCAATATCTTTTATAACATGAATAGTCTGATACATTGAGCACTTCATTATCTTATGTTTATTTATTTTTATTTTTATAAACAAAAGAAATTGAGTTATAATTTATGAGAAGTACCAATTTGTTTTTCTTAAAAAGAACAGTCTTGTATGCAACCATATATGCATCATACATTGATGAACAACAAATTAAATATATGATTAGAGTTTTAACAGTATTCACATAAAATCACTCTTAAGATTGTTGTAAAATATTGAAAGATATTAGGGCTAGTATGACCCATACTTGTAATTTAAGGGTAAGAACAGATTATAAAACTTTTAACCACGAACCAGAATATGTGATAAGAAAATAGAGAAAGCAAACTTAGCGGATGAGGCGTGTGAGAACACTTCCCTTAAGAGTGATTTGCCCATCGAAGGTTGAACCTTAGTGTAGCAGGTTGGCAGGCCTCCACCCTCTAGGATACAACAACCAAAATCCGTACAGGCGTACACTCATAATGTATGGATTGAATCAACACTCCTTCACGTTCTCTGGTCTAAGAAATAACAAAACAGAGGTTGCAATGGAACAAGTGCAAACAATGGAAATGGTGGAACTGACACAGCAATGGAGCGTTAAGCAAATCAAGTAAAGAGAAACTACACAATAAGAGAAATACTTTCTCAAAACAGAACAAATATTGAACAGAAGAAAAATGGCTTTTTCGTGTATTGAACAATAAATCCAAACACCCCATTTATACTAGTTTGGGCAGAGAACAACAAAGGTAGGCGCAGAATTTCTGCCCCAAACTATGGTAATGGCTAATTAACAGCATTTCAATTGATTCTGTTGACTAGTAAAAGGGTTGACTGATATAACATGGAAGAAAATCAATATTGTATATGAAGGCTTGACAATCAAATATGGAAGTCAAATATAAATCAGTATTGGAAAGTTTGTTAATTAAAATTGCCGATGTGGGACACATGTATTGTGAGATACCCATGTATCCCAACAGTCTTTGCCGACTTGACCAGCCAACCATGCAACCAAAGAGGCTGTAACCTACAAGGAGGCTTCCAACACACCAATAAAGTTTACATAACACAATGTAATACATAATCTAAGGCACACTGAATTAGGAACAAAGGCATGCATGCACAACAAAGCCACACACAGTGATTACAAGGAAAACCCCAACCTTTTACTTTTCATTATGCATAAGAAACCTACACCGGCTAAGGGTTGCAGACAAAACTCATACAAATTTGTCTCCTTCACAATTGTGCTACCACTTAATGTGTTCTGCACCCTACCATGCATAAAATATATAAGCAACACACACAAGTAATTGCTTTAGCAGATGACACCCCCAACTACCAAAGGGGTTTGTTGGCATAATAGCATAAGCCACACCTGACTGTGCAGTTAACAACCCTAACTGTTGGGTTAGTGCTTGTCACGCCCCGAATTCCAGCGAACCCGTGGCGCGACTAACGAGACAAAAGGAAAATAAAATACTAAAGAAATAAAGGACAATATAACGGATTCAACCCAAACTTACATTCATTTTCTTCAATGTACATCCATGTAAAGCACAGTAAAAAAAAAAACATTCAACATGTCATTCGGGCTTAAGCCCTACATCACAAAACATGCCCCAACGGGCCAAATATCCTTCTAAGTTCAAATCTCCTCCACTCTGCAAGACTTCCTCAAGTCTCAACTACCGGGAGCGTCATCTGAAATGTTGTCCCATGCATGGGTCAGCTCAACTACTGGTACAATATAATGCTAATGCAAGAAACAAAATTAAGGGCGTGGCATGTGCAAGTGTACAGTTATATCTACATGTCATTCAATATCATCATACAACGTACTAGCAATAATCTACATGTCATCCAACTCATTAACATAATTTAGGGCATGGCATGTGCAAGTGTACATTTATATCTACGTGCATTCTAAATCATCCATGCAATGTAATAACAATAATCCATATGCTTTCCAAATCGTCCATGCCACGTAATAGCAATAATCCACATGCCATCCATATTATCCATGCAATGTAGTGACAATGCCCATGAAACACCCCCACCACTCTATGCCACAACCATGTCAAATCTATGCCATGTCCATGTCTCATTTTTGGAACACATCCGATGGAAGCTGAGTACCATGTCTCATTTTCAGAACACATCTGATGGAAGCTGAGTACCATATCTCATTTTTAGAACACATCTGATGGAAGCTGAGTACCATATCTCGTTTTCAGAACACATCTGATGGAAGCTGAGTACCATATTTAGCACCATGTGCTCAACCCACACTATGCTTTCAATGCATCACACCATGCCAATATGCCTTGATTCCACCATGCAATGATACAATCTCAGATAAGCAATTTTACCAACACATAGAACATGCTTTTAAACAATGTGTTCCACTTAAAGCAATCACAACATCTGAATAACAAAACATCTTCCACATGAATGCATGCAATACATGATCAACGAAAATACATACTCAAGCCATGTGTTCACAATCTTAACAACTCCCCCAAAATATAGATCACGAACAACCGAACACATAGAACAAATCATATCTCCATAAAGCAGCAAGAAGCACATAAGTAACGTAAGCAATCAACTCAAGGTTTCATGGTTTTAAATCAACATTCCTTATGTTATTTCTGACATTAAACAATTAAATATATGATCCATTCAATCAACATGCAAATCATTACTAAACTTAATTCTATTTCTTACTTAGCACAATATATCGTACCTGATGGGTTGGTCTCAACCCTAAGAAATCGTACTCGTGGTGTAGCTGAACTACAATGAAAATGCAGAAGGTCAGATCACCTTCTCCTTGCCTTTCCGTGTCCCTAAAATCATAAAATGCGACTCAGTTCATTTGTTACTTGAATTATGCTATTTACCAAATTTTATGTCTTTATTTTATGAGTTTCTATTTTGCCAAGTTAAACTCTACTATTGAGTCTGGAATGTCGAAGAAAATAGGTTTAGGCTTTTGCGGAATTTAATTCGGACATCCGAGCTAAAAAGGAAAAAACGGTCATTTTGCACTTTTCATGGGTCCTCACATCCCGAGACCTCTTTTCGTAAATTGGACTCCATGGTTGAGTCCAGAATGGTTGAGATAATAAAGTCACACTATTTTTTTTACTTAAATCGGAGTTCGTTTGACTACGTTTCAACTCAGGGGCATTTTGGTAATTTTCAAGGGTTCTACGGGTCTTTTATTTTTTTGGGACCTTATCTCATGTCACGGACCTCACCGTTGGTCTTAGGAGGTCCAAGATAGTTAGAATACATATATGGCTTGTCCCATTTGGACTCCTGGCCATTTCGGGTTATTTAACTTAATTAAATAAATTTAATTTAATCTAAATTATTAAATTATAATATATGTACATATTATTTGCATAAAGGAACGGGCGCTGTACTAGGGTGGCATCATGGCCAGGTGTCACCCTCCCCTCCTTCCCGTCTACGGTTCGAACCCGCAACCCCTTTTTTCCCTTTCTTCCTTTTCTTTTCATTTCCCTTTTTTTTTTTGAATTGTTGGGCCAAACCATGAGGCCCAATCCTCCTTTAAACAATCAGGCCCAATCTGTTTAAATAAAAAAAAAGGCTCAACTAATTAAAATAGGCCCAAGGGTTAAAAGAAACAGGCCCGACTCAGCCCCTTCACCGCACGACTATTCGGTCATCTTCTCCGGTGACCTGGTCGGCTCCGGTCACTAGGAAAACTGCAGTCTCTTTGATTTTTTTTCATGTTTTTAACATTGGTTTTTCTCTATTTTCACACTAAATGAATCCTAGGACCCTAAGCAATTATTTAGGACTACTTATGAACTCCAACACAATTCATATGCACTGACCACATCAGTTTTTTCGGCCATGCATACATTTTTCCGGTGAGCTAAAATTTCCTCATTTCTTGCTTATTTCTTTACGGTTTTTCTTAAAATTTTCCTATTTCATTTTCTGCATGCAATTAGGTCAGTTCCAAATCAATTATTTTAAATTTTTCACATGAAATGATGGGTTTCCCAACTTTTTCGTCCGACCTGCAACTAGATCTTGTTCCCTCATTTCTCAACTATTCTACTCGATTCTTTTTCCTAATTACTCCATATTTCATGCTGTTTTTGGTCCTATGTTCAAAATAAATTAAATCATGCTAAAAGTTTCTGAAACAGAAAAGTGGCTTACCTCCAAATTTCGGATTCCTTTGGTGTTGAGCTTCTCCTCCTCATGTCTCCACTCCAGATCTCTCTCTCTCTCTCTCTCTCTCTCTCTCTCTCTCTCTCTCTCTCCTTCTTTCTGATTTTCTTTTCCAACCTAACCAACACACACTCATATACACTGCCCTATCTCTCTCTCTCTCTCTCTACATCCCACGGTTTGCACACCCTGCTCTCCTATCATATACACATGCACAGATTACACTTTCCCCCACACCTAACCTACCAACTTTCTTACACTCATCATTTCCTGACTTCTTTTTCTACCTTCTCTCGTCTCAACTTTGCATTAAATGTTGCCTGCCTTCTTGGTTTTCCTATACATATATATATATATATATGTATATTACACCTCACACACACATATACCCGGTCTGCCACATGCACACACAGCAGTAGCTGTCATGCACTACTCTTTTGCACATAGATGTATACATACAACTCACTCCACATACATACATACAATACATTAGATATATATATATATATGTATATATATATCCACACGGATAGCATACATATTAAATACCAATATACACATATTATACTTTATGCCTATACATACATAATACATATATTATATATGTATATATTTTCATATGCGTATGTATATATTAAATTCCGGGCACGTACACATACACTCATATTTCACGGCCTATACTTATACACGTACGTATGCATGCATGAAAATACGTGCGTGCACGCATCACAAGACATGATTCTGGGTTACCCGGGCATTGCCCGTATTGGCTACTCAAAATAAACCTTTCACCTTCCAAAATTTTTCAGTCTCTAAAATATCCCGACGTAGAGTCCTAACAGCTTGGGTTACCTGGGTATTACACAACTTAACCGGTTTACCTCGATTTACGTGTCATGTCTCGGGTCAGGGTATCACAGCCTTATAGTCAAATAAAAAATTTATCCTCAATTTTTCATGTCTCTACAGTGCTAGACCAACCAGCTTGTGCCACTTATGCAGTTGTCAACCCCCAACTGTTAGGTTATGTGATGCTACCACTAACAGCACGCCTTAAGACCTCACTTCCATGTTCTACACCTGCCCTACACTTGTTGCACATGTCTTTAGCCTTTTGTGTGCCATTAAGGCACAATTCAATAACTGCCCTTTTGCGATCACGCACAGAATTAGCCACACGCCCCACTATCTACCCATGTAACTGTCACATCCATGAGTCAACTAAAACTGCCATGTAACTGCCTTGACAACCGCCTATGTGTAGGTCTGCCATATGTCATGTCCACACCACGAGTTAAGGTTTGCGCTAACTACCAAGCCACACACCCAAGCCAACTTTGCCTTGTCTTGGACCACTGAACCGAGCACATTGAGCCATGTTCCTAAACCACATCCAAACGTGTGTTGCCAAGCCATGTCACACATGTCTTGGTCTGTCTTGGTCTTACTTGCCATGTTAGGCGTAACCCTATGCCATGCCCATGAGCCATGCACCACTGAATGACCTAAGCTTGTTAAACTAAGTCCTCTCATGGCTGGTCTTCACTAACCAAGTCAAAGCTACCGTTTGCTACCATCACCGATGGTGGTGAAAGGTAGAGCCACCACATGCCCCACAACCATTTTTACTTTGACAAGCCACCACTTTGCCCCTTAGGTGCCAAGGTTCACTGGGGCACAAGTCTTGCTCACCCATGGGCACCCAGCTCAAGGGAATGACTCCTTCTTATATATGTCAAAGTTACTTTTACTAGACTGACATGAGTAGACACTGTTTTTTTGCAACCAAATTAGCCCAGCCATCCAACTGTTGTGCACCTAAGCATGCCAAATTGTGTCAAGGTGCTCTGTCTTGTGCTAAGGTCTCCCAAAGCATGCATCGACTTATGTCAAAGTACCGAAGTCCACTAACTTAGCCACTTTCAAGCATAACCAAAGCATGGCATGCCTCCCCATGTCTATGCCGCACATTTGGTCAAATCTCGCCAAGGCATGACATATCTTCCCATGCCTATGTTGCCAAGTTGAGTAAATTAGGGTCTGACACTAAACTACAGGCCTTATAATTTTTTTGTCTTTCATTTTTTATTGTTAAAGTATACTTTTTCATTTATATTTTGGCTAACTGAAATATTACCAGGTTCTAACTCGAATTACTATTTAAATGCATATTATGATTGAGAAAGATGAATTAATTTTTTTAATAGATGTTTAATATTTACAGCTTTATATCATAGTAAAGACTGGTATCTCACTTTATCTATATATATATATATATATAAACAATGCCTTCCTTATTAAATTTAGACACCCCATCAATACTTGTGTACCATACAGGTGCTTGAGTCATGAGGCTTCTTCTTCTTCTTCTTCTTTTTTTTTTTTTGTTTTTTTGTTTTTTGGGTTGATGATCGCTTATTGGAACTGGTTCTTATGAGTTGTAAAAATTATATTTTTAATGTCCACTCTTGTATGACTCTTTGAATGTTCATCCTTTTTGTATTTCTTGCATAATGAATGCCACTTATTGAGAATGTTAACAAATGTCCACACTTTTATGTCATTTATTGAGAATGTTAATGAATGCTATTTGAAAACATTAGCATTATTTATAATATAATTTTGGGTTGAAATGAAATTTTAAAATTATATATTATGTATTTTAAGTTTGATGCTAGATTAGTTATCAAATACATTTTTTATTTTTGTTTTCATTTTTTAAAGAAACGGTCGTGTTTTTTGTTTTTACTTTTTTAAAAAATAAACAGAAACTAGTTTTCGTTTTTTGAAAATTGAAAATCAAAAATAGAAAATGTTATCAAACGCAACCTTATATATTATATTTTTTTTATACTTTAGTTATCCACTATTATATTAATAGAAATTCCTTACAAGAATTATTATTTATATTTTTATAATTTCAAAAACTTGTTGACCTTTAACATTTTTTTCAAAATTAAATTATGTTGAAGGAATTATTTTAATGGTTTTTGGTTTCTTTTAGAATGAGAAATTTAGAGAAATTATTCGAGCTTTTAGTATACAATCAAAATATGAAAAAAAGTATAGTAATTTATTAAAGAAACGGTGAATAAAAGCTAAAAATTGAAATTAATATTCGAGTTCGGGCAGGGCTCAGGTTGAACCAGATACTAATGAATTTTAATTTGAGTTAAGCTCAGGTTGGGTTGATTGGGTTCGGACCATGCTCGATTTGACTATTTTAAAGCTTGGATTGGGTTTGGTTATGACTTAACCCGAGCCCGGACCGCTCGAGTTGCACTCCTACAAATACATGAACATCTTTTTTATTTTTCAAAGGGGCAATGCTATTCCTAGGTCATCCAAATGTTAAAATATCATGTCTCATATATTAACATTTTCTTCATTATACTAACAATATATAAATTTTTTGCTTCGAACAAAATTCATCATTAACAATGTAACAATTTAAAAAAAAAAACATTTATATATATATATAACTAAAATATCCTAAATAGTAAATTTATACTTTTCATTAATGTTCGTATCCCAACAATTCTGACAAGGAAAGTTAATGTAATATAAAAAAATTTAAGAAAAATTTCTATAATTGTCAGATATCACATGAGCAAGGCTATGTAATTATCCTCAAAGAAAGTTATAAAAATTATTAATTATTTTTTTAAAAAAGATTATTAATTATTAGGAATTTTTTAATTAATCACCATAATACCTACCAAAACATAAATAAAAGATCACCAAAAATCATATTAATTTCCAATTTTATTTGAATAAGAAAGAAAATATGAGGGGGAAATTAGGAAAAAATTATATAGACGTTTTGATTTGATCTTTTATAATAATCACCTCTTCACGTGTTAAAATATATTTTGCATCTGTCTTTTCTATTTTAATTACATCAAATCAATCAAAACACCTCTACACGTATAAAAAATATGTAATTGTATATGTCTTATCTTTTACTAAAATTGCAAATCAAACGAATGCTTAACTAATATTAGTGTTAAATAGTAAAGTTTATTGACAGAAAATATAAGAAGATGATCTCTGAAATTATAGTACCACCTCAAATACAATTGAGTCTTGTGACTGTTTTATATATAAGAACCATTTCCATGACCTGGGCAATTCAATATAGAAAAATGAGTTTTAATTTATTTTTGTATGCATTTTAGTTTTTGTTTGTTTCAATGCAAGATAGTTTTAATATTTTCAAATCTTTAATTGGCCATAAAGTGTATTACACAAGTTTTTAGAGAACATAAAAATAATTTATAGTTTTCTATGTAAGGACTTTTTGTAATATACATTAAAAATTCATTTGTCCAAATGGTAGATATGGATATATAAATTTATAAATGCAAGTATATTAATGTGCATATATGTGCTTATACATGTATATATATAAAATTTCCTGTGTATATAATATATACACACACACACACACACCACTTACATACATATATGCTTTCACATATATTCAGTTTATATGAACTCCTGTATACCGGCCTATAAATATACTTACACAAAAGACCCATGTTCACATTTATATGCATGCTTAGATAAGTATTTATCATGCATTTTAAGAAGTAATAAATAATTCATAATAACTTCAACCAAATATGGAGTAATAAATAAGAAGAAAATGGGTTATTTCATATAAAAAAAATTATACCAACAATATTGTTTAAATATAAAATGGGTATTTTTTTCATGTGTATTTTTACATGGAAACAAATAAAGCAGTGAGCATCATTTTCATGTCTCATGTCCCAAATATGTATTTTTTTTTCGATGAGATATATATATATATATATATATATATACACACGCGCGCGTCATATTAGCTGCGTTTGGATAGAGATTCAGATATGATTTTCTGAAAAATATTTTTGAAATGTGTTTCAAAATTTTGTAATTGATTTTTTTAAAATTGCGAAAATACGTTTAGTTATGCTAATCAGAATTCAGTTTCTGAGTTAAAAACTGTGAAAATGTGTTTGGATATAATAATATTTGAATTCAAATTTTTGAGAACAAAACAATGAAAATACATTTGGATCTGAAATTTGATTCCATATTTTTTAAGATAAAAAAATAGAGAAAATGCATTTGGATATAATTTAATTTTTTGTAATCTAAATTATTAATAATAATCAGTCATTCAATTTGTAACAAGTCCAGATTCCTTTACAGCACAATAACAAAATATGAAGTTTCAACTCATTTTCGTATATTAAACAACATATGAAATAAGTGCACCAATTAGATATAAACCACAATATATATATTTATATATACACCAAAAAGTTGAAGTATTGTTTACCTCTGTCCAATCTCTAGCTTATAATAATACATAAAATTAAAAAGATTACAATAAACCCTAGTATCATGTTGCAAATGCAACATGCACAAACCACCCCCCAATGTGGTTATGTTGATGCTACAGTCTGATTTGAGTGATTCACTATATTTCTCACAATTTGCCTCTGATATTCATCTACCCATATGAAGGATCTAGGATGATGGCTCCCTAATGGACAACAATAAAATAACCTGCCATCATTTCTTGTGGTGCGTGCTATAAAAACTCGCATTGCTCCAGCACCACATTGGCAGTGTGGTGTTTCCATTTCTTCTTTACGCATGCAGTTTAATATGTACTGTGAGAAATACAACATTGACAAACACATGAAATTCATGATCAAATTCACTAAAAAAATACAAACATATTACCTATTGTTAGAGACAGGTAAAAATATATTCTACATCATAGGCAGCAGCAAATGGAAAAAAATACGTTAACACGGCTATCCACAAATTAATGGATTGATGATATACACAAATAGAAAATAGTATAATAGACATACATATCATTGTCTATGTCCCTCATGGTCCAACCACATTTGGTCAGCTATGTGATCGCGTAAATGCGCCGTTTGGTTGACTTGTTCTTGGGACATCGTCGTTTGCATCCATGTCATTGTCTACAAATTCATTAAATATTGTATCCCCACTTGAATGCATACGAATAAAATTATGAATCGTACAACAAGCCGTCGCTAATGGACCTTGGCGAGCAATTTTGTAGTTAGGCATGTGCTTAAGCAGCAGGAACCTCGCTTTTAATACACCAAAACACCTCTTTATCACATTTTGCAAGGAGAAATGCCTCATGTTGAATAATTCCCTTCTCCCAGTAGGCGTATGAGACTTGCCTTAAGACTCCCTTACATGGTATCTCTCACCACAATAAGGTGATAAGAAACCTGTCACATTCGTGTACCCAACATCTACGAGATAATATTTTCCTAAATTAAGATTAAAATTAAACCATATAAGCAAGCATGTCCCAAATAGATAATATAATATAGGATATCTAATGTTTTTCTTACCAGTTGGTGGCATTGAAAATTGCAAATCAGGATTTGTGATTGCATTTATAAAAACACAGGAGTCATTGGCACTTCCCTCCCAACCCGTGTATACAAATGTGAACAACATATCAAATGAACATGCAGCCAACACATTTTGTGTTATTATTGTTTTACGACTGCGAAAGGATATTTGTTTAGAAGCTGGTGCCCATGCAGCCACATGTGGCCCATCTATGGCACCAATACAGTCCTACCAAACAAATGTTGACTTAGGAAATATCTTCAATTAATGAAACAATTGGTGAAATTTAAAAGTGGAAGGAAGATCGCATACCACAAAATAAGGGTTAAATTTAGGGTTGCTCAAAATTTTTGGTGTAGTTGTGTATGGTGGCTTTGGACGAATTAGAAACATTCCTAATTTTGCTATAGCCCGCATCACCTCTTTAACGTGATGGTTGATTGTTTCTAACGAGTGATGAAATCTTTCGGCTACCACCCTTTGTCTACTACGATGTCCTATGGTTAGTAAAAAAATTGCAATGAATTCCTCAACTGAGACATATTGATGTAACTAATATCAATGAATCCATCCCTCAATGTGTTGCAAAGGGCCATAAATGCTTCCGTATTCATGTGAAGCATATCATACATTTGAGTTGGATGCCCCGTTAATAACTCTTGGATATATGCATATCCTGATAAAGCAGATGTTCTACATGCTTGCCTTTCAATATTATTAGACATGTGTTTATATAGTTTAATCAACATAGCATTATCCATGAACTCATCAAAGTTGTCAATTTCAAAATCCCTAGTATCATCACTTGACATTGTACTGCAATGCAGTAAAATAAGTTATAACAACTTCGTGTTCATAAAAATGGTCCCAACAGTAAATATATATATATATATCATAGTATATTTTACTATAACTAGCAAAAAGCTAGGATGTAATTAATATAACAAATTTCATAGCCCTTGAATATATAACTATAATCATAAATTATTGCAAGCTTCCATCATGGTAAAATAACTAATATTTTTAAAGAATTAGAATTAGAAGGCTAAAAGTAGAAATACTAAAACCTGACTAAGAGCAATGGAGGGAGAAAATGTGTTACTGGGTTGAAAGTGCAGTGCAGAGATTATGCCAAGAAGCAACGAAGGAGAAATAATAAAACAGACAACCTATAAAACACACACAACGATAAGTGAACAGTCAGTTTTAAAAAATAAACATAACACATTATAATAAAAAATAACAATACGTTTTTGATCTAAACTCCAAGTGGATCACCCTCAACATTGTAACTATATCTCTAATAGAGCAACAACGCAATGATAAGAAATAAGTGGAATAACAATCATATTTTTTTTAGTGTAAAACTAAAAAAGTATGTATAAAACACATATTAAAATGTTAAAAAAAAAGGAGCAATAAAATAAATAGACACAATCAAAACAACCATGTGTATAAAAGGATATGCATTGTAATACCCCGACCCAAATAAAATAGAATAATTCCATTTACGTTCTAAGAATCAAATAATAATACCAAGCTTAAACCAAGCCAATGAGTATAGTACCAAAAGTGAACCGAGATCAACTCAGACCAAGAACAGTAGACCCCAAAATATCCGAATTATCATGATGCTTAGTGTACAATGATGGGTACGCATACCGAGGTAAATAGTAGAAGCCATGACCTCAGAAAATTACGAGATCGGGAAGAAGCCCAAGTACGAATAGACCGAGCCGATAAATATAATACCAAATTAGACCCGAACTATCATAGTAAGTTATGTATAGTAATAGGCACGCAATTTGAGACAAATAGTACAATTCACGAATTGAGTAATATACGATGTGTTAATATACAATATTGATTTATAGACGACCTCGAGTACCCCAGGACTACCGTATGAGAAAACCAGACAGTACGAAAAAGTGTACACGTAGGCATATACATGCATGAACGCGTGTATGCGATATATATATATATATATATATCCATGTACATGAATATACAAATATATATATATATATATGTATATATATAGTTAATTAAGTATATATACAAGCTATATGTGTAATACATATATATATATATACATAAATGGCAATATATATATATATATATATAATATGCAGCATTATATATCTATATAGGTATGCATGCAAGCAACTTACATGCAAATGTGACAAAAAGGAAACAACAAGAGAGTGTCGGCCAAATGTGTGTGTTTAGTGTGTGTAACACATTACTATATAATACATATATATATATATATATATACACACAAATATCAAAAGTAAAGAATGCTGAAAAGAAATCAGCCAAAATTTAAGTTAAAGAAAGCTGTAAAAATAGTAAGAAGAAAGAGAAAGAAATCAGGCTGCAAGTGGCGTTGCAAGTAGGAGAATTTCCTATATATATACGTGAGAGGGTTAGAGGAAAAATCATAAACCAAGAAGGAAGGGAAGAATCTGAGAGCTTGAGAAAGTTTCTGAACCATTCAGAAGTAAAAACAAGAAAAAGAAGTGAGAGAAGGGGTTACTGCGAGCCAAAAGCTCAAACAAGTAAATAAATTGAATTCTAGCTTTTACGATTTTAAGCATGAAAGCTTGTATAAGCTTAATGGTTTTAAAGAGCATGAAAAATGGTAAATTTAGGAAGAAACCGCAGCCCATTTGGTGAAGAAATGAGTGAGAAAAACCAAATTAAAGGTTGAAGGATAATTCCGGGTCATTGGATTTTAGATCATTTTAGCTCGTTTTATAAATGGAGAATTATTGCCTATAGGTGCAGCAACTTGTAGGAAAAATTTGGGCTGAAAACAGCGGCTAAAAAGCAACAAAATAGGAAAAATTCAGTTCACCGGAAAACTGGGCAACTCACCGGAGTTGGCTGTAACTCCATTTTTCGAGGCCTTCCGGTGTCGAAAATCCATTTTTGAGGGTGGTTATGAAAAGCCCATGAGAAGTAGGAGAACAACCTGTTGATTGGGTGTTGAAACATCACTAGACAAAGGCCGCTGTCGCTTGGGAAGACAACTAGCGCACGGTTGGAGAAACGCGCTGTACGCTGTTCACGTTGGAGCTTGGGCCACGGGTTGGGTCAGGTCAACCCGCCCAACCACACGAAATGGGCTATTGAAACGACATAGTTAGGAACTATTTTAAAATTTTGATTTGTGGTGTTTGGATGTAAGTATAAGAAATTGGAATTAAAATTGAAATTGGGAGCAATGATAGGCTATCCAAGGTTTAGGCTTAATCTGTTGTTTGGCTATTCGAAATTGGAATAAGACTTTCTGAAATTTGAATTTGACCCAGAAATTATGATAATTACAATTTGACCCAAAGTAATAAAATAATATTTAATTTAAATAATTATAAAAAGGAGAAATTACCAAAATGCCCCTAAGTAAAAAATGAGTCAAACGGACTTCGATTAAAGCGAGCAAATAGTGAATTTTTATTATTTCGAACATTCCAGACTCAACGGTGGAGTCTGATTTATGAAATATGTCTCGAGAAGTAAGAACACGTAAAAGTACAAAATGACCGTTTTGCCCTTTTTAGTACAGATGTCCAAATTGAATTCCGCGAAAGCCTAAACCGACTTTATTCGACGTTCCAAATTCAATAGTAGATTCTATTCTAGTAAACGAGATACTTATCACAAAAGAGACATAAAATTTGATGAATAACATAATTCATATAACTATAGACTGAGATGCGTTTTATGAATCATAGGAACGCCAAGAGAAAATGAGAAGGTAGTTTGACCTTCTAGACAGATGCAGAAATAGGTAAGTAATATCTGATCTCTACATGTGATACTTCCGGCCATGTCAACAGTTTTTCATATACTATCTATTGTATTACATACATGCCAGAAAGTTATTGAATCCACATTTGATATTGTTCTATCTTGTGGGAAGTATTTATTGATTGCCATATATCTAGATCATGATTTTGTACACTTGTGCACAGATTCATTATACACTTGTACCCAGGGCCAAAAGGGGCCAACCAGTTATATTCTTAGCAGCTTAGATTATTATAGCCCAAAAGGGGGAGACAGTTATATTCTCGCTGCTGAGAACAGTTATGTTCCATATTTATACTCTTCGTAGAGGTAGCATGATCTTAATATATTATTAGTACCAGATTTGTGCTCAGTCACAAACTCCATTTGATGCTTACTACGACCTACGGGTCAGGTTCCAAAAGGGGAACACCAACTACATTGCTATGCGAGGCATGGGATGTAGAATTACCACAGAGCTCTGAGTGCTGTTTGGGGGCCCTAGTTAGAGAAATCGCCTGAATGAGTACTCTAGAGGGGCAACCATGCCCCGAGTTATAGTGCATCTATTTTTGTTGATATCACTATCATTTATTATATTTTATAGATGATCATGTTATACCATTATGAATGATCATGAGGTTATATAGCTTTTTATTGAGTACATACGATTATACTTGAGACAGCTCATGACTGTAGCAGTATGATATTTGTTATCAGATCAGATTCCCATTGTGATTATCATTTGTGCTTCTACTATTTGATATCTATTGATGAGTTTTATATTTCTTGACTGGCTATCATGTTGCATTATCCTAGTTCTTTATGGATTATGCCTTTCTATATTGACCTGTACACATGGCAGAGCAAAGGAATACTTATTGAGTTTTCATAGCTCATACAGATACTACATTCATTTTCAGGCACAGATATCGAGAGCAGACAATAAAGCTTGCTAGCATAGAGATGGACATTACTTTTTGAAGTTGCAAGTGTAATATGTAGTATAGTCTTGTAGCCTCCCATGTCATCCACGTCTTGGAGATGTAATGTATAAGACTTTTTAAAGTCTATATTTTGAGAAAAGATATATATATATATATATATATACATGCAACTTTTATTTAAAGTCTTTCACTGTTATGTTTATATTATGATAGTTGTTGCATGTTAGTAGCACTGATTGTGTAGCAAGTTTCATATGAGACCTGGTTTGGCAAAAAGGGTCGGATCAGGGTTTGCGATTCGAGATCTGCAGAGGGTGGGTTTCGGGTCGTGACATACATACAGTAGAGTCCCCAAGTAGATATTTAGTAGCCACACATAGAAAAAAGAAAAAGAAAAAAACAATAGCATATTAGTACAGTCATCCAGAGTAGGGTAATATTGTTCAAGACAGAACACTAAACAACTAACTGAACCATCAACACTCGTCTTAGAGCTTCAACACCCAATTCAACTTCTTTCCCTGGGCATACCGATGAACATAGTGTGCCATTTGTCTTCTAGGAACATGGTACATGCCTTGTGGTACTGCTCATCGTTAATATCAACCAGGGAATCTAGTATGTCCATGCATGCCTCAATACAGTAGGGATTTGATTCTGTGCTTGAAGTGTCACGACGTGCTCTTTCTTTAATCTATTTTGTTCGAGCAATCGAGTATAAAGTCCATGCTTCAAATGCTTTCTCCATACTAGAGCTCTTGCTCCATTTCTTATGTCCAGAAGAAGAAAAACCATCTGAACCTCGCTTTCAATTACTTGGGGTTAGATTGTCATTAATTGGGGAATTTGGTAAAGGTGTATTACCATTTACATGGACACCACCCCTCATGAAGTTGTCCTTTAGATCTCTCTTTTCATCAAATGTAGGAGGTAACTGCCTACAAGACTTAGCAAGTGCACTGGTGGCAGTTGTGGTATTAAAAATAATACCCAACAGATTGTAGTGCTCACATCATTTCCTTCGAAACTGCTTCGCGCTCAGGTGTGCCTACAAAGGTGAAATTTTTTTTTCTGAAAAAAACTATAATGTAGGGTGTGAATAAACTCAAAACCAGTAGCTAGGAATAGATTACCCTAATATATCGTTGCCAAACATCCTCTAGTGTCGTGACAGTGTTGGTATCATGGTCCGGACCAAAACCCGATTGTTCCAAAAGGTGTGAGAATACTCTATACTTCATTCTTAATCGATTAAAGTTTGATTTAAGTTTTGCCACTGTGTACCACCTACCAAACTTTTGAAAGAGCTCCTCATCAAATCTTTGGAACAACCGCCTTGGAAATTTATTGGTCAGTAAAGAATTTCGGTGCACTTCTTCGACCATTAACCTAATAAAAGATTCTTCCACCACTGACAGCCAAGGGACTGCATCTTCGTAATCATCCATGGGTCTTGCCATCTAATAAAAATTATGTGAAAAATTTTAAAATAAACAACGCCTTGGCCTATTAAGGATGTGGCAGTAGATAAGTTGGCTTCATTTAATTATTAATTAAATTAAGGTGGTTTTTGTACCTCCCTTAGAAATGCAGCAAATAGAAGTAGACACACATATATATATACACACACACACACACACACATATAAGGACATGATCTTACAACTTTATATTCTCACACTCACACACACACACAACACACACACACACACACATAGAGCATAGGTCCCAAATGAAGATAATAGATTACAAAGATATTGGGAATCAACTTCTACAACGCAAAATTATAAATAACATAAATGCCAAATCAATTATCATCAAAGATGTGGTCTTAAATTCTCATCATAGGAAATATATGTCAGTCTATGCATTTAACTTTTGAGATCCTTCCAACTATGACACACCCCGGCTGATTGATGAAGGCCTAAATTGCTAAAATTTTTTACAGCAAATACCACTGCATTCGTCATTAGAAACGAAGCAGCTAAGATCAAATGTTCTTAATTAACTCCACAAGCTTGGTAAGAAGTACTAGTGGTGTTTAGGCAATGAACTTAGATTATTACTCGTCATGTTTAATACACAATGATAGAATTGTCATTCCATCAAATGAAATAGGAAATTGAATAAAAATGATATGGAATGAAATAAGGATTCCTCATCTAGATAAATGCTTAAAATGATTTTTAATAGAATGTTCATTTTATAGAATAGCCATTTCCAATCATATTAAATAAGAATAGGAATGAAAAATTAGAATGCAGATTTATGTCCATCCCACCGTAACAAACATGACACAAGTGTTCAAGTAATCCCCGAGGCCCTAACATGAAACAAACTGACTCAATTACTGTAAAGGTTTGAAATTTCAAAATAATTTTTTTTTAATGAATGTGTATATGTATATTTAAGGTAGTGTATGCGTATGTATATGTACATATATGTTTAATGTATTGTATATATATTAAAAGAAAAAGTGTGCAACGTGTACTGGTGTGTGTGGTGAGTGTTGTGTGTGGTTCTTGTTTAAAGAAAAAAAGAAGGATAATATGAAATATTTATATAATATGTATGTATTATATGATATCTCTCAAGTGAGACAAAAGAAAGAAAAGAAATTGAAAATTCAACATAATGGGCGTCCAACTGAAGTGTACAGGAGAAGAAAGAAACAAGAAAACAAAAAAAGGGGGGCTGCCGTAAGAGTAGACTAGAATAGGAGGGGCGGTACAGGGATATTATAATTATATATATATATTATATTGTGTGGAGTAGAGAGATGTTACAGAGGAGAAAAGAATGAAAAGAAATTGGTGTTGCTGTGAGACACAGACCAGGAAACGTGTAACAGAAGAGAAAAATGAAGAAAGAGTGAGAAAAAGAAGAAAGAAAGAGACGGCTGTGCAGCAGATCTAGGGGAGTTTTAGAGCAACAGGGCAGGAGATAATATATATATATATATATGTATATGAAATATTATGGGGATAAGAGATAAATTAGAAAGAAAGATATGGAGTAGAGAAACCGGAGGAGCAGCAGCAGCTATTGCGGCAAAGCAGCAGTAGCAGTGCGTGGTGCTGCACCGTGTGGGGGCTGTCCAGAGTAGTTGTGCAGCAGCAGCATGTGCCGCTGCGTGGTGTGGGGTGGTTACCACAAAACAACAGTAGAGTTGCACTGCGTTGAGTATGTGCAGTGTGTATATCGTGTGGTGTTGCGGTGTGGTTGTGTAGCGGCTGACCGAGAGAGAGGTTGGGTTGATGTGCGTGTTTGTATGTGTGTAACAGAGAAGGGAAATGGAATAGCAGTGCAGCAGATTTGCTTGTGCAGCGACTGCCGTAATGAAATTGGAGAACCTGGAGGGATTTGGAAGCAGGTGGGGTTATGTGTGTTGTTTATGTTGGTTGGATCGGTTCAGAATGGTGTTGATGAGTTGCGGCAGTAGCGCGGTAGACCAGATGAATTTGGATTAACGAAACGCGAAACAACATGGTAAAATACTAAACTTTAGTCTTGGATTTTTAGAAACATGAATAATTAAATTGATTGTGGGATTTCATTAAATATAGAAACCGTTTTAGATCAAATGGGAATCTAGAAAAATAATCCAAACACAATTTAGCGGTTGAGTTTTGTATTTTTATTTGGGCCAAACCGGGTCGACTCCGACCCGACTCACCCATTCAGATGGCTGCCTAATACTGTTACTGTATGACTAAAATTTTAGATTTGAGTTCGGAATGTGTTTGGTTGAAAAGGAGAAGCTATCCAATGATTGGCTTATAATTGAAAAACAATGAAAAACGTACAGTAATTGGAAATGTTATGGGTAGTAAAATAGAATTTTGTGAAATTTTGATTATGCCCAGAACTTATGGTTAATTGTGAATTAACCCGAGAAATAAATTAATTAAATTTTAATTTAATTAATTAGAAGAGGGAAGATTACCAAAATGCCCTAAGTTGAAAAGTAGTTCAACGGACTCCGAATAAATTAATTGAATAGTAAATTCTTATTATCTCAGGCATTCTGGACTTAACTGTGGCATCCGATTTACGAGGATAGGTCTCCGGAAATGGGAACCTGTGAAAGTACAAAATGACCATTTTGCCCTTTTTAGCCGAACATCCAAATTAAAACCCGCGAAAGCCCAAACCTATTTTCTTCGACGTTTCGGATCCAATTGTAGAAATTATTTTAACAAAACAGAAACTAATAAAATAAAGACATAAAATTTGATGAATAGCATTATTCAAGTGACAAACCGACTAAGTTACATTTTGTGATTTTAGGAACATCGAAAGGCAAAGAAAAGGCAGTCTGATCCTTCTACATTCTCACTGCTAGCCACTACACTACGAGCGCGGTTTATTTGGGTTGAGACCAACCCTTCAGGTATGATATTTTACTAATGTGAGAAATAAGGTTAAGCTTAGGAGTATTTAGTAAGATGATTGAATGTTCTCTGTGCTTAATTGCTATTAGGAAATCACTTAGAATTTGATTGTCTCGATAGCCCTAGATTGGTTGTTTGTGCACTTATGTATTTCTTTGAATTGTTAAGAAATTTGTTTGATTGAATGATAGATGTGGGCCATGACTATATGTGTATTCCATGTGTTATCATTGTGTGTGATTTATAGAATTGTTAAGATGATGAATGTGAAAACCGAGCATGTGATCAAATAGATTGTTCATGATATGTGGACTTATGGACTGAGTTGTGTGGTTTGATTATTGCTTTAAGTAGAATATGCATCACTTAAAGCATGCTTCATGTATTGATAAATTGTTTCGTTAAGATCACATCATTGCATGGTGGAATTAGGGCATATTGGCATAGTGTGATTCCTTGAAAGCATAGTGTGAGTTGAGCACGTGGTGCTATGCATTATGAGGGTGTAGATCCTGTGGTGAAAAACCCAAAATCGGCTATGGCACTCATGCCAGCGGGGACGGACCGTAAAGTGAGAACAAAGTTACTCAGGCCTTCGGGGAAGGACCGTAAAGTGAGACATGGGTGTGACATAGAGTTTGCATGGGTGCGTCATGCATATTGATCATGCATTGCATGGATGACACTGCATGACATGTAGAGATAAATGTACACTTGCACATGTCACGTCCTTAATTTTGTTTCTTGCATTAGCATTATATCATTCCAACATGTTTGCGCTGACCCATTCGTGGGCACAGGTTTCAGATAAAGCTCCTAGTATGTGGGACTTGATGAAGTCTTGGAGAAAGGAGAGGAAATGAATTTGGAAGAGTATTTGGCCCTTAGGGTATAATTTGTAATATAAGGGCTTCAGCCCAAACAGTATGTAGGAGATAACTATTGAGTATATCTTATATGTATATGTTAAAGGAAAAGAATGTGTGTTTAATTTTCATGAATTGTGGCCATCGAGTGAGGACGGATTGTGACGTGTTTGTATATACATGTGATGTATTGTGATTATCAGGGGAAAAAGGCTCGAAAAACAAAGGAGGTTCTGTCAAAATTTTCTGAAAAATTAAAGGATTGTCAAGTGTGTAAAACACCTGGTTTATTATGAAAACAAGGGGCAAGGCCTTATGGATTGTACAGAATAGGGAGTTTGGTTAGTGTTTGGAATGTCTTGGATTCTACTTTATTTCTTTATTATTTTATTTTCCTTTGTCTCGTTACTCGCGCCTCGGGTTCGCTGGAATTCGGGGCGTGACAATTACCCTTACACAGCTGCTCCGACTCTACTGGAATAACAGACACCCATTAAGATTCCAACCTACTCTTAATATTTTGAGAGGTCACCTGATGAGCAGCTTGTTATCATTTATGCAAAGCACTAAGCTCTACTTTGAGATAATCTTGAAATTTCCCAAGGATAATTCTTATTAACAAAAGCCTTGATAAGCGCTTCTCAGTTAGATTATTATAAACAAATGCAATTCAAATTTTAACTTCCAATTTAAATAAGAGCACCTCTCTACAAGCTATGGCTTCTATTTCCAAAACTAAGGAACAAGCAAATGAACTAACACACCCATCAATTAAATTTTCTTAATGATCTCTGAAAACTATTCCACTACCTACTAAATTAAATTTATGAACCAAAGTAGCATGGGTGTTAACTTTAATCTAGCTTGCTTCAGGGGAACCCGAATTGAACAATTTAATACAGGAGCTGCAACAGTAGTGAGACTTGGAGCAATAGCAATATATAGAGGGGATATTGAGAAATTCTTCTGCAAACTCATGAGCTTTAATAATCAATCACATCTTGAGGATCAAGATCTTTTTTTTTAACCAGATTACCTAACGTGTACTCAAAATCATATTAAACATGGTGTTTTAATCATTGGATGAGTTAGGAATTATTGAAAAAGTAGTTGAAATAAAAAAAAAAAAAAACTCAATCTCGATACCATCAAATGATTAAAACACATTGTCTTATATGAGATTGAACTCGAGCTTACTATATCATTGCCCTATACCAGCATACTAAAATGAAAGCCCACAGTTACTTGAAGAATTCAGAGTCCTTGAACAGTCTTTCTCAAGTGATATAATAACCATATATCAAAGCTGGATAGATGGTTAGAAATAACAAACTGAAGTTGGCTACCATAGCATACACTCCTAGTTCAAGTGCCGAAAAGTAATAATGCTCAATGGTTTCAATTTGGTTCTTTCAAATCTGATAGAAAGACTCTTTTATCACTTTTCTTTTCAATGTATAGGTTTTATCTTGATACCAAATCATTGTGGCAGGCTTTCCAAATAAACATTGTAACTTTTGTGGCTTCCATTTATCTTCTATAGCTCATTAGCTCATTAAGGAAGGAAAAAAGATGACTTGACTTCTGATAACTTTGATATAATGAGCTTTAGACGTCACTGATGGAAGCCAGTTTTGATAGTGATATCTAGATACAATGTGTATCCATATAAGTTCTATCTTTTTGAAGGTGTGAGGCTAATAGGCTTTCCAGAGTGTTAACATTTTGAATTTTAGTACTTCGTACCTAGGTTGTCAATAAGATTTACTATAACTTTTATACTGTTTGAAACTTGTATGTTTTCAAATGAAATAGGCTTAGGAACACTTTGAGGTTAGCATGTTAGATACATGGCAAACAGTTTGAACACCAGCTCTGGTGTCAACATCTAGTAATATAGACTAATCCACAATTCCTATAACCATTTATAACATAAGAATTAGAGGTAACTGAGTTACAAGCTTCTTTGTTTTGAGGTAGTTTATGGGTATCGAAGATGTAGAGAAATTTTTGTTCTTTTTTTCATTAGCCAAAAATGTGTTATATTGTACATATAACAATCCAGAAAAGCATAAACAATCCAAAAAAGCACAATAGTCCTAAAAAAGATTGTGAAGATGCAGCGTTTTTGTCATTGCATACCTTTTTGAATGGGGAGGAAGGTACTGGCACAACGTTTTCGTCAGTGTGTGAGTGATCGTCTTTAGAAACTGCTTCTGCTTGTTTTCTCTTATGCCCTCTAAGAAGCATCTGCTGTGTTAAAGACATAGAAGACTCTCACATGTACTAAATAGAGAATAGAAACCCTACACTATTAGTTGGAAAGATGGATGCGATAGGTGAAAGAATTGGTTTGAGACACTTGAATGCAATTGAAATAGGGAAGATTTGCTTTGAAATTTGTTAAATCTATAGGAAAGAACTTACATCGACTTACCTTTGATGAGACGCTGTTCAATCTATAAGAGAGAACGTAGATCGAGGAACCCTTTCACTGCGTGTTGGGGTGACGTTGTGGAACTCGACTAATACATTGATCGACATACCATCTTACATTCTAGATTTGATTTGAGAGAGAACAAGAGATCATGTCAGATTTTCTGAACAAATTGCAACGAACAGTTTTGTGTGAGTAAGAGATAAAACAAGAGCGGCGACAAGTGCGAGAAGGTGCAGAGAGAATCGAATCACCCCCTGTATATAGTAGGGTTATATAAAGAGAGAGAAAGAGAAAGAGAGGTAGAGAGTGAGATGCAGTGAGTGAGAGAAGGCGTCGCGTGAGTGAGAGAAGGCGTCGCGTGAGACAGTCATCCAGTTTCGTCTATTAGAGGCTAACCATCTTCAGTTGTACATTTGATCTGAGAGAGAAAGTGAGATCGAGAGAGATTTGTAGACAGTGAGATGCAGAAAGTGAGATGCAGAGTGTGTGAGTGATTTGATCTAAGAGAGAAAGCGAGATCGAGAAAAGCCAGGTCGAGAAAGATTTGCAAAGAGTGTGGGAGAGAGAGATTTGCAGAGAGTGAGATGCAGAAACTAGATCGAGAGAGATTTGCAAAGAGTGAGATACAGAGTGCGTGAGTGATTTGATCTAAGAGAGAAAGGGAGATCGAGAAAAGCCAAGTCGAGAGAGATTTGCAGAAAGTGTGAGAGAGAGAGATTTGCAGAGAGTGTGAGAGAGAGAGATTTGCAGAGAGTGAGAGAGTGAGATGAAGAAACCAGATTGAGAGAGATTTACTAGAGAGTGAGAGTGAGATGCAGTGCGTGAGTGATTTAGGTACTGTTATCTTTGTCAGAGGCCAACTCAGTACGAAGGGCCATTTCTTCTTGATTTCTGAAGATATGTTTTTGATCTATTCTGAGAAAATCACTCCCTTAGTCAGGCACCAATTCAATACCAAACAGTTTTTTCAATTCTTGGATACTGTCAATTCGATTTTTGGTAGCTATCTAAACGGGCCTTAGTATTCTAAAGGTGTTTGGAGTTGACTCTTCAAGCACATTGTGCATTTGAAAAAAAGTAACCCAAAATTATTATTTTTTAACTCACACCACCACTTATATAGAGAGTAAAAACTTGCATTACCTAGGCATGCTGCTGGGCCCTACTAGCCACAGCAGGCGCTCCTACTGCTGGAGCCTAGAGCTGGTTGCCGAATAAATAAAGTTCAAAGCCCAGCCCAACCCACTCTATTTATATTTGGGTCATCCTGCCCAAGTCCAATCTTGGCCCAATGTTCCAAGTTCAAACTTAACCTAACAAATATAAGTACGAACCCACAAGGAAAATGTCCTCCAGGCAGGTTAGTGAAGGCGCTGATCTAAGTCCAATTAGAGAGCGGGGGAGACACTGACATGGGTTTGGGTCTAATTAAAAGGGCTTTGGCGGGCCAAGTTCAAGACACGTGCAAGAAATTGGGCCTTATGGAACAAAGATGTTGGGTCACTTCCTTTTGAAAGAGACACTGGTGGCCGAGCCAACTCATTGGGTTATCCACTGAAATCTTATACTCAGAGCTAACTTTTAGCAACAAATTTTATTTCAAAACTAAAAATTAACCGACAGAATTGAAGATTCATAACAAATGGACTTTTTATTTTTCAATGAAATCTTGTTTTATTCACAAATCAATTACACCAATATATTTTTATCTATAAAACAAATTTATTCGCTAAATATTCCAGCCATAAGGGAAGAGATATTTTTGTGACTTTCTACCATTTTCCGCAATGAAAATACTTTATTTAAAATATGTTTTTTTGTGAAAATATATTTTATAACTAATCCTCATCCAGCCAACATCAATTTTCTTTTTTGACAATCACATAATTTTGTTGCCAAAAAATATTGTTTTTATGACATAGTTTTGTTGTAAATGTTATTGTTTCCTAATAAAATTTAGAATTGATTGCTAAAATGAAATTTTTTAATGACGAAATCACATTTTTGTCGTTAATTCAACACAACTGCACTTGCAACCTAACTTTATTTGAGAACCATCTTAACTCAACCTTTCACACTATATACCATGTAAAAAAATGCATGTTGCTTGTTTATACAAGCCAACCCTGTTAAGCTTCTTTTTCTGGGTTACTAATCTGCCCAAGTCTCAGTCTATTATTTGTGTTGAATGACATCCTCCTCCAAATGGCTTTTGTAAACTCAATGTTGACGGGGTTGTTAGGAGAAACTAATGGTGTGGACACCGGGATTGTGACCCCCTTTTCATGAGTGTACATACGTCGTTGCGTAAGGACAACCCACCCATTATCATTGTGGCTGGGAGAAGATATTAGTGGGCCAAGCTAAAGGAGAGTTTGGCCCATGATTATTTACTGGTTTATTTTTATTTTATTTTAGGATATTTATGTTGGTTGTTATTGTGGGCGCCAGCACCGAAAAAAAAGAAAGGTGTGTCATCATTTTTATAGATTTAGAGGGTCCCCGGCTATCTCCTTTCTTAAATGTGGGAAGGAATGCCTCTTATGGAAGATAGAGAGATTGAGGAGTCGCTAGCTTATTTTTGAGCAAGAAACAAGCAAATCCGTTACAACAGAATATAATTAAAGGAAAACAAAAAATGAATGAAATAATCAAAAATTACATCGCCTTATCTCCTAATTACATTCTAAAGATTCCTTGACATGGATAAAATAAAATAAGGCACTGAAATAAAGCGAAAACCAAAGAAAACATGGATCCGGGAACTAAAGTATGGTGTGAGAAGGTGTTAGGCACCCGCCCCACCCGATCGGAATGGATCGGCATCTAGTATTCACTTGCATGACTATTTGGTCATGAGAAAACTAAAAAGAGAGATGTGAGTTCGGAAGAGATAAATTGTCATGACCCGGAACCCACCCTATGCGGATTAGGGGTCAGTGACCAACTCTGTCACCTAGACAGGCCATACAAAATCAAATGAATTACACAAGATAGTAATATTTTTTCTTTTAAAGCAAGTGTAGAAGCTATACATATGCAACTCATCTGATAACGAATCAACTTTATCAATCATCAATAAGATCATTCTCTAAATACAATTTCCATCATTATTGCTCACAATTCAAATCTAATGACATATTTCAATATTATTAAGTCACAATGTCTAATATTAGTATCATCCTTATAGGATTAATTCAAACTAAGTCTTGGAGCTTTACATCATTAACATTACCTACAAGCACATCACTAGCTCCATTAGTCGCCATCATTGCCTTTCCTTCCATATTGTGTTACCTAAAAAACTATTATAATTCTGCAGTGAACTAACTTAGCTTAGTAAGTAAATTCTTCACTCTACCATGGGTTAAACAAAAGTGTATAACAAAAGGATAATTATAGGATTTCAAGCTTAAAGGGATCGGACATCAGGCCAAAATAACATAGTTCACAAAAATATTATGATTGCAATAGGGATGACTAAATAAGTCAACAAGCATAAATTTATCAACATATAATGTTTAGCTGTCCAAATCAAAGAGAATCAAATCAAATATAAAGATAAGCCTCAAATGCATATTTCTCATTCAAAGACAACATCATCAAATCAACAAATGGTGTGGAATCAAACATATACAAATTGAATCAAATGGAAACTATCAAATAGGGCCTAACTACCCCCATATAACACTTATCCAAGTTCACCACTCATCTTTGGGTTCCCTTAAATGGCACCAAGAACTCTTATCATCATATCAAAATGTCCTCATCAGGATAACGTGTTGGGTATCATTCCCAAACACCGACCCGTAGGTCATCAGTATCCAAAGATTTAAAACTGGGCATTGTGACAGACACTAACCCCACGTACTCACAAATAATGTTATCAACAAAAGGATTCTACAAGATATGAGCATATACATAGGTTACACACGTCCACAATAAAAGGGATCACAATGGTCACAAAGACAATACATAGTCAAGAAATCAAATGACTCATAGATTTTCACAACAAATACGATATCAACAAATCACAAATCTCCACAAAATGGAAACACAATAATCAATGGGTTGTGGACTTCAAGCAATTACTGATATGCAATTTCAAGAAACAAAGATTGACAACTATATAAGCAGACCATATTGGTAGAGTAAAAATTCACATATTAGAGTTCGGGTTTACTTACATTAGGTTCTTAGCATTGCATTCCCATACTGGTACCATAGTAGCTATCTCATAGCCTTGTTCCATTTTTTCATCATTTGGGTGATCATATAATCATGGATCAAAAATACATCGTATATTGAATTAGTATTCATTCTAATTCCAAGCATCTTTATTCAGCATTTTAAGTTATTTTGAACTTAGTCTAATTGATTAAAGATCCTCAAATTCCCAATTTATGGTTCCTGATTCTTTATAGTTTATTTGGCCCTTTAAGGACATAATGGTAATTTACTACTTTTAATGTCCCATATTGCTCCATACATGATTTACTTATTCGAACTTCATTTTTGAGTCAGACGGTCCTTAAAACATTTACATAGACATTTTAATTTCATTTATATACTTATGATAACTTCATTAAGTCATAAGGACACATTCATCATTTTTTAATTTGTTACCAAGTTTTATTTTTCTCAAAAGGACATTACTGTCAAGTTTGGAATATCGAAGATAATTAATTTAGGTTTTTTTTAGGATCTTAATTTGCACATCCATAGCTTATATTAAGCCTAGGGACATTTTTGTAATTTTTCACTTTCACGTGTCCCATTTTTTGATACTTTGTTTGCTAAAATGAACTCCACTGTTGAATTCGGAACGTCAAAGAAAGTCAGAATATGCCACCTCTAACATTTAACTAGCTTTTATATTACTAAGGGCAAAATGGTAATTATGATATTTCACTTGTCTATATTTTTGGGATTTCGTTTCATAAAATGGGTTTTGTCATTAGGTCCAAAATGTCCAAAACGTTAAGGTATGTATTTTCATAGTCATCAGAATCTAATTGATAACTTAATTGATCATTAGGACATAATTGTAATTATTTAAGTTTGCCCGTTTATATTTTTTAGGATCTAATTTCGTAAATTGGAATCTGCCATTGAGTTTGGAATGCCTAAAAACATTGGGTTAGACTCTTCGTTTGTTTGGCTTAATTTTGACTCAAGGGTATTTTGGTAATTTCTCTTATAATTAAAAGGTTTTAAAATTAATTTTTAATTGATTTTCTAGGCCCTTTCACAATTAACAGAAATATTTGGGGCCAAAATAGAATTTCAGGAAGTTTAAAAATAAGTTCGTCCGATTCAGGTTAAGTTCCAAGTGAAACGGTCCAATAGGGTTAAGAACCAACCGGTTCTGTCCTGTCTATGATGTCATGTTGATGTCAGCCCTTTTATTATTATTTTTTTATTCCTAAGGTCAAAACGATGTCGTTTCAATTAACCCCTAAACCCATTTAAACATTCGGTTAGGACTCGACCTGAGACCCGACTCGCATAGTATACCTTATTCTTTATTTTCTCGGTGAGGGCTCCGATTACCTTTTCCGGTGACGACGATCGCCACCGATTGTTTTTCAGTGACAAAACCAACAGGGTTCGAACCCTTTTTCCATAAGGAATTCATATCCAATTTCAAAATTTACTTTTATAAAATTTTAGTTGTCGAAACATGGGGTTGTAGCAGCTGCTCCGGTGAGCCACAATTTTCTAGCGAGGGTTTCATCTTCTATTTCAACACATTTTACTTACTATTTTCATTCCGTTTTTCTTCATATAGGTTTCTGGGAGCTTGGGGAACCTTTTCTTGTTATTAAAACCAAGTAAAACAGCCATAAATTCGTTTACCCGATTTTTCAACCGTACTTACAACTCAGGTTATCTCCATGGTCTCTTGACCATTTTTGCTGCTTTAAGTTGCAATGTACTCCATTTTTGATGCTCTTTTGAGCCTTGTAATTAGTTTTAAGTTTAGATCGATATCGGTTCAAAAGCCAATTTTTCTCATTTTTGGGTCTAGTGTTCTAGGATTTTCTCTTAGCTTAAACCTTCCAATTTTTCTCCCATTTTCTTCTATTCCTAATTCTAAACACATGCATGTAAATTTAAACCTCGAAAAAATTGCATTTAGAGAGAAGGATCTTAGTGAGAGAAACTCACCCTATTGATGGCTGTTTCCTCTCTCTCTCTCTCTCTCTCTCTCTCTCTCTCTCTCTCTACTTTGCCTCTAGGCCTTGCATGCTTCATTCGAGCTTCATCAACTTCAATGGCCTCCATTCTTTTATCTCAGACCTTGCAAGTAACATGCAATGGCTGCATTCTTTTATCCTTTACTTGATCATATTTCTCTCTCCACTCTCTCTCTAGCCGCCCTTCTCTCTCTCTCTCTCTCTCTATCTTCGTTTGTACACCACAAGCACACATAGAGTACAGTATATATATATATATATATATATATATTGTTGCATGAATTTTGATTGGATGGAGGGTTGGCCTAATAAAATTTGAATATCACAACTTTGACTACATGAGGGCTTGACACCTCATTTTTCATGCAAGTCTCCGACACGTAGCTTATTAGATATATGCATTTTATGTGGGTATAATAGCACAAAAGTGCTACAGCTTAGTTAGTATTCTTTTTGGAAGCTTCTTATTTGCTTACACAAGGTGCAAGGCTCCAAACTTGGTGGGAGCATTTTGGACCATTTTCCCTTCTATTTTTGTTTTACATATGCATCATATTGCATTTTAGTATATTTTATAAATTCCCAAACTTTGAGTTTTAAATCTCACAAAAGTCTCTTATAATTTTTGCAAAGTTTCTTGATTAAGCATGTATCACTAGTCTTGCTTTAGTGTATTTCATGCACTAATCTTCCTAAGATTATTCGTGTGTTAATGCTTGATTAACACTAATCAAAATTTGCTATTAAGTCATAACCCTTGTCATTAACTCACATTCTTTAAAATTGATCGTCTCTAATTTATAGTTAATTGCTCTCATTTATACTTTCGTCTCCATATCCATAGACTATCAGTCTTAAATAGGATTGCCCATAATTATTTAGCCAATTACCGTATGATAATCATCATTATCTTTAATTGCCCCACTTAATTGGGTTGGGATGTTACACAAATAATAAAATATCTAGTGTAAAGAGATAAAACAGAACAAAAAAGATAGAAAGAAAACCTGAACTCAGGACCTGAAGGCTTCCTATGTATCCATTTAGAAAACAGAATTAGAGTCACGTAGTTCTCTGGTTTACCATTTTTTTTTTTTATCAAAAGTGACAAAAGAGGCGAGATCAAACAGATCTTAAAGAAAACTGTTAAAGGCTTGACAGCGTACCTTATTCAGTCGTGGTAGTTGGGTAAATCTTTGACTAGAAAAATCTGGATCAGAGGCTCCAATTGAGTAGATCTTTGGCTTGTTCTTTGGTTTGGAAAACGTTGCTTTCGGCTTATTTAGCGAAGGGAGGCTGTCACTTCGGCAGGGTTTCAGCCTCGAGAGAGGGAGAGTTCTCGTAGAGAGAACACTAGAATTAAATTAACAGCGTGAGGCTATAAAAATCGTGTCTTTCTCTATTCCCTCAAACTGACGGCCCGAGTGCTCTATTTATAGGAAAATATGGAGATTCAATTTAAGGGTCTAAGATGAAATCCTAAATTGGAGGGACTATGATCATGTCTTGGGTGATAAATATCTAATTAAATAAATAAAAAATTAAATAAGAATGATTATCCTAACTAAATGAATTAATAAATAATTATGACAATGCACAAGCCAATAGAATTAGTGTTTACATGCAAAAACCAATGAGATAAAAGAAAAAATATAATTTAATTGAAAAACAAACTCTAAAATGAAAATGTCTAGATTCAATGTATTTCTATTTAAGGAAATATCAATCAAACAGATTTGTGAAAACTCTAAAAGTGGAATGTCCTAATTAAGCTTAAATAGACTACTATCACTCAAGATTACCAAATTGCCCCAAATTTGGTGGAGAATCTCTAAATTGTCACAAGACATGTGAAAAGACCAAATTACCCTTAATTCGTCATCAAAGGGTTGAAATGACCAAAATATCCCCCGTGTGGGTAAAATGATAAAGAAATTACAAAAATGCCCCTCAAGTGACTAGGAAGTCTTATTGAAGGTAGGATTATGCCAAAATTACCAAAATACCCTTAGTCTACAAAAAGATGCCGAAATTATCGAAACGCCCTCTAATGGGCAAAAGAGTCCTACGGGAGTGGGTCTCTATCGAGAATAGTCTTACTTAGACTAAGACTCTATCAAGAAGAGTCCTAATGGAATTAGGACTCTAGGCAATAAAGAGTTCTAATTGAACTCAGACTCTAGCAGAAGAGTTTTAGCTGGAATAAGATTTTGTCAAGAAGAGTCATAATGGGAATATGACTCTTGTGGGCGCCAACACAGGAAAAAGGGAAAACGCCTGTTAATCTTTTTTATGGATTTAGAAGTATCCCAGCTATATCCTTTCCTTAAAGAGGGAAGGAACGCCTCTTATGAAAGATAGAAAAAGTTGAGGAGTCGCCAACTTGTTTTTGGGTAAGAAACAAGCAAACTCGTTACATTAGAAAATAATTAAAAGAAAATTGAAAATGAATAAAATAATTAAAATTTACATCGCTTTGTCTCGTAATTACATTCTAAAGATCCCTTGACTATTGATTAAATAAATAAAGCACTAAAATAAAAAGTGAAAACCTAAAGAAAACATAGATCCGAGGGCTAAGGAACGGAGTGGGAAAGTGTTAGGCACCCACCCCGCCCGATTCGAGTGGATCGGCCTCGAATATTCACTTGTAAGGCTCTTTTGTTATGAGAAAGCTAAAAAAAAAAAAAAAGACATGAGTATGGAAGAAACAAATATTAAAGAATCTGACATGAATAAATAAAATAAAATAGAAAAGACAGAAAGAAGATTTGACTCGGACCCGAAAACTTTTTATGTATCTATTCGGAAAATAGAATCAAAGTCATGTAATTTTTCGATTTACCTTTTTTTATCAAGAGTGATAAAAGAGGCGAGATCAACCGAATCTAAAGAAAATTGTTAAGGGTTTGAGAGCGTACCTTATTCAATTGTGGTAATCAGGCAGGTTTCCAGCTTGTTCTTTGGTTCGGAAAGTGTCACTTTAGCTGGCTTCGTAGGAGAGAGGCTGTCACTTAGGCAGGGCTTCGGCCTTAAAAGAGGGAGGGTTCTTGTAGAGAGAACCCTAAAATTAGCCTAATAGTGTAAGGCTATGGAAACTGTCTTCCTTTCGTATATTTTCGTGTCCTTAAAACTAATGGCCTGGGGGTTCTATTTATATAGAGATTTGATCCAAGGGTCTAAGATGAAGCCCTTAAAATGGAGGGCTATGATCATGTCTTGAGTGGTAATTATCTAATTAAATAAATAAAAAATTAAATAAGAATGATTATCCTAACTAACTAAATGAATTAATAAATAATTATGACAATGCACTAACCAATAGAATTAGTGTCTACAAGCAAGAGCCAATAAAACAAAAGAAAAATAAAATTTAAATGAAAAATAAACTCTAAAATGAAAACGTCTAGGTTCAATGTATCTCTATTTGAGGAAATATTGATTACGCCCAAAGAATAACGCGGTAGTTGTAGTGAAGCTTTGGGGTGTCGATTCTACAGGGAGACAGATTAAAAGAATAACAGACAGAATAAAGAAACCAAAGAAAATATTAAATGGTTAACGAGAAAATAAAGAGTGATTTTAAATGAAAATTAAAATTAAACAAAGTGATTAACGGAAAAAATACTCAAATTAACGAACAGTAGAGCGTCGGGAATCCCTTATACATATCCGGTATTTTAATTATTCTTAATTCACTGATAACTCAATTGAGAATTTAATTCCAAAAATCCCAATCGGAAGATATAGAATTATAAATCAAAATTAAACCAAATGTAACATTTTGAAAAATCATTCATCACTTTTAAATCACGCAAATTGTTATTCACATTGAGAGAACCCCACGACGACAATATACCCAGGGAGCAATATTGCAGCAAAGAATTAAATGAATATGGATAATCAACTAATCCAAACATAATCAAAGAACTAATCAACTCAATAGAAAAAGCATGACTGAATCTATAAACGGAATAAATTCTATGATTATTCGGAGAAGAAAACACCAACAATAAATTGAGAATAATAAAACCAAAGAATTTTAATAAGTGAAAATCAAGCACATGAATCGAAAAAAAATTAAAAATACCATCTAGTGTGCAAGTTCATCCCTAGCCCTACGTGAGAATTTAGTTACCCTATACACATGATGGATAGCATAAATCTCAAGGAAAACCTTTTCTTTTCTTTCTTCCTGCCGCCAGGACCACCCAGCGCCTTGCGCTTCTTTTTCTCTTTTTCCTCCGCCTCGACCTTACTATTCAGCGCCCTAGCTCCTTTTTATAATACAGCCACAACCCCTTTAAAACCTGATGCTGCACTTTTCGACTCGCAATAAGTGTGGGCTCCGTGACCTGTAGAACACTCAGAAAGATGATTAGAGGACCACCGGATTGGCTCCGGCGGTAGCTGCTCCGATGCTTAAGTAAGTAAATGGAATTGAAAGACTGTATTGAAAGCCAAAGAATGAGCATAAAAATAAAGCGTACCTTTAGGGTTTAATTTATAGGTCGTGGCCTTCCTAAGTTGATTAGGATTCGACGCCATGAATATAGGGATTTGATGATCGGAGATTGCAGTTACCTTGTGGAGTATTGAGTCATAGATGGAGATAATTGTAGATAGTAGTTTCCGTGTCGAAGACTAGTTTCCTTATTCCCTGCTTGGCAGTTGTTAAGGAAGCCATAAGGTCGGAACCATGTGAAATGCTGAATGAATATTGCCCAAAGCATAAGGTCTGGAAGATATGTGCATGAGAATGCCTTGGAGGCTCCGCCTGCACTGTATGACCGAGTTTGTCGGTTCTGTAGGACATATATATGAGAATGCCCTAGAGGCTGTGAATCCTCTGTATGACCGAGTTTATCGGCTTTGTATGATATATATATATATATATATATATATATGAGAATGCCCTGAAGGCTTGTGGCTGCTCTATATGATCGAGATTATCAGTTCTGTATGATCGAGATTAGTGACTTCTGTAAGCACACGTGTCTCAAGGTGATTGGTGTGTCTGTTTGTGGTATATCAGCTACTCCCCCCGAGCCCTAGTTAGAAGCTAGGGCTTAACTAGGGTTATGGGCTTTGTGAAGAGTCATACGTTTTGTCTCTCTATTTCTCGAGACGTCGGTTTAATGAGTCATTTATTGCGCAGCCGATACTTGAGAAGCCATCATTATCTTCAACTGTTGTGTCGGCTCGTCTTGGGAGGCTCATATTTCGAATGTGTATATAAAGAGAGGGAAAGGTCTTGTATACCTTTCTTCTGCACTTGCTTCTACAGTACCAGAGGCTGCCACCGCCATTTGACATATTTTGAAGTTTGAAGGATATCCGGTGTTCATAGTCCTTTCTTGATTTCAGGTTTGATTTTAGTCCCCTTCTACATTCCTTTTTATTTGCTTCATTTCTTTCTTTTGTTCACCATGTTTGGTCTCGAGTCACCTTTTGGTTCGGGCAGTCCTTCTGGGACCGTCCCTCACCATCAGTTAGTGAATCTTCCTTCTATAGATGATGATGAGAATAGAATGATAGAGCCCCCCTCTAGTCCAGAGGTTAGGATTGTTGATGCATTTGATGAGCCCCCGAATAGGGCTGGTGAGACCTTTGGTCGATCCGGTTACAGAGAGGAGGGTGAGAGTGCAATCACCGAAAAAATGTTGAAGGAGTTATGGGAGAAATTCAAACTTCCTTCCGACGTTACTTTTAGGGTCCCTGACTCTCGGGATCGCCCAGGTGATGTTAGAGAGTGGGGAAATCTGCGCCTATCTGGCTTCGTGTGAAATGGGATTGACACTCCCCCTTCCTGATATTATAAAACAATTCTTTTGTTGGTTCGACCTTTGCCCCGCAGACCTGAACCTTAACAGTTGGAGACATCTATTGAGCTTCATTGTGTTGGGGCACATGAATAATGTCAATGTGTCTCTTGACTTGATCCGTAGTAATATGAATCTAAAATTTCAGAAGGCGGAAGGCCTTTATTACATGTCTTTTGATAGTGGGTTCAGACCCCTTACTTCCTGTGCCCTATTCCAACAAGACCTGGAAGAAGTGGTATTTCTTCATAAAAGGAGGATGGGAATTCAAGGACTTCGAAGGCCAACCTTCAGCATTCCCTCGAACCACTTGGGCGAAAGGGTGAGGCCCAATTTTCCCATGGCTGTGTTGACTTCTTTTTGTACACCAATTACTGAACTGATCAATTTCTATGTTTTTTGTGTAGTTAGGAATAGTGTGGAGAAGACCGAAATTCTCCCCTACGATTCAGAAGCAATATAAGAAGCTCTTAAAGCCCAGCAATCGAAACCATTCCTTCATTGTCAATTCTGATAAACTGATGGCTGCTAGAGGAAGCGTCGAGGAGCTTGCAAAGAACAATATGGCACTGGTGGGAGACCGAGCCATCTTCGTCTGTGGCAGTGGGGGAGGCTTCTTCCCCAAGTGGACCCTCCCATCCAAGCGAAGAGGAGGAGGATACTCTCGATCTCTCTTGACCCCATTGAGGTGGAGAGAGAGGCGTCTGCCCCCATTTCTATGGTCCCCCCAGCCCCGTCCAAGCAAACAGGCAAGGGGGCGTCATCTTTGGTAGCCCCTGATGCTGTGGGGGCCAAAAAGATTCTGGAGGACTTTTGGGCCAAGGGCTCAAGCAAAATTAGGCCTCAGAAGCCGAAGAAGCTTCTTGCTGACCTGGCTTCTCTTCAAGTCAAGGTAAGTTCTTCGGGTCTTTATCTTCGTTTCCTTTTTTCCAAATGTTTTGGTTGGTACTGAACTGTGTGTGCTTCGTACACTATAGGCTCTGCACGCCCTTTTTGCCTTGACGGAGGTCTCTCCTCCTTCAGAGGAGGTTGATCAACTCAAGACTGAGCTGGACGAGCTTAGGCTTCAGCTTGGCACTGCCCAGTCAGAGGCCCACAATTCTGTAGAGAAGCTTGAAGGAGTTTTAGAATTCTCTGATCGTGATGGAGTCGGAGAAGGACCTTGCTCTTCAGCGAGAAAAGAGGCTGAAGAGGGAGTTGGACGGCCTGCGATATGAATTCAATCAGAAGCTTGACGATGCGATGGAGCAGGCCAAGGTGGATAATGAGATGGAGATGAGGATGGAACTGGAAGGAATGTCCACCACCCTGATTTTGTTTGGCTTCAACAACTTCCGAGATAGGTTCCTTGCCTAAGTTTCCCGACTTCGACATATCCTCGATTGTGCCTCCAGGGGTTACCCCTCTTAAGGTTGCAGTTCCGAACGAGGTAGTCGAGGTTCCTCCTGCCAACTCCACTAAAGTTATCGTCCCATGTGAGACTATTGATGCTGCTTCTGCTGATCCCCTCCCAGCCGTTGAGCTTGCTGACCAGGCTAGAAATATGCTTAGCTTAGGTTTTTAGTTGTTTTTTTTTTTTTTTTGAACTTCAGTGTAACAGACTTCTTCAATGAAACAGCTTTTCTTCATCAAATGTCTTCTCTTGTGCTTCGTTGACTCATATAGTATTTCCTTTGGATTTGTTGTTGATGTGAGAAATTGATGCAAGTAAGGCTGTTCTGGACCTCTCCAGATCAGCTTCCAAGAATTTGCAGTTATCTTCCGAACTGTAGTTGCGATAAGATAATGATTGTAGACTAGTTCTGATTACTTCTTCCTCTTAGGATGAGGTAGGAAAGCAATTTCATTCTGACATATAAGGATCTGACGATGGTCTTGTGCCACATATATACTGAGAGTAAATTTTCGAAGAATTCTGAGGCAGCTTGTTCTGAACCCAAGTTCCTGTAGTAAGAACGGTGTCCTGTGTCTGTTGCTCTGATGATGGAGACTTCTGCCTCCTAAATCATTCAGACTTGGATTGAGATATATCCGAACTGAAAGCTTTACATGGTCTGTCAAGGATCAACGGAATAGCAAAGACAATGAGGTCTGTATGTTAGACCGAAGGCCTTTGTATAAAGGTGGATCGGACTTTGTTTGCTTTGATCAGTTCGGTATGCTTGGGGAAGCCTTGTATCTTGTCGCCTAAGTATCTGAAAGGACGATTCTATACGTCATCCATTTATACAGCTGTCTTTTGGGTTTTCGAGACCAACCCTTTATTTAACCGTTGCGACAGTTCGTTTGGGCGACTTTTGGGCTTCGAGGGTTTATATATATGAAGGAGGGGCATAAGGTTGCCCCTTATCTCTTTTACTTGTATTCCCATATTGTTCCCCTATCGGAGAGAATTTGAATGCCTTTTAGAGGCTTATCGTTTGCCCGGAGATGATTGACGATTTTCAGTTCGAGTTAGGAATGATTAAACTGTGGCCGAGAGTTAACCTTCCCTTTGATTCAGTCTCCAAGGAAGGATTAGAGGAGGCTAAGATCTTCTTGTCCATCTTAACATCCGGTCGAGATTTCTCCGATGGGAGGTGGACCCTCCTTGATTCAACCGAGGCTTGGAGCATTGGCGATGAAGACAAAGGTGGGATGCCTCCTTCCTTCTGTGTCTTGGCAGAGACCCTTGCTCCAATCGGCTGGGGTGTGACAACTGCTCTGAGGGAGATGAATGGAGGTCCCCTGAGACCCAGAGCCCTCATCATCCGTTGGTCTTGAGATCAATGACAGTGATGATGAAATGGCCTGGGTGCTCCTTGCTGCAGATTGGGGTTCAGGATTCCTTCATTTCAAATGGAGCCGGCGGCGGCTGGTAATAGAAGTTTGGATCCTGGATCCCTTTCTCATTCGAAGAAGAAAGCCATGATGTCGTATAGTGTTTGCCTTTGTTGTAGCTTTTTGTGTACTTGTCCTGTTTTCAGTCTTCTTGTACTGATGTAAATTTTTTGAATCATCAATAAAATTGAGTTCCTTTCTTTTCAGATCTGATGTTCTTTATATTTGAATGTGCTCTTCTAGAGTTAAAACACCTTTTCGTGCACTTCTGATGTATGATTGTTCTAAGAATAGATCAAAGAAACTCTACAGAAGTCTTGAATCAAAGTACTTCAAACCTGCTCGGTACTATCGTACTTGTTGCTTGCTGATAGATAAGCCAAATAGTCTAAGTATCAGATCTAAGGTGTTCCGATCTAGGAAACTTTAGTTTGTAAATGTTCGGAACCTCTGTCTTTGGATGGACTGGATTATAGAATCTGTATGTTAAAGATGGACTAGGCTAAAAAGACCTGTGCATTATAAATGGACCAAGTCCTGAGACTTGTGCATTATAGATGGACCAAGTACGAAGACTTGTACATTATGGACCAGGCTCTGGAGGCCTGTGCATTTATAGATGGACCAAGTGCAAAGACTTGTACATTATGGACCTAGGCTCTCGAGGCCTGTGCATTAAAGATGGACCAAGTGCGAAGACTTGTACATTATGGACCAGGCTCTGGAGGCCTGTGCATTTATAGATGGACCAAGTGCAAAGACTTGTACATTATGGACCAGGCTCTAGAGGCCTGTGCATTAAAGATGGACTAAGTACAAAGACTTGTACATTATGGATCAGGCTCTGGAGGCCTGTGCATTTATAGATGGACCAAGTACTAAGACTTGTACATTATGGACCAGGCTCTGGAGGCCTGTGCATTAATTGATGGACCAAGTATGAAGACTTGTACATTATGGACCAGGCTCTGGAGGCCTGTGCATTATAGATGGACCAAGTGCAAAGACTTGTACATTATGGACCAGGCTCTGGAGGCCTGTGCATTATAGATGGACCAAGTGCAAAGACTTGTTCATTATGGATCAGGCTCTGGAGGCCTGTGCATTATAGAGGAACATTCCATGGAAGTAAAAGAAAGAAATATCTCTATTGATAATACTTCCGTAAATGTTCCAAGTTCCATGGCCTAGGAATAGGCTTCCTAGTCATGTCTTCTAGGTAGTAGGCCTTACAACCTTTGTTACTAGGTAGGGGCCATCCCAGTTCGGTGACAATTTTCCCATAGTGGGATCCTTGGTGTTTTGAAAGACTCTTCTTAAGACAAGGTCTCCGACTTGAAAGCTGACCGTCTTGAGTCCTACCTTGGATTTATCGACCATTCTCTGTTGATAGGCTTCCATCCTAATGTTGGCTTGATCCCTTCTTTCTTCAAGCAAATCCAAGTTTTTCATCAGCTGTTGATCATTGGACTCTTGCTCAAAGGCTTCAGTCCTCAGGGTTGGCATACCGATCTCAACCGGAATTACTACTTCTGTACCATAGGCCAGTGAGAAGGGAGTTTCAGAGGTGGACGTTCTTCTGGTTGTTCTGTAGGACCAAAGAACTCCGGGGAGTTTTTCTGCCCACTTTCCTTTGGCTTGTTCCAACCTTTTCTTTAACCCGTCAAGGATCGTTCAGTTGGTGACCTCTACTTGCCCATTTGCCTATGGATGGCCTGGAGAGGCAAAGTGTTGCCTAATATTGAGATTTTCACAGAATTTCTTGAAACCTTTACCAGTGAACTGTGTCTCGTTGTCGGAGATAATCACACGTGGTATGCCGAACCTGCACACAATGTTCTTCTAGGTCAAGCTCTCAACTTCCTTTTCTGTGATACGTGTTAAAGGTTCAGCTTCGGGCCATTTAGAGAAGTAGTTAATGGCTACCAAGAGATACTTCCTGTTTGGTGGGGCCCTTGGTAATGGACCCACAATGTCCATTCCCCATTGAGCAAAGGGCCAAGGACTAGGAATCGGGATGAGCTCGTGATGAGGCTGATGTTGATATGGGGCAAACCTTTGGCATTTGTCGCACTTCTAGACATACTCCTTAGCTTGCCTTAGCATGCTAGGCCAGTAATAGCCCTGAGACAGAGCTCGGTGAGCTATAATTCTGCCTCCATTATGATTCCCGTAAATTCCCTCGTATATTTCAGCTAAGACATATTGTGATTCTTCTAGAGTTAAGCATTTTAACAGAGGTTGAGAATACGACCTTCTGTACAGCTTGTTGTTCAGGATCAGGTACCGAGCCGCTCTGATTCGGATTCTCCTGGCTTTGTTTTTGTCTTTAGGGAGGAGCCCGGATTACAGGTACTGGAGGATTGGAGTCATCCAGTTTTGGGGCTGTTCAACAATTTGAGCAACTTGGGCTTCCTCTATGCTAGGCCTTGGCTGATAGGAGATTTTTACTGTGGAGTTTGCTTCAGACTTTAGGCGGAACGCCATGTTAGCCAAAGCATCTGCTCTGCAGTTCTGGCTTCTTTCAATTTTCTGGATAGTGAATGCTTGGAAGGAATGCTTCAAGTGGTTCACCAGTTCGGAGTACCGGAGCATCCTATCATCTTTAATGGAAAATTCTCCCAGGACTTGGCTTACCACCAGTTGGGAGTCTGAGACGACTTTGAGGTCCTGAGCCTCACATTCCAAGGCAAGCTTCATGCCTAAGATTAGAGCTTCATATTTTGCTTCATTGTTGGAAGCTTTGAATCTCAAGCTGACTGCTTTTTCTGACGTGAGCCCATCAGGGGACTGTAGTACCAGGCCTACTCCCGAACCTTGATCGGTTGACGATCCATCGATGTAGAGCAGCCAGGTTCCCGAGGTTTCGATGAGTTGTGCCTTATCTTGGAGTGCCGAGGTGAACTCGGCAACAAAATCAACCAAGGCCTGCCCTTTGATGGAGTTTCGGGGTACATATGATATGTCGAATTCCCCTAGCTCTACAGACCACTTCACTAATCTCCCCGATACCTCAGGTTTCCTCAGTATTGATTTTAGAGGATAGGCAGTTGGGATTTCAATTGGATGGGCTTGGAAATAAGGTCGGAGCTTTCGAGCTGATATGACCAAGGCATAGGCTAGCTTTTCTACTTCTGGATATCTTTTTTCCGTGTCAAGTAGTGTCCTACTGACGTAGAATATGGGTCTCTGTACTCCTCTGTCCTGTCTGACTAATGCGGAGCTGACCGCGTTTTCAGAAACTGCAAGGTATAAGAGTAGTTTTTCTCCTGTACTGGTTTTGACAGGAGCTTTTAAGAGGCTAGATACTCCTTTAGTTCTTAAAAAGCTTTCTCGCATTCTTCCATCCACTGCAAAGCTTTGTTGCCCTTCAGAGCTTTGAAGAAAGGTAGGTAGCAATCAGTGGATATGGAGATGAATCTGCTTAGTGCCGCGATTCTGCCATTCAGTGCCTGAATCTCCTTTCTGGTTCTTGGTGACTTCAGTCCAATCAGAGCTTGGATCTGAGTAGGGTCTGCTTCGATACCCCTTTGAGAGACAATGTATCCCAAGAATTTTCCCTTCGTAACCCCGAAGGTACATTTCGAGGGGTTGAGCTTCATCCTGTGCTGTCTGAGGATATCGAAGGTCTGGGCTAAGTGCTAGAGGTGACTACCTTTCTGCAAACTCTTAACCAGCATGTCGTCGATGTATACCTCCATGGTACTGCCGAGCAGTTGGCTGAACATTTTGTTTACCAACCGCTGATAAGTGGCTCCAGCGTTCTTGAAACCGAAAGGCATTACTCTGTAGCAGTAGAGCCCTCGTTCGGTTATGAAGGCCGTTTTCTCTTGGTCTGGAGGGTATATCTGGATCTGGTTGTACCTAGAGTAGGCATCCATGAAGCTCATGAGCTCATGCCCCGCAATGGCGTCAACCAGTTGGTCTATCCTTGGTAGTGGAAAGCTGTCTTTGGGGCACGCCTTATTGAGGTCCGTATAATCCACGCAGACTCTCCACTTGCCATTTTTCTTCTTGACCAGCACGGTGTTGGCTAGCCACTCGGGATAGAACACTTCTCGTATCATCCTGGCTTCAAGCAGCCTCTGGACTTCTTCATTTATAATCCGATGCCGTTCAGGAGCAATCGGTCTTCTCTTTTGTCTGACTGGTGGATGATCTGGATCTACCATCAGCTTGTGAGTTATGAGGCTATGGTCTATACCCTCCATGTCTCTGGTTTCCCAAGCAAATATAGAGAGGTTGTCTTTCAAAAACTTGACTATATTCTCCTACTCGGTGTGCGTCAGATCTGGGCCAATATACAAATAACGCCCCTCTGTTTTTGAACTGACCAACACTTTGATGGGCTCACCAACAGGTTTGGCTTGGCTGTCTCGTCCCCTTGGGCTCAGGGGTTCTTCAATGCTGGATGGGCAACCTTCCACCTCGGGAGTGTGGGTGAGAATTGGATCTGCATAGTCCCGAATGAACTGTAATTGCTATTTGGGGGCCCTTCTCCTTGAGGGCAATAGCATGGCACTCCTAGGAGGTTGGCTGACACCCTCTGACAGAGTGAACATTTTGGTTGTGGACTTACTTCAGACATTGACGGAGGGTCGAGGTGACTGCCCCTATCTGGTGCAACCAAGGTCTCCCGATTATAACGTTGTAGGGAGATTTCATATTCAACACCATGTATTCCGAGATGGTGGTCTTCTTCCATTCTCCTTCTCCTACTGTAGTAAGAAGGTTGATTCTCCCCAACGGGGTACTGAGATTGCCATCAAAAGCTGCCATCACGGCAGTGGTAGGCTTGATATTGTCGTGGTCCATACCCATCTGTTTAAGTGGCTCATGGAACAGTATGTTGACGGAGCTGCCAGTATTGACCAGGACTCTCCTGATCTCGAAGTTGGCGATTTTGAGAATGATGACGAGGGCATCACTATGAGGGCAGTGTACCCCTACTAGATCTTGTTCAGTGAATTGGATCTCCGGTGCTGGCTTGAGCCTCTTTTCCACGTTGGAGATCTGTAATACGTTCGGGGCAGCTTTGGCCTCCCGAGCATATCTCTTTCTTGCCCTGTTGGACATTCCTGTGATAGGGGAGTCAGTATGGAGGACGTAGATGACATGGTTGTTCAGCCTATGAGGCTCGTTTCGTCCTTCTCTCTGCTCTTGCCTCTGCTCGGGCCTCTGATCTGGCCGTTGTTGAGGCTTGTCTTCTTGGGGGTTCTGCCTTCCGTCTTGCTTGACGAACTCCCGAAGACGTCCCTTCTTTATGAGCTGCTCTATCTCATATCGGAGGGTCCTGCATATGTTAGTTGTATGTCCATGATCTTTATGGAAATTACAATACTTACTTTGGTCCCGAAGGCTGGGATCTCCTTTGATTGGTTCCGGCCACCTCAGGTTTTCCCAATCTTGAATCTGCCGGAGTACCTGGTTCGGTGTAGTGTTCAAAGGAGTGAAGTTAGTAAACTCCCTTGGTCCAGAATTGTACACAGCTCTGGGTGCTGTTCTCTTCTCTGGGCTCTTGGCCCTCTTCTTGTTGGAGTTTCTTCTGTGGTCCTCCTTCTTGTAATCCTCCCTCTTTGGATTATCCCTCTGGGTTTGATCCTTGCCCTTCTGGGATGTGCGGTTGGCTTCTTCCAGGTTGATGTACTTCCTGGCCAGATCCATTAATGCCGCCATGTCGGCTGGAGGGCTCTTTGTTAAGGAGTCTCTGAAGCCACCATGGGCAAGTCCAGTAGTTAAGGCAGCTACAAGGAACTTTGGGCTGCAGTCAGTGATCTCCATGAGTTCGGCATTGAAGCGCGCAATGTAGGCTCTGAGGGACTCCTCCTTAGTCTGCTTGACATTTAACAGGAACTCTGGTCCCCTTCTGAGCCTTCTGCTGGTCATAAACCTGTCCAAAAATTGTCTCCCGAGCTCATAAAAGCTGGTAATTGAGTTCGGAGGGAGGTTGTGGAACCATTTCAGAGCAGTTCCCTTCAAGCTGGTGATGAAAGTTCGGCACATAAAAGTATCAGAGGCCCCGTGGAGGGCCATTGTATGCTGGTAGTGCGAGAGATGATCTCCTGGGTCTCCAGACCCGTCGTACAGGGCGAACTTTGGCACCATGAACTTTCTGGGCCTTTCTTCTGACATGATGGCGTGAGTGAATGGGGTGGCCAGTCTTCCGAGCAGCCTGGCCAACTCTTCTTGCTCTGGAGGGTTCTGAGGTCCTCTCAAGGCAATTGTTCGGTCCATAGACTCGGCAATTTCCTCTACCCTCTGCGGGTCTCTGAGTCTGACATCTTGTGAACCCTGCCTGACAGCCTTGGCTTCAAGGTAGTAGAGTTGAGTACGTCCCTCGGACGGAGGAGGGTTACGAACCGGAGGGATTGGTGTTGCGTGGGGATGAGGCTCCTGTGGTGCCGGATGTGCTCCCGAAGCCCTTGGAGTTGGGGCTCGAGTAGTGCTCCGATAATGGACGTCAGGGACGAAGGCTGATGTTCCCCAGCCTAGAACTGCTGACGGCTGTTGATCTGGGACGATCGTTGGTTGACACCTGGATTGACCATGCGGAAAAGTAGTCCCACAAGAAGACTAGTTCCAGCAGGAGACTAGCTCAAACTAACAACTTAATTTGTTACAGCTTAGTTAGTTATCCCACTTCCTCATATAGTGGAGAAAGACTAGTTCAATAGCTCAAACTAACAGCTTAATTTGTTACAGCTTAGTTAGTTATCCCACTTCCTCATATAGTGGAGAAAGACTAGTTCAATGGGAATTAGTCAGCCTGATTTGCAGGACCTGCCCACTATAGTAGATTGGAACCTATATATATAGGACCCACAGGAAGGAAGAAGAGGGGGGATGAATATGGTAATCAGTTGAGTATCCAAGAGAAATAAAAACTCTTCTGTTACAACAATTCTTGCTGATCCAATATTTTTTTCCTTCTTACCATATTCTATTTGTTATTTTCCTGGTGTTATTGGGCAGAGAAAACCCAAGCTTTTTTTTGAACGGATCAAGTTTTGGTATCAGAGCAGGTTACTGTGTTGAGTCTGTATGTATGGTACTGACCAAGTCTGGGTATCAACGAACAGGAGAGTCTTTGTCCGTTTTGAGAGTTCATAGGAAACAACCAGACAAGACAGTAATGTCAGCAGACGAAGAAGTCACTGCAGAAAACGCAGACCTTGCTACAAAGGTCGACAGATTAACAGAACAATTGGGAGCAGTTCTCTCCTGGATCCAAGCTCAGCCGTCTTCATCAACTAAGAAGGGAATAACCGATGATCAAAAATCCCCTCCTCGGGCTCCGCTGACCAACGAGTCCGGCAAATTCAAGGAGAATTCTGACTTGAACGGTGAAGATGACAATGCTGAACGAGATGATGCCAGCATAGTCTTACCTGCAGAAGGAAAACTTCGTCCTTTCAAAGTTGAAGCTAGAGTGGAGATTCCCACTTTTGATGGCACAGTTGACGCAGAAAAACTGGATTCTTGGATTGATCAGCTCGAGACATACTTCACCCTCTACGGGTTTAGTAGCACTGAGAAGGTTTCATTTGCTCGTTTGAAATTGATTAATCACGCACTAACATGGTGGAATGCGTATCTGAAAAGTGGGCCTGAGCAGGAAATCACTTGGAAGGCATTCACACAACTCCTTCGTCAAGAATTCTACCCGATGGGCTATTCGCAGGATCGATGGGCTCGTTGGCACAACCTTCGGCAAAGGTATGAACAAACAGTACAAGAATATACTACAGAATTCCGAAGGCTAGCGGTGGCTCTGGGAATCACTCTTGACAACGAGGAGGTCTACACTAAATTCGTGGTCGGTCTGCACCGTTCAATCCAAGGTGAGATGCGCTTATACCAGGCCATGAATATCTCACAAGCAAGCCGTATTGCTTTGGTGATCGAAAGAAAGAACCAAACTGACACGTCGCGAACAACTGGCAATGGAAAGAAAAAGGAGGCCAGCAAACCTAGCAAGAAACAATCTCTCAGTAATTCTTCTTCTTCCTTTAAATCTAACAAATATTGTGATCATTGTAAGATTTCAGGCCATGAAAAGGGGAAGTGCTGGAAACTACAACCAGAATTGTTTCTTGGAAAATGGAAGAAAGATGAGAAGGGGAAACGCATAATGACCGTCACCACAACAAGTGACCAGATCGAACTTGGACGGGTTGAGGAGGCGGATAAGAGTTTGTCCTTGATGGCAATGCCGAAGGAGACAAGCTCTAGTTCACCTACCACAATCGATGAGAAGGAGGAACTCTTTAATGTGCGAATCCAAATTAAACAGGAGGTTATTGGGGCAATCGTGGATACTGGCAGCCAGAAGAACTTGATTTCCACCAGCTTAGTACAGAAATTGGGGTTAGATACGATACCGCATCCCAAGCCTTATCCATTGGGGTGGATTCAGAAAGATATGGAGCTGAAAATTGATAGGCAATGTACATTTCGGTTTGCTATTTCTAATCAATTTATTGATGAGCTAACCTGTGAGGTGGTCCCCATTGATATATGTCAGGTCATTTTTGGGAGCCCTTATTTGTGGGAAAGGGACGCAATTTATTATAGGAGAGCACAGAAGTATGAGTTTAGCAAAGACGGGAAGAAGTTCATCGTCCACAAAGATAAAGCAGATTCAAGGGTGGATCTAGTTACCGCTTGCCAAGCCCGAAGGATGGTGAATGCCTGTCAAAGGTTTGTACTACTGATGGTTAGGCCTTCTGAAGCTGATGCTACCGTCTCGGTTCCATCTATACCACGAGCTGCCCATCTAACAGAGTTGCTCGAGAATTTTTCTCATTTATTCTCTGAGTTCAAGGGTTTACCCCCAAAAAGGGCCGTTGACCACGAAATCCAGCTGATTTCAGATTCTACACTGCCGAATATAGCCATGTATCGGAATTCAGTGATGGAAAATGATGAGATCAAGAAGCAGGTGACGAAATTGTTGGAGTCTGGAGTCATCAAACCCAGCAGTTCGCCTTGCGGATCCCCCATTGTATTAGTGCCAAAGAAAGATGGTGGTTGGCGTATCTGTATAGACTACCGGGCCCTCAACAAAATTACGATAAAAAAACAGGTACCCCTTGCCTCGAATTGATGAGCTATTGGATCAGTTAAAACATGCAGCAGTGTTTACGAAGCTAGATCTTAAATCTAGGTATCACCAAGTGCGTATCCGAGAAGAAGATACTTGCAAGACGGCGTTCAAGACACGCCAAGGGCTGTACGAATGGCTTGTCATGCCATTCGGATTATGTAATGCGCCATCGACCTTCATGCACCTAATGAATGATATTCTCCGCCCTTATCTCGATGATTTTGTTGTCGTCTACTTGGACGACATCCTCATCTTCAGCCCCTCCTGGGAGACTCATGTTCAGCATGTGCGTATGGTGTTTACTGCCCTGGCCGAGAATCAACTACTACTCAATCGAAAGAAATGTCTTTTTGGGCAGACCTCTTTGATTTATATATATATATATATATATATATATATATGAGAATGCCCTGAAGGCTCGTGGCTGCTCTGTATGATCGAGATTATCAGTTCTGTATGATCGAGATTAGTGACACTGTAAGCACACGTGTCTCAAGGTGATTGGTGTGTTTGTTAGTGACACTGTAAGCACACTGTAACCATTTGTTTTTTTTTTCTTTTTTTTTTTTCAGCCGTGCGTTCCAAGCCCAACCGCAACTTACTTTTCCTTCAGCTTTTTTCTCTTTCTTTTTCTTTACTTTTCTCTTTCCTGTTTTTCTTTCTAAGCCACATTTTTTGACTTTTTCCTTCTTTTCTTTCTTTAGCCTTCTGTCTTCTTTTCTTCTTTTGCCTTGTCAGCGCCGCATGCTTTTTCTCTTTTTTTATTCTTTTTCTTACGCCCTGCAACCTAACAAATAATGGGTTAATTTCACCACGTGTGGTTGAAACAAATAATGAGTTTTGCAACCATTCAGGAATAAAATCCATAAAGACTATTTAATGCATTCATTTGATAGGCCCGTGGTTATCGATTGCATGCAATGGTGAGTATCTAATTTTGGTTCCCAATTTTAGTGATTGAAATGTTAAGTGTGAAGCATAATTACAAATTATTTCTCACTAACAAATAATGCAATATTTGAGATTTAAAATATTATAAAATAATGCTCAAACATATCTTACTGTAAATAAAAATTAAATTAAATAATATAAATTATATCCCAACATTTCTATTCACATTTTAGCATTTTAATCTAATAATAGGGTATTTAGAGTGCACTTTCACACAGCCATCAACTATCAAGTAACTAGATCTATGGAAACTCTAAAAGTGAAAAGTCCTAATTAAGCCTAAATAGACTACTATCACTCAAGGTTACCAAATCGCCTCCAATTCGATAGAGAATCCCTAGATTGCCACAAGTCATGTGAAATGACCAAATTATCCCCAATTCGTCACCAAATGGCTAAAATTATCAAAATACCCCCATGTGGGTAAAATGATATAGAAATTACGAAAATATCCCTCAAGTGACTACGAAGTCCTATTGAGGGTAGGATTGTGCCTGCCACGCCCCGAATTCTAGCAAACCCGAGGTGCGACTGACGAGACAAAAGAGAAATAAAATAATAAAGAAATAAAGGACAATCAAGTACAGTTCAACACTAATTTAATCCACCATTCTGATACAATACATAAAGTCTTGTCCATTAGTTCACAACATACAATGACAGGAAATAGTCTAGGGTTTATGCCCTTGTACAATATTAAATACGCCCCACGGGCCAAATGTAATCCTCAATCAAAGCATCTCTAAGTCTCGCATAGCTGGAGTGTCATCTGAAATGTTTGTCCCACGAATGGGTCAACTCAACTTCTGGTACAATATAATGCTAATGCAAGAAACAAAATTAAGGGCGTGGCATGTGCAAGTGTACAATTATATCTACATGTCATTCAATATTATCCATACAATGTACTAGCAATAATCTACATGCCATCCAACTCATTAACATAATCTAAGGCGTAGCATGTGCAAGTGTACAGTTATATCTACATGGCATTCAACATCATCAATGCAGTATATGAATAGTATGCGTGACGCACCCATGCAACTCTATGCCCACCCATGTCTCGCTTTACGGACCTTTCCCGATGGCATGCAAGTACCATGTATGTCTCGCTTCACGGTCCGGAACCCGTCAGGCATGCGGTACCTAATGGCCAATTTTGGGTTTTTCACCATAGGATCTGCACCCTCATAATGCACAGCACCACGTGCTCAACTCACACCATGTCCCAAGGAATCACACTATGCCAATATGCTCTAATCCCATCATGCCATCATGTAATCTCAATAAAGCATCTTATCCACACATGAAGCATGCTTTAGACAATGTATTACATAATAACATTCCAATCACAAAATCCCTTCATCAAGGTTACATGCCACACATAGTTCACTTAAACACATACTTTAAGTTACACATTTTATAATCTCAACAATTCTCAAAAATATAATTCACACATTATGCTAACACATGGAATATATACATAATCATGATCCACATTCATCACCCAACTTTCAGAAAGATAGCATGAAAGACATAGGCATGTGAACAATCAACAAACATGCGAATCATTAAGCCAACATGGCAGTTATTCCTAAACTTAATTCTATTTCTTACTTAGCACAATATATCATACCTGATGGGTCAATCTCAACTCGGGAAAGTGTACTCGTAGTATAGCAGAACCACAGTAAGAATACAGAAGGTCAGACCACCTTCTCCTTGCCTTTCCGTGTCCCTAAAATCATAACACGTGACTCAGCCCATTTGTTACTTGAATTACGCATTTTATCAAATTTTATGTCTTTATTTTATAAGCTTCTATTTTGCCAAATTAAACTCTACTATTGAGTTCGGAACGTCGAAGAAAATAAGTTTAGGCTTTCGTGGAATTCAATTCGGACATCCGAGCTTAAAAGGGTAAAACGGTCATTTTGTATTTTTTTCGAGTTCTTACATCCTGAGACCTCTTTTTATAAATCGGACTCCACGGTTGAGTCCGGAATGCTCGAAACAATAAAGTTTCACAATTCGTTTACTTCATTCGGAGTTCGTTTGATTGTGTTTTTAAATTCAGGGGCATTTTGGTAATTTTAAATGTTATTATAGGTCTTTTAATTTTTGGGACCCCGTCTCATAAAACAAACCTTACCATTGGCCTCAGAATGGTCGAGATAGTCAAAATACACTAATGACTTGTCCCATTTGGACTCCGGATTATTTTGGAATATTTAAATAATTAATTTAATATAATTAATTAATTAATTAATTTAATTAATATTTTATTCAGGTGGTCAGATTGTAATTACTTAAAATTTTTGGGGTCAAAGTGGGATTTCTAAAAGTTCTGGGGTCAAAGTTAGTTTCTAAAAAGTCTAGGGGTTAATTTGTAATTTCTAATTTCCCTATTCATAATTCGGATAGCCAAATAGTAGCTAATCCAAAACAGGGATAGGATATCCCTGTTTTCAATTTAATTCTAATTTCAATTTCATAACCCCATAACCAAATAGTCTCTATTCATTTTTTAATTTAAAACACCAAGCTGACACGTGGCAAGGGCGGGTCGGTCTTGACCCGACCCGAACCCGAACCGGACCCGAACCCGAACCCGAACCCGAACCCAACCCGGAATAGTGCCTTCTTCCCCGATTTTTTGGCGAGCCTCCGGTAGGGTTCCGGCGCCTTCTTCGGCGCCGATGAGAATTTCTCGGCCACTTTTCAAGCTTTTAAAAATGTCATTTTCTCCCATTTTTCAAGAGGATTCCATTTCTAAGGTTGGTTTTTGGATTGGCCCATTGGATTTTCACGAATAGAGGGTCAAACCCCTCGGTCAACTCTTCGGCCGACTCTTCCTCTGCATTTTCATAACTGTTTGGTCACTGTTGGACCCCCCCTTTTTACCCTAAAGTGTTTCTGCACCGATGGGGATCATTTTCCCAATATTTAAACAAGGTTTTAAACAAATTTTTCCCAACCACCCGATTATCCTTCATGACCTGTAACTCCTATTCTCTCTCTCACTTCTCAACCGTTTTGATTGATTCTTGTTCCTAAATTCATATTTCATACTCTTTCTAGCCCTACATTCAGAATAATTTAAACATACTAGAAAAATTTCGAACCAAAAAGTGGCTTACCTTGGTTTCGGTTTTTCTCTCCTTGGTCGAGCCCTTCCTAATATCTCCTTCTTCCTTCTCTTGGTTCAAGTCACTGAACCTCTCTGTGCTCCACTGATTCTCTAGCTCAGCCTCCCTCTCTTTCTTTCTATTTTTCTGATTTTCTTTCTTCTCTCTTTCTAAATCTCACGGCTAGCACACCCAACTCTTCTCTCATATACACCCCCACAGATTTCACTTACACACACACCTAACCTCTTACACATGCACAGCCCCCTCCATGCCCTATTGAGTGTTCTACACTCAACTCTCACATCCACTCACTGCACACACACTCACACACGGCACACCTGATTTATATATACATATATAATACACTTAAACAGTAACACACACACACACATGTACACACTGTTATGTATATATATATATATATATATATATATTTACACATATACATATCTACATATTTAATCACCTACACACATACACATAATATCTTTTAATAATAATAATAATAATAATAATAACCAAAAAAATTTTATATAAAAAATTTTTTTGAGGTTATTACAGTGCCAAAATGATCAAAATGTCCTTAGTGGGCAAAAAGGTACCAAAATTACCAAAATGCCCTTCGATGGGCAAAAAGGTCCTAACGGGAGTGAGACTCTATCAGGAAGAGTCTTACTTGGACTGAGACTTTGTCAGGAGGAGTCCTAATGGAACTGGGACTCTGGTAGGAGAGTCCTAGAAGGAGTAGGACCCTGTCAAGAAGAGTTCTAATGGAACTGGGACTCTAGCAAAAGAGTTTTAGCAGGAATAAGACTCTGTCAAAAGGAGTCCTAACGGAATTGGGATTCTGGAAGGAGAGTCCTAGCGGGAGTAAGACTTTGTCAAGAGGAGCCTTAACGGAACTGGGACTCTGGTAGGAGAGTCCTACCGGGAATAAGATTCTGTTAAGAGGAGTCCTAATGGAACTAGGGACTCTGGTAGGAGAGTCCTAGCGGGAATAGGATTTTGTCAAGAGGAGTCATAATGGAACTGGGACTCTAGTAAGAGAGTCTTAGCGGGAATAGGACTTTGTCAATAGAAGTCCTAATGGGAATAAAACTCAATTGGGAAGAGGCCCTACTTGAAGTAGGTTTCTTAACATATTCATCAATTTTTACTACTTAATCAAGGGTCACAAAATGAGGTGTCCTATAACTCTGTCAAGAGGAGTCCTAATGGAATTGGGACTTTGGCAAGAGAGTCCTAACCGGAATACGACTCTATAAGAAGGAGTCCTAATGGAATTGGGACTCTTGCAAGAGAGTCCTAACAGGAATAGGACTCTGTCAAGAAGAGTCGTAATAGGAATATGACTCTGTCAAGAAGAGTCCTAATGAAACTGGGACTCTGGAAAGAGAGTCCTAGCGGTAATAGGACTCTATTAAGAGGAGTCCTAATAGAACTGAGACTCTCGCAAGAGAGTCCTAGCGGGAATAGGACTTTGTCAAGAGGAATCCCAATGAGAATATGACTCAATCTAGAAGATTCCTACCTGAAGTAGGTTTCTTAACATAATTACCTAATTGCTACTACTTAATCAAGGGTCACAAAATGAGGTGTCCATAGTTACATTTATTTTAACTCTATCTAATTAGTAGTGCTTAGCTTGTAAAGGGTCTATTTAAGGGATCCTAGTTGAGATTTATTGATTGATGAATAAGAATTATAATTTATTTTCCTATTTTTGGTACGGATTCCAGAAATCCTTCCTTAGGTGCTGATTCATAAGGCTAGTTTTCCCTTTAGGTGTGGACTCCTAAGTGGTCATACATGAACTTGGTATTAGAGTCGAATAATTTTTTTTTACTGATCAGTGATGGATCCCATGAAACCGAACCACATTGTGTCTAGACCCTTTCTTCCTCATGAGATCTTCGCTGCTGCTAATGTTACTAAAGTTGCCGCCCAAGTAAGAGACAAACAAACTATGTCTACCACTTCTCATTCAACTAGTGACCCCGCTGCCAAATGCGGAAAGATCTAAATGTCCTTTGTTTTTCCATTTCTTCTTTTTGTATGCCTTGATCAATAAAGAATATATTTTTTCTTCCGTATTTCATTACTTTATATTTAGTTTTGTTCAGTAACCAAAAAAATACATATATAAAAAAAGGGGGAAAAAATCAACCAGTCAATTTGTGACCACAGTGCAACATCAGCAACATTCATTGTCTGACTTTATAGTCATAAGCCAGTTAGCTATTCCACTGTTATTGTTTTTTAATCCTTGCAAAACACATTGTTCAAAGCAATTACAAACCTATATTTTAATCACAATTCTTCACTGATTCCACAATTTTTTTTTCCAAAGAGAGAGGAGAGAGATAGAGAGAGAAATCAGTTAACTTTTCTTACCTATTTAACCACCATTCCTCTGCCCAGGTTACAAAACTCGTACAGTAAGTTCCAAACTAGTCCCACAACCAAGCACAGATCAACGTTAACATCGACTAACACCTATCGCATCTTATTCTCTGCCACCTAACACAATCCACAACCAAGCATTACTTCACAGATCGATATCTCATTCGCAATCCATAACCATCATAGCCTAGATCTGCAGATTGGTTAAGCAATAACATCACATATCATGAAATCCAGTGGCAACCACCATTGAAAACATCACTCACCATCATTGTCGCACTGTAGGCAACCGCAGTTTAGAGTTCGTTGAACCATTACCCTAAACCATCATTTCATCGACACCATCACAGTTTTGATCGGAGTACCATCCTCGTCTTAGAGTCTTCATCATCAATCTCGACCACCATCAACCATTCACCACACATTGTTGGCATCGCAACTCGATTACTAGAATGTCCTCTACAAATTACCACCATCACCGATTCCCACGGGCTCACGAAGTTCCCTATCTTCTTCAATGCCTGAGATCTCACTCCTTCTTATCAATTTCCATATACTAGCTTTCATTTATGGTTCTTTATGCTATTCTACGATAACATCACACTCAAACTTTGTGCTAAAAACTTTATGTCACGACTTCGTAATCCATCTTGTGCGGATTAAGGGCCCGAAATCGGGGGTAGCGACCCTGTAAGTCGTCCCCCATCAAAGGATCTTTAAACATTCTTAATTCATCATTAATTTCATGTCATGTCATTAGCTAATCTAATACCATCACTAGAGTATAATTATACATGCCAAAATAAAATAAGTGTTTAGTTACAGATCCTCAAAATAACAAAACATACCCAAGACGTGGACACATGGGATAACTAAGATTACACTACTATTAGTCTATTACATTGATAGCAAAAGAGTCCACCATACATGTAAAAGGACTTTTGTAGCAAAATGGGGCATCCTACTCAATGTGTATACCCGATGGTCCTTTTATAGTTCGTTGTCCTAAAAAAAATAACATATATAGAGTGAGCTAATTTAGCTCAATAAGTAAACTCCTCGCTCTACCATGGGTTAAAGTTAGTCCAAAAGAAGGATAATGAACAATAGCAAGCAAATGATAATATCACTATAACATGTGAAGGATAGAACATCACAGTAGCCAGTCACTAAGAATGTGAGTAAATAAAATGACCCGTGGGTCTCAAAGGCACATCCCAAGATAGGATAACAAATCAACAATAGGGATTGGCCTATACAATAGTTAGCTGCCACAAATCACAAGGTAACAATTCGAGTCCAAAGATAGGTAAGAAAGCATATCATCAATCAAATAGTATATCAACAGATAATCCAAGGACATGCTCACAAGGCGTATCTGAAATCAAAGAGTACATCATCAATATATCTAAGGATAGGCTTGCAAAGCATATCAATAATCCAAGAGTGCATTATCAAAATATCAATAAACGATATAAAATACCAATAGAACATATGCTATCACAAATAGGGCCCGACATACCCCCAAAAAAGCACATCCAGGTCCACCCCACTATTGGGCTCCTGAATAGCACTAGAGCTCTTTATCACATATCATATCCTTCATGGGCTAAGTGTTGGGTTTCATTCCCAATCACCGACCCATAGGTCCACAAGTAATCTGTGAATCAGATGGACGTTGTAACTGATCACAACTTCAGGCACTCATAATAATATCATGATCGTCAAAATTCCATAGGCGGTGTACATATTTATGGAATAACAAATTCTTAGTAGTAAGAGGCATACAAAATTTTCAATATCCAAGCAAGTATAGAAATAGGACAGATAATCACATAAGGATATTGATAATAAAATTCTTAATGAATCTACAATGTAGGACGAGCATCAAATTGTGGAAATCAATAATGTCAGGTACGTATGGATTACAAATTGGCAGCATCAAGGAAATAATTGTGACATGGCTAGGGATACCACATGTTAGAGTTCGGGTTTACTTACCTCAAAATAGTTTCTCATCTTTTCACAAGGACTTAGACTTCATTTTCCTTTCCTTTGGAAGATCCTATAAATCAAGGAAATATTATTTAGTTTACTGTCATTCATAAACTTAATCTAATTTTATTATGAAATTACAGTCCTTTAGTCTCATGTGTCGTATTTTAAGTCTATGGATCCATTTACTTTTCCTCTTGGTCACATCATTGTACTATTACTGGTGTCATAAAAATAGCCCATTTCATATATCAGTATTTTAGATATTTAATTTGATAAAATGGACTCACCGTTAAGTCTGGAACATCGAAAAACTTTAAGGTATGTATTCTTATAATTTTTGGGGGTAGTTCGGTATCATTATTTGGCTTTTAGGACATTTTTTAGATTAATCTAGTTTGTCCATTCACATTTTTTGAGTGTTTTATTTTTCAATTTGGACTCCGTCATTGAGTTCGGAACGTCCAAAAATGTTGGGTTACACTGCCTTTTTATTTTATTCGGACATCGGGAATAATTTACTAAATTAAATTAAATTAATTAATCTAATTATATTATTTTATATTATATATTTATTTAGGTACTATTTTAACCAAGTACCTTAGTGGCATAGTGGTTCGCACATGTGGGTTTAGGGTTTACACACCCACACAATTGGGGGTTCGAATCCTGTTGACCTGCTGTTCTCATATATATTTTTTTGATTATTTAAAAATCAAACAACGGATAGGGTCTTAAACATGGATAGTGTATCCCTGTTCAGAACAGGGTTATTAAATCGAATTTGTTATACACGTAGCTAAACAAGCCTATTCAACATAATTAAAACCTAACACTTAAACGGTGTTGTTTCAACTAGAGTTGTCAAAAGAGCGGATCACGATCTGATCTGATCCGCTAAGTTCGGATATGGTTTTAGAAATAGTGATACGTGACCCGATTCGATCCGAATCCGATTATCCCAAATATAAACGGACCGGATATGATATAGGTTGATCCGATCCGTTTACAATTCGATCTGATCCATTTATATATATAGATTAATATATATATATATATATATATATATATATATATATATGCTGAGCCAGTGAGGCAGAAGAAACAGAAGCAACAGAGAAAAAGACGTAAGGATATATAACTAAAACCATGCATATGCAAGGGGAGGCGGTATAACCGTCCATAAGGGGAATGGGAAATAATGAATAAAATATGAAACTGAAAACTGAATTGTATAAATGAAAATAACTTACAATTAACCTAAAGGCTAGAAGTCTGTTTTACTGGAAAATAATTAAAAACTGAATACATGAGTGAATCTAGGAGACATTTTTACAAATGGTTGCTTTCGTTGAAGGAATTCTCTCAAGTTTTCTGAAGGTGTCTATAACTGATGAGGAACTGCCCTTATATAGAGGAGGCAAGTGCTTTGGATGCTGTTTTTCTGACGGGATTCTTTGCGAAAAGTCGAAGGGGAAAATGCTTTAACTGAGGTAAAAGCTAACTGGTACTGTTTACTTTTTAGGAGTGCGGTTACTATTCATATCTTTTTACTGTGCAGGAATAGTAACTTGTCTGTCACGGGTGTATTGTTTCCATAATGCGTTTTTGGAATTTTACTTGTAAGAAGTCAAAATCACTAGTCCAACGTATATGGGTCTTCACTTGAATTCATCATCAATTGGATGGTGTGAGTGACAACTGGATTCGGCATCAGACTGGGTATCTTGATCATCACCCATCTGTGATACATGAATCATTAACTGTCTGGCTAGTTCTTTAAGTTCTTCTTTTGACTGTCCTTTGATCAGGGTTTGATCAATGCTGGAGGATGACTTTGTCTTGTGTGTAGTAGGTTGGGCTGCTACCTGAGGAGTTACTAGGAGGAAATTCTTTATTGATGAAGGAGATAAACCTGTCATAATTTAGTCTATCCCACCATTTTACTGAAAATTCTTTGATGACTGTATTATGATTAACTACATAATTCTATTTCATAATCCAGGGTATTTTATATTTACTGGTCATTAATAGAATTATGGGGAACTGGGCAGTATATTGATCTATTAGATAAACTGTGGCAAAATACTGCATTGCTGACTGGAGAGGCGATGGAAGGATTTCTGGAATAAGTCCAAATTTTCTCCACCATTCACTGAACCAGGTAGGGATCTGGCTTTTGAACTTCTAGTCAAACATAAGGAACCATGAGTAGTTGTTAGCCTCATTTTGAATGTAAAGTACTTTGGTGAATGCTTGACTGTAATCGTAGTATGAGTACTGGATGGGTACTTGGGGGATGATCCAGAGTTGAGAAGGGTGAGAGCCCCTAAGATTTTTCTGAAATGAAGTTAACTATAATGAACTTTTGATATAGGATTTGGCTGGGATCTTGTTTACTGGGAATATCTTCAAACCTTACTGAACCAGAATGAAGAAGAATGGCTTTATACCATAGGACTCATTTAGAGGGATGATTGGGGAAAAATGCCAATTATGAGGAAAGTAACTTTAGTGCTGAAATCCATGGGTCTTGGATTTTCCTCTTGTGAGGTTCAATGAAAAAGATATTAACTGAGTAAGACTTCTTAAAGTAAGGGGTCGATCAGGTTTTAACTGGGAATTTTACTAGGGACAATCCTTTGTTCTTTTGAAGGATCAAAGGAATTAGTAATCGCATATAGACTGGGATGGACTGTAACTAAGGCCGAACTGTAACTGGGAAGGCTTGGGCTTGGAAGGCCATAACTTGGGTCGTGGTAAATAACTGGGTTGTGGTAGGCTGTAATTGGGTCGGAGAGGGCTGTTGAGGATGGAGAATATGCTGCCCTGAGATGAGGGAGATGACTTTATAGGTGCAGGGGCACGAGGGGTGACTGATGAGATTTTTCCTATGGAGGGAGTTGACTGTTGTGACTGCTTGTCTTTCTTCCCGCTCATTTTTGGGCTGCAAAAATTCACGAGTAAGGAAGTCAAGGAGACTGTTATCCTCACCGGGTATGTACTGGATATCAAAATAAAAAAAAATAGAAAGAATGGCTCGCCAACATACAAAAATTTGTTTAGAAGTAATATTTTTAACATCTTTTTCTAAAACATGTTTAGCACTTTTGCAATCAATTTTGACTAAAAACTTTTGATTTAATAAATCACTTTTAAATTTACTGATGCATAAAACAAGTGATAAGATTTCTTTTTTAATAGTACTATAATTTAACTGAGTGCTGTTCCAAATTCCAGAGTGATAACAGATTATTTGTTTAGGAGAATCAGGGACTTAGTTTTTTACTAAGAATGCCACCATAACCAATATCGGAGGCATCAGTTTGAACTATTTTGAAAGCAGAAGGGGAAGGAATACCAAGACAAGGAAGAGTCTTGACATATTGCTTGATTTATTGGACAATAGTTGTATAAGCAGGTGTCCAAGGAGGTGGATTACTACGAAGACGCTCAAATAAAAGTTTACACTGAGAACGCAGATTAGGATAAAAATCTGAAATATAATTTAGTGATCCTAAAAATCGTTGTAACTGAGTTTTATCTAAAATTTGATTGGGGAACTTATCTGCAAATTGGATTGACTGTTGAATAGGTTTGATTTGACCATAAGAAATGTCAAATCCTAGGAATAAACTGAAGCTTGAAATAACTTGAGTTTACTAGCAGAGAGAACTAAACCATTACTTTTGATAACATTAAGAAACGAATACAAATGTTTCCAATGTTGATAAATTGAATCAAATAAATGAGGACATCATCGATATATACTATAATATGACTTGGAGAAAGGGTTGAAGATGTCATTCATGACATTTTGAAATTCACTAGGAGCATTTTTTAAGCCAAAGGGCATTACATTCCATTCGTAATGACCAAAAGGGGTTGTGAATGCTGGTTTTCTATCTGTCTTACTCATGGATCTGGATTTGCCAGAATCCACTTTTCATATCAAATTTACTAAAAATGACTGCTTTATGTAACTTGTTAACTAAGTCTTTCTTGTTGGGAATAGGATACCTAATCCATTCTAAGGACTTTGTTGATTGGTTTGTAATTGATGACAAGACGGGGAACACCTCGTTCTATTTCTGCATTTTTGTTAACATAAAAGGCAGAGCATGACCATGGTGACGTAGAGGGTCGAATTATCCTTTTATTGAGTAGCTCGTTGATTTCCTTTTGACATTACTCTATTAAAGCGTGACTCATTTAGATTAGCCTTGACTTTAGTTGGGATGTTATGTTCACTAAAATGTTTGACATTAGGAAGATGAACAATGTGTTGTTTCCTATGCCAAAATGCTGTGGGTAACTTAGAACAAACTTGTTGTTTAAGTAATGACTTAAATTGATGAATGTGTTGTTGAAGAGTTGGTTAAGTAACTGTTGTTCAATTCGTTTAAACTTTATTTCTTCTAAGAGAAAGTCAACATGGGATTTTTTTTAGAAAGAAGATTAACTGATCTTCGGATAGAGAGATCTTGTAAAGATTTGATTTCTTTGGATTGATGATTTTGAACAAATTTGAACAGTAACTGTTTGTCCTTAAGGTTTGGTGGTTATTCCTTCACTGTCGGTGGTGAAAGGATATAACAAACACATAAATGGGTTGCCTAAAATGACTGTATCAAACATGTTTTTAACTAAGATAAATGGGGTTTTAAAGCAAACATTATCCTGGCACACATGTGCATTGGATAATTTGTATTGGATTTGCATTGAACTGCCGTTAGCAAATTTTAAACGCTCACAGGTTTTCTCAAAGTACTTAGTGGGAATGATTCCTTCTTGGATGCAGTTGAGATCTGCACTGGAATCAATGAGAGCTACTGTTTCTAACTCAAATTCTTCACAGATGATAACCTTAACTGGACAACACCATATTTGAAAATCAATCTTGGTGATTGCTTTTAAAAAACATGTCTGGTTCTCTTGACTGGTAGAGGGTATTGTTTGAGAAACAGTGATGTTATTGGTTGGTCCAATTTCATCAACTGTGAGTTGGTGAACTGGAGTAAGAGGAGGAGGGAGTAGATGACTATCAACTTTTGTTCTAAGCCTTGATGGTTACTTTGTAAAACTTGATAATTAAGTTACAGAGTATGAACTAATTGGTGTAGCTTTGTAATTTCTTGTTTGGTTTGATTAACTTCATATTATAAATCTTGTATAGTAACTGGTTTGGGTGGACTAAATCTATAAAAAATTTTGCTAAATTGAATTGGAGGACTAGTAGGAATGGATAAAGAAGATTTACTAGTTCCTGTTACTAACGTTGTTTTGAACTGGTTCAAATATTGGGATTTAATTATAGGGTCTTTTATGTTGTTAATTAACTCAAGTAGAAGTTCTTCCTGCTTACTTAATACATTAACTGTTTTGCAACAATTGCGATTGCAACTTTTAACGCATCCTATCTTAATTGGGGGACTATCAGATTGAGAACAGGATTGGTAGTCAGAAGAGTGATTTAACTGGTCAATTTCATTTTCACTATCATCTGAGCTATAGGATGAAGAACTAGAGGGTTCACTATCTGTGTTTCTGAGTTCTAGAATCCTGAATAACTCTTGTTTCTGATCCTGATTAATGTGGAGGGCACTGATTAATTGTTTAACCTTACAATCTGACTGGAAATGTCCTGGTTTACCTGCATTTAAAGCAAATATCGGCAGATGTAGCTTTGCAAGATGTATGTTTACTAGTAGAATTTTTCTTTCTACGGTTTGTCTTGTAATACTTACGTGTATGTTTGTTACTATGCTCACCTTGGTGGTGGCTTTCTTGTGTTTATGACTATGCTGATGTCATTGGTGGGGATTGTGACTGTCCTGATGATTTTTATATGACCGTCTTTTGGATGGAGCAACTAAGGGTAAGCCATATTGAACATAGAAATTTCCAAGTTCATACTTGGCTTGTTTCTTGTTTCTAGAGGCTTCATTACGGATTTTCATGTCGATGCACATTCGCATTCTTTCTTTGCGAACCTATGCAAATGATATCTCCATAAGTAAGACTAGGATAATCTATGACACCTGTGACTCTACTAAGGATTTCTCTAATCTTATGAGAAAAAAGATTAGAAAGGCCATTAATGAGCTTTTCTTTCCAATAAGGAGAGTTATTATCATCTCTAAGCATAACTCTAGAGCATAAGACATCTGCATACCATTCGAAGTCACTTAAAGTGGGACATCTGAGATTACTTAACTGGTCGTGGATCCGAGCTGTTACGTGACTGGGAGTCTAGGAGTTCCTACGAAATGTTTAGTGACTGTGTAAATGAGGGTATTGACTCCATCAGGTACTCCTTGACCTATTGTTTCGTCAAATACTAGATTACCAGTCAGGGTCTCGTTTTACTGCATGAACTATGGATTCTTTGGTTTCTTCGGTGAGGTGTTTTTCCCACCAAGTGAAAAGTTTACCTGTGAATCCTAGGACTAAGAGTTTGACAACATCACTTTGAGGGCTGTTGTTTTTCTCAATGTAAAAATTGGCTGTCATTGACACTGTGACTTAGTTTATTCAAGATTTCTTGTTCTGAATGACCATCTATATTCCACTCATAGAGGTGATCAGAGGCAACTGAGAATTGACTGTGAAGTAGTTGTTCCTCATACTAGAGGTCTGGAGGAGTAGGACGACTGTATCTATTGTTAGTGATACTGGTAGGATTAAATCTAGGGCGAATGGAATTTATTGATTGAAAGATCGTGAAGTTGGTCTTGTAATTGGTTTAACTCCTGATGCTGGGTTTCTAAAGCATTATTATCATCAGTTGATGATTTGGAACTGTCTGTAGCTTTTGTTTGGGCTACTACTATTTTAGAAGAACTAGAATTTTTAGTTTTTACTGGCATGGCTAATTCTTGGAAGCATTTTGTTAACCTGTTCTAAGGTTGTTGTGTCCTTAGGAAGACGTGTGGATAGTTTTACTTAGGTAACTTAATCAGAGGCTTTTTCTAACTAAACTGAAGAAGAGGGTTGGTTATCTACTATCTTTTCAATTTTGTCTAATTGATGACCAATTGTAATTAAACATTGATTGGTGTAGTTATTCTGTTCAACTATCTTTCTAGATGTATCATTTGCAGAAGGTAGTTTGAAGGGTGAAGCAACTACTTCTTTACCTAAATGTTGAACTATGATTGTACCTATGGGTGGATGACTAGACTCGATCGAGGATTTGTCTTCCTTAATCCACCATGTTTTAGTGAGAGTGTTACTAGAGTTATGGTTGTAATGGTTTTTTATATAACTGAAGAATGGAATATTTTTCCGTCATTCAAGCATGAATGCTTGCCATTTATTGTAAATGTCTAACTTTTGTTCTTTAAAGTGACTGGCTCTATAGTGTTCACATTTGACTCTGTTGGCTTCGGACTCAGATTCAGCTCGTAATGAAGCCATGTCAATAATGAACTCATTATTGAGTGTATTGAGTTCATGATGAACTTCTGGGGTCTCAAAGTTTGTGGGACTAGGAGATGTGACTGATGATTCATCTTCAGGAATGTTTATCTGAGATGTATAACAAGGAGTATTAACTTGGGATTTTAACTTAAGACCTTGAAGATCTAGGTGTAAATCTCTTCGTTGTCTGGGAATTAACTTTTTAGATCTAGGGGTTGAGAGTTCAGATTTAGTGTGACTGAGGGTATAACTAGGATTTGGAATCCTAAGTCTTTGTTCATCGAAACTAATCCTAACAGATCCATCTTGAAATTGTTGAATAAGATTAACGTTGGTTTCTGTATGTCTAGGAATGGAATGGTTTTCATTTTCAATGATCTATGAGGAGGGAAGAGTAACATCGGACCATTGGATTGACTTTGGAACTTAAATGTTGGCGCCTTCAGAGTATGACTAAATCAAGATGGTTTTGTCCTTAGGACTTTTGTTTACTGCTAAAGCATTTAAATTAGTCTTAAAGCATTTATAATAAATGCGATAGACTAAGGCTCACTGTCGAGTGCTTTCTAGCATATTAGTGCCGGAAGTTTGAATGTGAAGTGTAAGGGTTTTCAAGATGTGGGGATCTTAAAGACTAACTATAAAATCAAGGGAAACAATCAAAATGAACTGGTCCTTGATGTAACAGGTGACTCCATTAGTCCTAAGAGACTATCTGACCAACTGACATGTCTAGCATCTCTAAGGGCTAAGAGAACTGAAGCATTCAAACCTCGACGAATGAGAGGGTTGATGCCAACTTGGACTAATCCTATGTGAAGGAAGTTGTATCCTATCTTAATATGATCACTGATTGTAGATTGGGTAAGTAATTGACACTTAACTTGGTCTTTGTTGAGAGCATAAGTTTGCTCTACCATTTTAACATTCGTATTACTGGAGAATGCATGAGTTCCTAACCAAGAAGATACTTGGTAGATTTGATTGACATGAACTTTAGGCATGTTCCAGTTTCTAAGTGGCAGACTATCATAACTTACTTGGTAATCTTCACGGTTAACTATGTCGGGGATAGAAGAAACAGAAGAAGAAGAAGTAGAAAAATTGGATCTAAATAACCTATTCATTTTAGAAATAATTGATTAAATTACACAGAGTTTTCTTTTCTTTTACTGTCTAAGTGTACTATTGATTATCTTCTTCCCAGGTGATTGTTCTGACATACCTTGACCTAGCCATTAAGGACTGTGATAAGACTATTGCCCTAAACGCTCTCATAGCTCAACGGGACTTACGACATCTCCTATAGTCTGTTAGAAGCGCGTCGTTAACACTCCAAAAATAAATTAACCTTACTTCTTAACACAATAAACACAGTAGCTAGCTGAGTAAGGGTCGATCCCACAGAGAGTGTCCACAATTTATTTTTTATTTATTCCGACTAATTCTAAACTAAGATCCAATTAATAGCAAAACAATAAATGGGGGGGTTGGAATTTTAATCAAACTAATTACGAATGAAAATTAAATTAATAACAAAAATCAATAAATTAAAACTTCAGTTCTTCGGTTCAATCTCACCCTCACAGTCAATGGAACAATCAATCAAATATAACATTATTCTATCCTTCAATGAATCTAATAATCCTAGGTAACAACAAGCTCTGCTACCCGAAATTTCCCTTAATTCCTCACTAATGAAACAAGCTCTCCATTAGATTCTAACCATTACACAATTTAGAATAAGCTCTCTAAATTTAATATAATGGCAGCATTAATATCTAGGAAATTAGATTATTTTAAGCAACAATCACACAAGCTCAGGACTGTTTAACTTAGGTCATGATAAGCATAGCAATAAATAAAAGCTTGACCACAATCATCTATCACTATTTGCCACAATTGATTAGGAACCATATCAATTACGTAATATACTTCTTGAATCTAGCAATTGATAATAATCTGATCAATCTAACAGGCCTAATTAAATCAATCAAACTAAATATCAATAAAACAATTTAAACAGATTACCATGAACAGATTAAGAGAATGAAGAAATAATGTTACTGAATTGATTCAACCATTAAACTGTAACGAGGGTTCGAAATCCCCTAGAACTGAATTAAAAATCTAGCCTAATATAATTGAATAAAAAATAAAACTAAAAACTTATTATCACTGTGCGCCGCTCCTCCTTCACTTCTCTGCTCCCCTGCGCGCACACAAAACTTCCCCCTCGTTTACGCCGTTGCTCCTCTTTATATCCTTAAAAACAGCTGCTTCAAACCTTTTCTTTTCCTTGCTTCGGCATGGACCCCACACTGATGCGCCCTAATTTGCCTGATGCACCAGCGCATGGGCTTCACTTTGTTTTCTATATTCTCCCACGCAGCCACCATTCTAAACCCACTTTAATTTGGCCTATCTCTTTATTATTTCTATTCTTTCACTGGGCCCCACAATTGCTTCCTTTTCTTTCTTTATTTTTTCAGTATTTGACTTTTCAAACTTTTTCCTCTTTTGTCTTTCTCTTCAGATTTTATTTCTTTGGCTTTGTGTTCCATTCAGCTGTCCAGTGCAAGCCTAGCCCATTGTTCAGAACTAATTTCTTGAAATTATCAAAATTGCTGAAACTTGCAAGCTATTTTTTCATCTGAAAACGATGGAATATTGACTCGAGTTCTTCGTGAAAGTTGTAGCCCTCGAAGAGTATATAATTCTAGGATTTTAAAACACCTGATTTGGGCTTCGGAAAACTCAATTTACGGTTTGTTGAAGTCGGCTGGTCGGATAGGATTCTACTGCACGGAACAGCTTTTCCAGGCCTGATTTCGACACAATGTTTGGAGGCCCAAACGAACTCAGATTTTTGCAAACCAGACCTTTCTGAAAATCCTAAGACGCCTTCTACAAACTTCATGAAGACCACTTCCTCATTCTCGAACTCTAACATCATCCAAATCTCAAACGAAGCTATATAGGTAAAATCTATCCAAAAACCAAAAATTACACAAAATTATTCTTTTATCATCAATGCTTCCCTAATTCAATAAATGAATTAATTAGCTCACTTCAATAGAAAATATGTCACAAAACTAAATATAAGGGAATTAAAAATATGAAATATTATGCTCTCATCATCTGTGGACTTTCAAGGAGGTGCAAAGTCAGTCTAGGAGGGGAAGATAACTAATAAGTACAGATAAACAGGGAAAGAAGAGTAAACTTAAGCATAATTTAAAGAATTATAACTAAAATGACTGGAATCATTCATTTCCAAATTCACCATACTATTGATCACCTTGTGTTCAGAAAGAACGTAAGATTATATATATATATATATATATATTATAATTTTCAACGGATCATAGATCCGGTTATTAAACGGATCGGATATGGATCAATATTCGAATGATCCATCGAATAAACGGATTAGATCAGATCAGATTTTATATTAAACGGATCAGATTCGGATCAGCTTTGGTCCGGTCCGAATCCGATCCGTTTACAACCCTAGTTTCAACTTACCCATTGTGCGGTCGAGCGGGTTCCGACCCGAACTTGAACCCAAATCCGACCCAACCACTGTTCTTCTTCCCCATTTTTTCGGGGACACTCCAGTTACCTTTTCCAATGCTGGTCACTGAATTTTGCAAAAATTTTAAATTTTTAACTTCTTTTTCCTACTGTTTTAAGGCTGTTTTTTTTTTTTATTTATCTTAAACAAGTCCCCATCAATATTAGGAACATTAGGGTTAAACTTGGCCCTTAGATTACGGTGATTGGACGGTTTTCTCCAATTCACAATTTTTCGGCCACCTATGAAAATTTCACTGTTTCTCTCTTATTTCTCCACTAAAATGGCTCATTTTTGAACCATTGTGTTCCATAACTCAAGGGCTACAACTCCATGGCTTCAAAACACAACATTTATTAATTTTCTAGGGTGGGCCGATTTTGCCCTAAACCTGCAACTGCCTATATAATGCTTATTTTTTTTATCCATTTAACCTAATTTTTTTTACATGATGTTCCATTTTTACTCTACTTTGGATCCCCGTTCCCAAAATGGGGCTTGGTTTCTATTTGTTTCAAACCTAGTTTCTAAGGTCGTTAATGGCGATTTCATGGCATTTGCCATTTAAGGCACCTTCAAGTCTTCCTATCACCCCCAAAATATAGCATATTAGTAGTGAGGATCATGCATGCAACCTAAGACTCTTAAACAACCTAAAACAATGATAAATTAATCTAAGAGGAAAAAACAGAATTTAAAGCTTTATACCTTCAACGATGGCTCCTTCTCTTTTGTAGGTTCAAGATTTTGAATCCCTCAGTGCAACCTCAAGCCTACATGTTTGCATTCCTGCTTCCTTCTCCTCTTCTTCTTCTTCTCATTCTTTTTCTCTTTCTATCTCACCCTCTCTCTACATGCATGCACTCAAGCACACACACTAATCCTCACACACACTCTATGTCTGCAATTAGGTTTGCATCACAGGACACACAGGTATGAAATTATAGCTCACTCACTCATGACATGTATCTATACATGTCATTATGTGTATGTGTGTGTGTTTGTGTGTGTATATATATATATATATATATAACTGATGTGGTGTATGCCTTGCTATTGGGTGGAGGTGTGGTCTAATGGCATGGTGCCACCTCAATTTTTAGTGTGTAGAATTGAAACGTATTTGGGCATATGTATATATCTTATACGTTATATAACACAAAAGTGTTTGTAGCCCAATTGGTGTTCTTTTTGGGCCTTAAGTTCTTCCTTTATTTGGACAAGGGTTCAAACCCTTTGGCCTCCCTTTTTGTATAATTTTCCCCCGTTTTTCCTCTTATGCCTTGTTTAGTATTTTAGGCATCATTTGTCAGATTTTTAAGTTATGTCTTAATTACTTTAAAAATCCATTCGTATTCTCGCCTTGCCTTTTAATTGTTGTGTGCTAAATTTTATGTCATATATTTTATTTTTTGACATTTTATATCGTGTTTTATTTGACCAAGAATATTTGTATTTATCGACAAATTTGATTAAATTTTGATTTATTCACGCCTCGCTCTATTTTGCCCAATTTTTCTTTGTAATAATTTAAACATTTTCAGCCTACTAGTTCCAATTTAAAATGTTGACTGGATTAATATATAATTAAACTCATAAAAGCGGCATTACAATAATTTACTTTGCCTAATTGGGTTAGGATATTACACTTTAATCCCTACAACCTTTCTTGAATTGAACTTTGTTGTTGTTACTTCACCTTATTGAGTCAACCTACCTCAATATTAATTATGGAGTTTCACCACATGCATGGCACATTATTTGCATATCATAGGGCAATGTTAGTTTGGTAAATTCCTGCCATATCTTGTTGCAATATTTTTTTAGGATTTATCATAGTCACCAATAGTCTATCCCTTTCACATTCCTTGTATACACCTTTGTAGTGGGCAGACACTCTCTACCTCCACTTCCCCCAATGCAATGAACCCTACATCTATGGAGTGCCTAGAAAAACTCATCCATGATCTATCTGATAAGGTGGTGCAAATTAATACTCATAATAATGCTCACCTTGAAGCCTTAAAGGTCTCCCTCTAGCAAATACTAAATTCCACACAAGGCAAAAGTTCTTGCACACAGGTGTAGATCCTATTGGAAACAATAATGTTGACCTACCTAGGCAAGCCAATCAGAGAAACCCTCATCTAGATCGAAATTTCGCTAGAGTCTATAATCTGAACCAATGTTTCCAATAACCTAATTTTGAGCCTCATCCAGATCTTGAATTTCGTGACCACACTAGACATCGAAGGTTTTGGGACCCTGACGACAAAGTCATGGGCAATATCAAAGTAAAGGCCCCTACTTTTGACGGTTATCTTGATCCTAAAGCTTTCACGGATTAGTTTTTAGAGATGGACCATTTCTTTGAATGACACAATCTCTTTGAAGAAAAGAAAGTTCAATTTGCTGAGATAAAATTGATCAGTCACGCCAAACGTTTTTGGCAGTCTACCAAACACCTCCTTGACCAAAGGCACCAACCCACCGTAACCGACTAGGTTGAGATGAAATAAAAACTTAAATAGAAATATCTTCCATATTCATATCAGGGTGATCTTCTAGATCAGTGGAATAATTTGTGGCAAGGATTGAAATCTGCCACCGAATGCGTGGCCCAATTCAAGGAATATCTAATGCGTTGCAATGTTGTAGAAGATGAATAAATGACTTTAAGTTGGTTTCGTCAAGGTCTCAATGATGACATTCAACAAGAGTTGGTTCTTTGTGAAGTTACCACCTTAGATCAAGCATACACTCTAGTCCAGAATCATGAACTAATCACTGAACCTCTATTCCAAAGGAGGACTATGACTAATCAATCATCCCTTTGGTGACCTCGGAGTTCTCCTATCATGGACTAAGTTTGGCACAACCCAGTCCACAACCCCGCTCGTGGGGATGACAAAGGGAAATGAATAGATGTTGAGACATCTAGATTCAATCCCACACTAAAGTGTTTCAAATTTCATAAAATTGGTCATCCTATGACCAAGTGTCCCCATTAAGCCCTTCTTATTGAAGAGGCGGGTCAAGAGGGCAAACGAAGTGACCTTGTTGAGCTAGTTTTCATCACTGTCGATGCTCAAGAACATGATATCGAAAATGTAGAGGATTCCTCCCACCTTACGTATTTCACATCCACACCTTCTCATGATGTTCTGCCTCAAACTAGTTATGCTTCACCCATGGTAGGAGTGGTTTGATGTGATTTTACGCAACCCCAACCTAATGATGATTGGCGTAGGAACACAATTTTCCATACCTATATTAAACATGGTGACAAGTCTTGTAAGGTTATCATTGACAGTGATAGTTGCATAAATGTCATGTTTGATTGAACTATTTCTTGCCTTAGATGAAAGTATGTTCCCTACCCTAATCTATACATAGTTTCTTGGGTTGATTTCTTCCAGTCTAATCCAAGGGAGGTGTCTTGTGCCTCTCAAGTTTCTCACTTATGAGGAAACTATTTGGTACGATGTCCTACCCTACCTATGAATGTGGGTCATATCATTTTAGTAGGAATGTCAACAGGACGGGTTCGGGGCAAGGTGGCCCTTCCCCAACCCCGACCCCGCCCCGCTTAGAGGTTTACCCCGACCCCGACTCCATCCCGCCCCGCCTCAAACCCTGATATATATATATATATATATATATATTTTTTTTTAGTTAGTTAAAGCTTTTATTTTGATAGGTAAATTAAGTTTGTATTGCCAAAATAACTAAGACAAGAAAAATAATATAAGTGTGATATAAAAAACCTTAAAACTAATTTTATATAGTGTTGTTTATTGGTAAATATAGCATATATAAGAATAAATAAAAAAATTAATATAAAAACGGGGTGGGGTGACCATCCCCCCGAACTTGCCCTGAACTTGACAGGGTTTTAAAGGTCACACCCCGATCCCGTTTATGAGCATCTCATACTCGCCCCATTAGGGATGAGGAGGGGTGAGGCAAATTTTTATCCCTACATTTTAGGCTGACCTTGGCTGTATAATCTAGATATCACCATTTATGGCTACTCCAATTCTTGTACATTCGACTGTAAGGGCACTAGGATCCGATTGAATCCCTTACAACCCAAACCAGTTGAACAAACGAGAAACTTGGAGCCAGCCCTACTACACATTATTAGTTCAAAACATTTGAGAGGGAAACAATTAATGAAGCTATCATATTCATCGTAGTGTCCTGTGACATCTCAAATATTGCACCACAAGATCACCCTTTAGAAGCAACTACCATCCTTAATGAGTTTAAGGATGTTTTTCCTGAATAATATTTCAAACCATCTGCTACTTTTAAGGTACATCCAACATGTAATAGACTTCGTGCCCGGTACACCCTTACCAAATCTACCTCACTATCAGTTCAACCTTAATGAATATACTAAACTCCAAAGGCAAGTTACCAAACTTTTCGAAAGGGATTCATCCAAGAAAGTATAATCCCTTGTGCTGTTCTCGCATTTTTCACTCCAAAGAATGATGGATCTTGGCAAATGTGTGTAGACAGTTGCTGCCATCAACAATATTACAGTCAAATAATGTTTTCCTATTCCCCACTTAGATGATATGTTGGATATGATGTCGGGAGCCACAATTTTCTCTAAAATTGACCTCAAAAGTGGCTATCATCAGATTTGTAGACGTTTAAAGGGATGAGTAGAAAATGCATTCAAGACAAAAGATGGTTTATGTCACGCCCCGAATTTCCACGAACCCGAAGGTGAGTGTAACGGAAATAAAAGAAAATAAAATAAAGGTAAAAGACAATCTAACGGGTTCAACTTAGCTTACATTCATTTCCATCAACATACCTATAATGTGTCATTTTGGGCTTAAGCCCGTACATCATCAAAATACGCCCTACGAGCCAAATATAGTTCTCAATTCTTTCCATCATTAAAGCATCTCTAAGTCTCGCGTAGCCGGAGTGTCATCGGTAATGGTATCCCACGAATGGGTCAGCTCAACTACTGGTACAATATAATGCTAATGCAAGAAACAAAATTAAGGCGTGACATGTGCAAGTGTACATTTATATCTACATGGCGTTCAATATCATCAATGCAGCATATGAACAATATACATGATGCACCCATGCAAACTCCATGTCATACCCATGACTCACTTTACGGACCTTTCCCGACGGCATGAGTACCCAAGTATGTCTCACTTTACGGACCTTCCCTGACGGCCTAAGCAACCATTTATAACTCACTTTACGGACCTTCCCCGACGGCCTGAGCAACCATTTATGACTCACTTTACGGACCTTCCCCGACTGGCCTGAGTAACCACGTATGCACAGTATCAAGTGCTTCAACTCACACCATGTTTCCAAAGAATCACACTATGCCAATATGCTCTGATTCTACCATGCCATAATGTAATCCCGATAAATCATCTTATCCACAGATGAAGCATGCTTTAAATAATATATTGCACAATAACATTCTGATCACAAAATCCTTTCATCAAGTGTACATGCCATACTTAATCTATTTAACACATGCTTTAAATTACATCTTTCATAATCTCAACAATTCTCGAAGAATATAATCCACACACTATGCTAACACATACGATATACACATAGTCATGATCCAGCATTCATCACCAAACTTTCAAAGATAACAAGAAGCATATAAGCATATGAGCAATCAAACAAACATGTGAATCACCAAGTCAACATGACAATTACTCCTAAACTTAATCTTATTTCTTACTTAGCACAATATATCAGTACCTGATGGGTCGGCCTCAACCCAATAAGGCATACTCGTAGTATAACTGGAACTAACAGTAAGAATGCAGAAGGTCAGACCACCTTCTCTTTGCCCTTCAGTGTTCCTAAAATCATGAAATACAATTCAGTTCAATTGTTACTTGAATTATGTTATTCATCAAATCTTATGTTTTTATTTTATGAGTTTCTATTTTGCCAAAATAAACTCTACTTTTGAGTCCGGAACGTCGAAAGAAAGTTGGTTTAGGTTTTCGCGGAATTTAATTCGGACATCCGAGCTAAAAAGGGCAAAACGGTCATTTTGCACTTTTACGGGTCCTTACATCCCGAGACCTCTTTTTGCAAATTGAACTCCACGGTTGAGTCCGAAATGGTTGAGATAATAAAATTTCACTATTTGATTACTTAAATCGGAGTTCGTTTGACTATGTTTCAACTCAGAGGCATTTTGGTAATTTTTAAATGTTATCAAGGGCCTTTTATTTTTTGGGACCCCATCTCGTAAAATGGACCTCACCATTGGTCTCAAAATGATCGAGATAGTCAAAATACACTAATGACTTGTCTTATTTAGACTCCGGACCATTTATGATATTTAAATTAATTAAATCAATTTAATTAATTAATTAATTTAATTAATATTTTATTCAGGGGAGGTCAAACTATAATTCTTTAAAATTTCTGGGGTCAAGGTTGAATTTCTGAAAGTTTTGGGAGGTCAAATTGAATTTCAAAAAGTACTAGGGGTTAAATTGTAATTTTTAAATTTCCTATTCCAACCCTGGATAGGCAAACAGTGGCTAATGCCCCAAAACAAGGATAGGATATCCTTGTCCTTGATTTAATTTAAATTTTAATTTGCTAAACCCGTAGCCAAACACCCCCAATCTCATTTTAAATTTAAAACACATGGCTGACACAGTGGCGGGGGTGGGTCGGCCTTGACCCGACCCGAACCCTGGACCCAAGGCCCGAACAGTGTCATCTTCGTCCCCGTCTTCCCAAGTAGGTTTCCAGTATGTCTCTGGTCACCTTCTCCGGCGACGGTGGCCGGAAAACTGCAAAAACCCGATTTTCAAATTTCATTTTCTTGGCATTTTTGGAGCCGTTTTCAATTCTAAATCAATCTATAATGTTTTTGAAACATTTTAACATGGTTTAGAGCCATTCCAAACGGAGTGAATCAATCCCATTTCTTCCTTTCTCAGTTTTCCGGCCGACTGTCAAAACCTTCATTTTTGTGGCTTTTGGATCACTGTTTTCTTCTCATTCTAGTCCTAAAGACCTCCTGTGTTCAAGGGGAACACTTCCTCATTACTTTAGCAAGTTTTTAAGCACAAGATCTCTAAAAATCGATTATTGCCCCCAACCTGTAACTCCCATTTTGTCCCTCATTTCTTGGTCATTTTCATTCATTCTTTTTGCAAAAATTTCCTTATGTTCTACTCTACAAGACCCAACAATCTAAATCAACTATCATGCTTCAAAATTTAAAAACCAAAACTGAGTCACTTACCTCTTTTTCTGGGTTTTTCTCTCTCTAGCCGTGTGTCCTCTTCTTCTTCCTGGTCCACGTTTGGTTCAACCTCCTTCCCATGCTCACTGCTTTCTAACTCAGCTTCTCTCTCCCTCTCTCTTTCTTTCTAATTTTCTCTCTAAAATTAAGACCCAACACACACACACACACCTTATGCTCTCTCTCTCTCTCTCTCTCTCTCTCTCTCTCTATCATTTATCTCCCTACCCACGGCTAGACCTGCACCCACTCAGCCCTTACACCTTTTCCTGACTTCTTTCCCCCTCTTTTTCTCTTTGCATTTAATGTTGCTTGTGTGTGTGGTTTTCTATGTGTAGTGTATATATATATATATATATATATATATTCCACATCACACACTATTGCACACATACCCTTACTATTTTACACCCAGCCCCCCAATACACATACACGGCTGCACACAGTACACACACACACACCCACTTGCACCCACCTTTGTATTATACATATATATATATATATATATTATATAATATCATACACCCACACATACATGCACTAACAGTACACACACCCACTTGTGTACACCTATATATGTGTATATCTATATACGTATCCCATTCACTACACATACATATGTACCATATATTATATATACATACACACATACATAAATAGTACACATTACAAAGAAAAAAAATATTCATTCCAAAAATTTTGAATCCTTACAGTTTATATGAGTGGTTAGTTATGCCCTTTGGTTTTTCTAATGTTGCTAGTACTTTTATGTGAGTAATGACACAAGTCCTTCGACCATTTATGAGAAAATTCCTTGTTATTTACTTTGATGACATCCTTATCTATAACACATCCTGGGACCAACATGTGAGTCATCTCTAGAAAGTTTGTATCGCATTGAAAAGGCCAATTTGTACGCCAACATTAAGAAAATGTGTTTTTTGTTCACACTATTATTTTTATGAGATATGTTGTTTCCTCAGCAAAAGTGTCAGCCGATCAGGATAAAGTTAAAGCAATCGTTGATTGGTCTAAACCACGTACCATTCATGATGCCAGGGGTTTTCATGGTTTCACTACTTTTTATAGATGATTCATTCCAAGATTTAACATTATCATGTCACCTATAATTGATTGTCTCAAGAAAGGGGATTTTGTTTGGACCCCTACTGTTGGTAGAGCCTTTCGCAACATCAAGTTATGGATGACTGAAGTGCCAGTCCTCCGTCTTCCCAACTTCATGCAACCTTTTAAGGTTGAGTGTGATGCATCGGGGTGGGCAATGGTGGTGTACTCAACCAAGAATGCCACCCGATTGCATACACCAGTGAGAAATTAACAGAAGCAAAGCAACGCTATTCCACCTATGACAATGAATTCTATGTAGTCATTCAAGCCTTTATCTCCTTCCACATGAGTTTGTGCTTTACTCTAATCACGAGCCCTTTCGTTATTTATATTTTCAAAAAAGCTAAACCCACGACATATACGTTGGATTAAGTTCCTCCAAGAATACACATTTGTGCTTAAGCATAAGCCAATGAATGAAAATAAAGTGGCCGATGCACTTAGTCATCAAGTCATTTTGCTCTCCAATATGCGTGTCTACATCACCGGTTAGTTGTTGAAGATTAAAACGAGTCCAACCACTGGGATACTTGGTTGCGAAATCAATTTATTAGAGAATCAATGCCTCATTGTTAGTTTCTTGTCAGTAATTCTTTCAACTTGTCATAAACATTGTATTTCAAACTTCTTTATCAACTGATCTTTTTCGTCATCTTCTTCCCATCTTTCATTAACTTTTCGGGTTTTTTCTACCTTGATCAGGGATGGGAGTGTAATTTATGGCAATAACGAGGAGGGAATGGGAAGGGTGAGAACATTTAAAGATGGGAAGTTAAAGATCTCAAGAGATGGACTTCTTGAACATGATGAGAAAGGGATTCCTATATCTGGTGATGTCCTGGAATTGTTGGGCAGGCTTCTCTCTCTTGCAAGCCTTATTCGTTAAGGAGCATAATGTTGTTTGTGATATGCTCAAAGTAAGTTCATAACTTTCTTTTCTTTCTAACTTTTCTATCTCCATGTGCGAATGGTAATTAGTCACTAAATTTTTATAAAGAAAAGACTATATATAAGTTTTTATCAAGGGGTTGCCATTATATTGTGATGCATGTATGCAAAAATTCAGTTCTCGTATTTTTTTTTCTTTCTGTTATTGGATTTGTTGCACCACAACATACTACACTTTTTTCCCATTTGTCTGCACTGTATTTCTATGTCAGTGTTCATGTTATGAAAAGTAGTAATAGTGCTTTTCTCTTTTAGATAATAATTTAGTGGATTGTTGCTTATTTTTGGGAACATTACCCTGATTTTGAAGATGAGAAACTCTACCGACATGCAAGGTTGGTGACTTCAGCAGTCATTGCTAAAATTCACACCATTGCTTGGACTGTTGAGCTCCTAAAGACTGATACTCTTTTGGCAGGAATGAGGATCAACTGGTAAGGCAATTATGAAATATTGAACAACCAAGGCTCTGTTAGGCTTGAGGATTTACTGAGGGAAAGGAAAAACAATTTCCCTCATTATTTCTCAGGCTTTGTTGTGAATAAGGAAAAAGAAAAAGGAAATGACATGAAAACTATAGTAACTTCTGAGTTAAAAGGAAAATAAGCTAAATTAAGACAAATTTCAACTAATAAAATTGTAAGTGCATATGATAAAAATTAAAACACTCATCAGCATTTAATTATAGTCAGCAAAGGCTTCTCAAAGGGATATTCTATAGGAAGGAATGATTTCAAAGTTTAAAAACAAATAAGAAAATGATTCATCCATTTTGAATATCAACTAAAAATGCAATAGTTTTCAGTTTCCATTTTATTGAGGAAAAGAATTAATAAATTACTTTTGCTGCAGGTATGGTTTTCTGGGGAAGAAATTCAAGGATTTTTTCGGGCATATTTGTGGACCAATACTAAGTGGATTGGTTGGTCTTAAGAGGCCTAGAGATCATGGAATTCCCTATTCTTTGACTGAAGAGTTTGTAAGCGTCTACAGAATGCACTCACTTCTACCTGATAAACTTATCCTTCAGGACATTAATTCCACAACTTCAGAAGACAAGTCTCCACAAATTCAAGAAGAGTACTTCTCTGTCCCTTTTCTCAGTTTTGTCTATGAATGTCTGATTGAGTGAAAAAAAAAAAAAAGCAGATATTTTCAAAGCATTATTCAAAACAAGTTGGCAGAGGTAGTTATGATGATTACGATGGTAGAGGCAGTATTGCACAGTGGTGGCCGTTAAATGTTGAGGGTGGAAGGGGGTGGTGACAATGGAGATATCAGTGAAGAGATGCTGATGATGACATGGAGGTCATGCAGGATGAAATGGTAGCGCTGGCATCAAAGATGATGCAGGCAACATCAATTGTGGCTGTAAACTAGATGATATTGATGATCAGTGTCATTGTCTGATAACAGTCTAGCGGGGAGGTGTTGGCGGGTGATGTTAGTGGTGATAAATCAATTTAAAAAAAGGCCAGCATTGGTAATGCTAATGATATAGAAGAAAGTCTTCAAGTGTTTATTTTTGAGAGCTGTGACTTGTCTTCAGCTAAAGTACAAATGTTTTTGTCTTCAAAGAATTGAAGTCCATCAGCAAACATTACTCTTTTTCCTTTTAATGACAGGAGAAAGAAAAACAGATGCTTCTGAGATCTAAAACTTCTATATGACTAATTGCTAAGAGTATATGATTTTTTTTTTCAGAGTTCCTATGAAGGAAATGGTGGGGGAAGAAGGAGAGAGAAGACTGTCAAAAATTGGAATGGAGCAAATGACGGTGTCAATGGGTCATCAGTCATGTGGAACTGTCACATTATGGAACTACCCATCATGGATGAGGAACCTTGTTTCTCATTACAGTAATAGTGAAGATAGACCAGATCAAGTTGATATGGCTGCCTTGGAAAGTAACTCTCTTCCACCCTCATAATTTGGTTTTCCTTTTTGTTGATACCTCTTGCAACATATGCATATACATATACTTATAGATACATACATACATATATATGTATATATTAGTTGTTCTGCCATGTTCAATTCTAATTTTGAAGTAATTGGTTGTTTAGTTTATCGAGATAGAGAGAGGAGAGTTGCATGATACAATGAGTTCAGGAAGGAATTTACTAATGATTCCTATTAGCAAGTGGGAAGACTTAACGGATGATGAAAAAGTAATTGAAGCACTCCGTGAAGTTTATGGAGAAATGTTGAGAAGCTAGATCTTCAAGTAGGTTTACATGCAGAGAAGAAGATAAAAGGCTTTGCCATCAGTGAGACTGCTTTCTTTATATTTCTACTTATCACCTCAAGGTATGCTCAAAGCTGCCAAAATACTTGTGTCTCCAAATAGAGCTATTGATTCTCTCTTACATAATGACGTATTTAGATTTGATTTAGCGGATGTGTGTGAGACTACGAGCTTTTATGCACTTATACATGATGATGATGTTCAGGAGGCTAGAAGCTGATCGTTTCTTCACAACCAATTTTAATACCCAAACATACACAGAGAAAGGCCTAGAATGGGTTAACAAGACAGAGATGTTAAAAGATGTGATTGATCGGCATTTCCCTGAAATGACAAGGAAATGGATGAAATGTTCAAGTGTGTTCTCAGTGTGGAACTCAATGCCAAATCCCACAAGCTATGTTCCCTTGTACTTGCGACCAGCCCCATGAAATGCTTGTTTTGACGAGTATGATAGTTAATCTACCACAATTTATGAACAGAACAGGAATTGTTTAGAGTAAGCTGATATAAATCTGTACACAAGTCTTAACATTTTCTATCCAAAATGTAATCTGTATAGATAATAGACCACTATGTACGCAGAAGGCTATGATCAAGAGAGAAATTTGAGTTACCCTGATCAAACAATAGTAGCATTCTAGTATTTATCTCCCTCTCCTATGTTTTTGTCTGCCCTGTGAGTGGAAGAGGTTGCAATGCAAAATTTGGCAACTGTCTTCTCCATTCCGTCCTTCGGACATTATTAACATTAACATACTTTTCTCTTGACATTTCTTTGATTTTCCCTTAGGCCACACTTGCTGCTTCGGGAAGTAGTTCCCAGAAATGGTTCCACAAATTGCCATTATCATTGCTTGTGTTTTACAAAATGATGTCATAATTTGATTTGTCATAGATTCCAAGTGAATTCTGGATTGACAAGTTTCAGAAGTTTAATAATATGCAGATACTTGGCATACCAAAGTTACAAGCATTTTCAACCAAGGGGAAAGGGTTATTGGTGGAGGCTGGACACACACAATTCTACCATTCAGCTCTTAAAAAGAAATAACCTATATATGTATTTTATAAGAAAAATGGAAAATACTTGGTACAGAGAAAGAAACCAAGTAGGAAAAATGGAAAATACTTGGTAGAGGGAAAGCAACCAAGTAGAAGAGCCAAAATATCTACATTCTATCAATTTTCATGACTAAAGTAAACAAAAAGAGAAATAGTTTACAAACAGATTCTTAACTAGAATGTCATGGCTGTGATATTTATGGTCTCGTATTTTAAAGTAATATCATGTCATTCTATATATGAAATTTTCTAAATATAAGAACTTTGGACATTACTATATATTCAGTTACAACGTGAGATACACAACAAAGGTTGCTGCACTGCAAGCTTCCTTTTCTTTTGGAATCATAGCTTGGATCTTGGAAAAACTTATTGATGGAAGGATTGTTGCACGAACTACAAGCTTCTTTGCTTCTGATGGCAGGGTGAAGATGACATTAGGCTAGCAAGCAATAGAGGGTTTTCAAGCATTATCAATTAATCATATTTTTTTTAGAGCTTATTCTCATTAGTCTGGATTTAAATAATCAAAAGAACTCTTGGTTATGAGAGTTGAACTTGTTAGCACCTCAGCAAATAAATATCCAGTGCAGCAAAAGCATCATTCAAATGTATCAGAGTAGCAACATCATCCAAGTGTGACTGGGTTGAGCAACATATTAATGTAATTCAATTTAGTTAGTTAGTTAGATAGAAAGGTTAGAGAGTTTGTTAGTGTGAGTTGGGTATCGATTGATGCGCAACAGAATTTTAAAGGACTACTAATTCAAATGCACAACACTTCTTCTATGATATGCGTGTTGCACCTGCTACTGGAACAGGTCGCCATAAAATTAAAATTCAAAGCCGTCTTGGAAGTCTGAACTTAAACCAACAAAACATTGGTACAAACCCACAAGGACACTTGGATTGGATAATTTTATCAAAATCAAATGTTCTCCAGGTTAGTGAGGACAATGGCTTTAAGCCCAGTTGGAGAGACAATTACCTGGGCTTGGGCCTAATTGAAAGGACCCTAAAGAGCACATGTGCAAAAAATTGGGCCTCCCACTTTTTAGGAGTTGCCTCCCGCTCCCAAGTTTTTCAATTTTTTTTTAATAAAAGACCCACCTAAATTTTATTTTTCCCAATTCTAAAATCTTGATCCGTCGGGTGATAGAGGGGGTAAAATGTCATTACCTATGTTCCGCTTACACAAGGTGATAGACGAGATAAAATGAAAGAGTCTTCGGGTCCGTTTGGTGCAATGGTTAGAATAGCATTTAAGGTAAAAGCTCCTATGAGGAGCTTCTCACAAGAAGCGAAAACTAGTGGTGGAGGCCGCTTGGCCAAACACACGCTTAACATTTAATATTATTTTTGTATAAAATAATTATTATCAAACTCAAATTCATTTCTTTCCACTATGTTCTCTAATATTTTTTCAGTTGCACCAAGCTAATTTCCCTAGAAATCTTAGACCTAATCTATTGCTATCGATATTACAAATATTGGGATCTAACACCAATATTCTGCCTGTCAACAAATCCGGTTTTCGTCCATTCCAATCCACTTAAGTGGATATGAATTACATTCTTTTTTTCATCCACGACCTGGTTCGATCCAACTCAATAATAATAATTGTTTTTAATCTTGTACACACACACACCAATGAACTCTTAAGTGTTTTACACTTTTTTTAATTTTAGAAATACTCTTGTCAAAATCCCTCCTCAGTGTGCATTATTCTCTTCGGAGCACGACACTCTCAAACATCCTTCCCTTTTGTGATTGTCTAAAGTACTTGCGGGCAAGTCTTGGGAGGTGGCTAAATTAGTGAAAATTTCAAGGATGATCGCGCATGCGTGTGCGACACTCTATGAACCTTTAGAACCAAGAGATTCCTTTAACCACTCCCTATTTGGGACTATTAGCGCAACAATTGGTCATAGCTAGCGACAACCAGCAACAACTAACGACAATTGACAATGATTGGCATCCTAGTACTTCATATGTGAGGTATAGTAGATGTCACGTGAGCCACTGCTATAAATACCCCCATCTACCTCAAGGAAAGACAACATTAATTAAGGTGGTTGATTTCCTAATTCCTCAAAACTACCTAGGAGATTTGACTTGGGAATCTCGTATTGTTGAGATGCTTTGTATAATTAGAAATCTCACAGTATTTACCCAGTCTCGCCTTGCTCTCTTGAAATCTCTCTCTGGTTCTAGATTATCTACTGCCTTCTCTCTGTCACTTCATCTTGAGAGTCCTTTTGGCATTTGGCGTGGAAGTTACACTCACCACACTACTTACTCACATCATCACCAGTAAAAAAAAAAAAAAAGACAAAAATCAATGACATATAATACTACGTGTCATTGATTATTCATTTTGATATTAGTCAATCCATGATACTCCATAATGTTTGGTTTCCCAAACTATTCAAGTAATACTTCATTCTGTATTAGCCTTGATTTTTCATTTGTACCCAAAAAAAAAAAAGTGCTATTGTGTATGTATATAGTTTTTAGCAATCAAATCAACTACGTATTGAGATAGGATTGTAATATCCAAAATTTTCACTGATAACCACCTATCCAAAGGACTCATGATTGAAAAGTCTTCATAATAAAAAATTTAACTTGTATTACAAATGTACAATAATAACTTTTTTCACATAATATACAATGTAGTAACTTGAACGAAAAATAACACATATAATGTAGTAACTCAAACGAAAATAACACATACCTTCATTATTAATAATAAATATAATTTTATATTAAATTAATTAGTAGAAAGTCTCTCAATATAAGTATCTATAAATTAAGGTACAAGGCAAAACATCATTAACCCCATAAGTCTTTCAAGTTTTGAAATTGTTTGAGTTTAGATCTAATGTTGCTAATGCGGCGATGTTATATTTTTTTTCAATGGCTAAATTGTCCCTATATTTCTCGTTATGCGATCAAGATCTCTCCCGTCGTTTTATCTCTGATTTTCTGTGCTCACCCCTTGGAAACCACTGTTGCGATTTCTTCATCTTGAATCCAGCCCCATTATTAAAACAACAGAAAGTCGTAGAACATAGAGAAGAGATCACAGAGGCACCATCGTCACCGAATGCATTGGTGTTGGGGAGCCTGAAACTTCATTGTAATGATAACCAAATTCGCTGCCATGTTGATCATCCACCTGAAGATGGAGTTCAAAAAAGCTGAAGCATGAAGGTTTGTTAGTTCAAGAATATGAACCTTTTTCAAATCTAGAAAGAGAATATGGTGATGCTCTTTGGCATAATAAAACATCATTACTTTAATTTTTGTCTGTGGATCGGTTGTTCGATATTTAGTAGTTGTGCGACTGTTTTATATTTGTTGGGGTTTGAATTCGTATTTTGGTTGATACAAAGATTGGATGTCTATATATATATATAACAAAATCATAATATTTTCTAGTATTTCAGCAGATTCATTTCTGCAATATGCATGCCAATTGACTGATAGAATTCCAATATGAGCTGTGATCTTCTATACATTTGTCAATCATTCTCTCATATTGATTCGAATGTAAAATTGAACAAACTTGATTGAAAAATGTATGAAAGAGAATACGTTCTTGAGTTTCTACTTTGGTATAAAATCTTTGGTTTGCATAGAGTTATTGAGTCAACTCCTCAAAGACCCAAGATTTCAGGCTTGGATGGCAAGGATGTCACTGATAATAATTATAAGATCAACAATTTTCCTGAACCCATTATTCATTAGATTGTCTCACTCATTCAGGCCATTGAGGTGGACTTTTATCCCTTGACTTTAAGCCCACACTTGTTTGTTTCTATTCACTGGAATTTCAAAATTGTGACTTTTAAAAGAAGATTTGTCAATAAGTGGAAAACATACTCACAGTCCAAAATAAAACTGGTTAGAAATTCCATATAACTAGAGTTAAGTACCAGAGGTTCTGTCTTTTGTATGTAATCACACATTGCTTACAAGACTTTCTAATTTCCAATCAAAATATTATGGTAAAGAATGCTTCATAAATATTGTTTAATCTAACGATTTTGAATGTTTGCTTTTATTTGTAACAACTAGCCAATATATTGATACATTAGTTTAGTTATCATCATGATTAAAAATTGCAGACTAGTTCTACGAGCTCTAACAAATTCAATAAAAGAGAAAAATTGAACAATAGCAGAATTTTTTGGATATTATCAAAATTTGTCTTCTGCTAAGGAGGAATTTGAGCTTTGACGAAGTCGAAAAGTGTAGCATCATCTTCGATTTTTGCTCTAATTTCACATCTAATGTGTCAAGCGCTAATGTTACATTGTGCCAAACATTCAAGATTAAATGTGGTTGGCTAGATATTGATCATTTGGAGGTTTGTTTGATGTACAAAACCTTGTATGCAAAGATTTGCAGTAGACAAACTCTCTTTGCTAGACAGAGATAAAAATTCTTTGTCAAAATTCTCTATTCAAGCTATATTTTTTTTAGTTATGTATTTTTTTCTCTAACTAATTTTTTTTTTATTAATGTTAGAGTATTACCATTTTTCTAAAGAACAAAATTTGTTTGATGCGTTGTTAAAAACTGCGTGTAATACCTTTTTCATTTAAGAAATTTCTCAAATTTCTCTATCTGAAGACAGAGAATTTTTGACAAAAATTCTCTATTGTAAAAATACAAAGTTTTTGATAGAATTTTTATTTATTTATTTTTGTTTTATCAATGTTAAAGTATTAACACTTTCCTAAGGAATAAGATTTGTTTGATGCATTGTTAAAAAATGTGTAATATTTTTTTTTAAAGGAATTTGTCAAATTTCTCTGTTCCAGGACAGAGACATTTCTCTGTCCATGTTTAGTGGACAGAGAACTTTTGACACAAAAATTCTCTTTAAAAAAAAACACATGGATTTTTTTACATAATTTCCTATACAATATGGATATTGTTTGATAGATCTCAATTTTTGGAGTCCAAATATATAATTTTTAAGAAAAATAGATTTATATATTACGAGTTATTTAATTTTGAAATTAACTACATAATAATGAAAAAATGTTAATATACCTAAAATAATGTGGTCTAATAGCTTCCTATGTGAAAAACTCATGTCGGCTGATTTATACGACAGATTTGTTGTATGCAGCATAGTATAAGAACTAGAAAGAGATGAGAGGTATTAATTGAAATTAGTTCAATTAATCATTCGTGTTTCTTTCAAATAAGAGGTTATTGGGTTAGGTTATATTTGATAAGTTAATTGAATTTGATTATAATAAAATTAAATTAATTATAATACATGAATTATAATATACTATAATTTTTTTTTATAAAAAGAAAAAAGAAAATAGGAAGATATGGGAGGCATGGGCAGCGATGATTGGTTTTGGATTCCCTCCCAGTCATTTATCAATTATTTGGCCACATTTGTATTCTACAGAGTGTTAATTCATGACCGGTGGTCTCCTCCACGTGCTTTAGCAATTAGCATACGAAATAGACTTTCCTCTTTAGTGGGATCCGCAAATTGAAAAGAAAGGGAAAATGTCGGTGATATGGTGTAAGATATGGTCATAAAACATATAACATAAATATAATATTTAAATTTAAAATATATATTAGGCGTTAGAATTTAGTGAGATGATATAACCCCATCTCATCCTTTCTTTTGTTTCCCATATGAGTTGTCCTCACCATACTCTGTTTACCATGTTGGCCAACCCGTGTATGTACGCGCGCGTGTGTATATATATATATATATATACATATACATGGATCCGCGTGATATATCTCATCTTTTGGCAGACCCGGTTTTTATTTTATGGGGGATAGAAAAAAATTGATTATTGATAAAAATAATAAAAATTAATTTTTTAATAAATGATAACCAAACATTATTCTAGACAAAATATTTATAATATAATTACTTATTTAATAATTATTTAGTTTAATAATAAAAAACATTTTTAATAAACTAAACCAAAAGCCACATTAAAATTAATTTATTTGTACTTTTAAAAATTGGGTTTTAGATATTTCTTCGATAAACATCATTCTAACTGGATACTTGAAATATAAAATTTGGATTTATGTGTAAAGGCCCCCATGTAATCAAATTTAAATGCATTAGGCTACTAGTTGCAGTCACGTTCACGTGCCAAAGTCTAAAAAATTATTTCACCTCTTTTTCAGCGATCAAGTTGAGATTGGGCCAAAGGTCGCCTCATTTATAGGTGGTGGACAAAATAGGTTACATCAGAAACTTGAAATCTTGGATCTCTGCAGACACTGCCATTGACCTGCAAATTAAAAAAAGAAAAAGAAAAAAGGACCATTTTGTAACATGTAGGTATCATTGCATCTTATCATACACGCATCTTCATCTTCCATTTCATACCCACAAACTATATATATATATATATATATATATATATATATTATTTATTTATTTATATTTATTGTGTGAGTGTGTGCGTGTGTGTGTTTTTTTTTTTTTTTCTAATCACCTGACTAAATAGTGACTCTATTTTTCAGCCTTCAATACAAGTACTGAATGTATCAGATTGATAAAATCATTAAATTTGAGCAGGACTGATTCAGCCATAAAATTAATAAAATAATTATTTTTAAAAAAATTAAATTATATATATAATATAATTAAATTTATAATTTAAAATTAATTAAAATCTAACTATACAAAATGTCTTAAATTTTATAAATTTATATTATAATCAAATTAGAAATCTAAATTTAATAAAAATTAAACTCTATTAAAAGGCCCATAAAACTTTCGTAAAAAACATAATTCTATTAACAGAGTCTTATTCGTATTTTATTCTAATTTTTTATTACTATTTATTTAGATTAAAAACTTTATGTAAAAACTCTGTTATTAGAGTTTCATTCAATATATAACAATTAAATTTTATATAACAAAAATAAATAATATAAGCAATTATACTAAAAATTTGGGATCAAATTTTATCTTCATCCAATTTTATTTTTTTTTAAAAAAAACTTCAATTCATGTCATTCACTCTAATTCATCAGATTCTCTAATTTTAATCTTTCACGTGAACAATAAGTCAAAAAAATAAAAATAAAAATTTATAACCACTTAAGATCCATATGACAAAAAAAGGACTCAAAATATGATGAATTGTATCTAAGGATTTGCACATAAGTTAAGTTGTAATACGTGTATGTGGAGAAAACAACTCTTATTGTGTAGTCCCAACCATTGTAGCATAAATAAATATTTTAGTGGCTAATATTTTCACTCTAAACAAAAAAAACCTTTTACCCTGTAACAGAACTTTTCGTGTTCATGCCCCTTTTTTTTTTTGGAAAAAAGTCCATTAGTAAATATGCATGGAGTTTTTTTTTACAGTAATACAAATCAATTTCTAATATATGATATAAATAATGTCATGATAATTCTCTATTTTAAAATATATAAGCAACATATCAAAAAATGATTTACATAATCATAAAAAAATTTCTTACTTTCTTATAGGGCTAGCAATATTGGACACAACATGAGAATTCGACTCAAAAACGACATGAACTTAACAGGTTTCGGGTTAGGCATAATTGTGTTAGAGTCAAAATCGGGTTAGACACGATTAACACGATTATTATTTGTGTCATATTTGGGTTAACCTGATTAACCCGAAATTGACACGATTATTAAACGAGTTTCATGATTCGTGAATCAAAAATGACACGTTTAACGTATTAATATGAAATTGACATGTCAACACGAAATTGACACGATTAACATAATTATATACATGTTTTACTCTATTTAGTAGTAATACGATACGATAATTTTAAAAAAAATATTAATTATTAGCTTTAATCATGAATATGAATATATAATTTAATCATTTTCTAAAAAAAAAAATTATTTTAATTTGAACAATGCATGTTAATAAATGGTGAATATTTTATTTTATTATTTAAATTATAATTTGAAGAAGAATGGTGTGATTGAGCTATATATTATGATTTGAATGAGAACAATATATAATTTATTCAAATAGGTTATTCGTGTTAAATAAGTTATTCGTATCAAAGAGGTTATTCGTGTTTAAACAAGTTATTCGTATCGTGTCATGGTGTGTCAGGTAATTTGATTTGACACAACTTATTTATTAAATAGGTTAATCGAGTCGTGTCGTGTTAACCTATTTAATAAATGAGTCGTATTCAGGTCAGAGAAGTTGACACGATTAGTTAATCGAGTCGTGTTTGAGTCGATACTACTTTTAAGATATATATGTTTTGACATGACTTGAACTCGATACGTGAACACAAATTGCCACCCTTACTTTCTTATCACTGAACTTTTTTTCCCAACAAGTGTCAAGGAGACTATAAGATAATATTTTTTCAAAAAAAATAAAATACAAAGATAGTATAAAGATACTATAACATAAGAGTAATGCTCTCCTTACTTTCAGATTTTATAAAAAATAATTACTGATGCTGCACTTTTTGACTCGCAATAAGTGTGGGCTCCGTGACCTGTAGAACACTCAGAAAGACGATCAGAGGTCCACCCGATTGGCTCCGGCGGTAGCCGCTCCGATGCTTAAGTAAGTAAAAGAAATTGAAAGACTGTATTGAAAGCGAACGAATGAGCGTGAAAATAAAGCGTACCTTTAGGGTTTAATTTATAGACTGTGGCCTTCCTAAGTTGATTAGGATTCGGAGCCATGATTGTAGGGATTTGATCATCGGAGATTGCAGTTACCTTGTTGAGTATTACATAGAGATAACCATAGATGGTAGTTCCCTTGTTGAAGACTGTTCCCTTGTTGAAGACTGTTTCCTTGTTGAAGATTGCTTCCTTATTCCCTGCTCGGCATCCGCTAAGGCGGTGACGAGGTCTGGAATGTTGGTCTGGACCCTGTGATCAGTTCTGAGACCCTTGTCCGGATATATATGCTCTGAAGGCATATGTTCGGTTACTTCCGACCTTTTGTCCTGATCTGGATGCTTGAGCTTTTAGTCATTGGCTGAGTGAGAACCGTGTTGGCCGAGCATGAGTTGGATTATGGTTATACGTGTCAAGTGCTGATTAGCCTGCTCTTTTATGGTATATCAGTTACTCCTCCCCCAAGTCCTAGTTTGATGCTAGCAAGCAACTAGGGCTAAGCCTTTTTCGGAGAGTCATGTGTCCTGCCTGTTCGCCTTCTAAGGCAACTGTTGAGGCGCCATTTATTGTGCAGCCGAAGATTAGGTCTTTTCAAGGTCATTATTTGTATTGGCCGATAGTTGGGTTTCCCGAAATCATCATTGTTCCGAACCGTCATGGCGTTTGGTCTTGGTGGGTCCCTTCTGATACTGTGTTTATAAATACGGGGTGAGATTTTGAAATGACCTTTTCCCCGTCATTTTCACTGTGCTAGAAGATTTCGTCCGCCATTGTTGGTTTGTGCGACCTTGAAGAACACCGATATCCTGAGTTAGAACAGGTTCGACCGATTTTTCCCCTTCTCTTGCTTCTTTCTTCTTAAATCCGGGAATAATGTCTGCTCCTTTTGAATTCCCCAATTGTAAGTGAGGGAGTAGGAAATCCTTCTGAGATGGCTGTACCGTCTCTTGTGGAAGATGTAGGTAACCCTGCTCCCGAAGATATTGGGGAGAGGCCTGTTGAACCTCCCCCTAGTCCTTGGGTTAGGATAGTTGATGCCTTTGAAGAGCCCCGAGACAGGGCTAGGGAGACCTCTGGTAGGTTTTCCCATAGAGAAGAGGGTGAGAGTGCTGTTACTTAGAGCCTTCTGGACGAATGGAGGGTAAAATACAATTTTCTCCCAAATGTGACCTGCAGAGCTCCAGGCCCTATGGATCGTCCCCAAAATATTGAAGCCGGGGAGATTTGTGTTTATCTTGCCTGGTTTGAAATGGGCTTGAGACTCCCATTGCCGGATTTAGTCAGGCAGTTCTTTTGTTTGTACAAGCTCTGTCCTGCCGACCTGAATCTCAATAGCTGGCGGCAGCTTCTAGGGTTCATAGTGTTGGGACACCAAAACAAGGTGGATGTGTCCCTGGACTTGATCCGTAACAATATGGATCTGAAGTTCAAGCAGGCAGAAGGCCTTTTCTACATGTCCTTTGAGAAGGGGTTCTGACCCCTGTCCTCCGTTGCCACTTCCAATAAAACGTAAAAGAAGTGGTACTTCTTCGTCGGAGGAGGATGGGAGCATGAAGACTTTTAGGATGGAGAGGCCTCGCCATTCCCTCGTGCTACGGGTCATAAGGGTGAGGCTTATTCCCTTAGGTTTGCTTTAGCTTTGTTATGCCTTCTGAACTAATAAACTGATATATCATTCCTTACTTATGTGCAGTCAAAAGTGCTTGGAGGAGGCCCGAGTTTACCGACGTACTGCGAGATCAGTATCGAGTGCTGCTTTCGACTTCTGACCGGGCTCACTCTGTTATTATAACTCTGGAGAACTTGATGGCTGCCCGTACTGCCGAGCTTAAGAAGAGGCTGACGTCAAAGTGGGCAGTGCCGGAGGCCCAAGTGGTGGGGGAGGCTTCCTCCCGAGCTGAGCCTGATGCCCCTCCTGAAGTAAAAAGAAGGAGGTTGATTTCTGGCTCTCCCGAGCCAGCCCCTGCCGAGGCTGAGAAGGAAGCCGAACCTGCCGTTCCTGTTTCGGTCGTTCCTCCTGCCTCTTCCGGTCGGAGCAGAAGGACTAGGAAGGGGAAATCACCTGCTGCACCGTCCGAGCCGCTTGATGAGCCGGACTATCAAATTGCCAAGAAGGCATTTGATCAAATATGGGCTTAGGGCCCACACCGATACAGAGGGGATGACCCCTCCAAGCTGATAACTGAGATGATGAATCTCCAGATGAGGGTAACTTCTGAAGCTATTTTTGTCTTTACTGTTTGTTCGTTTGTTCAATCTAACTTGTCTGTCTTGTTTTGTGTAGAGTATGCATAGTTTGGCTGCTCTGATGGTGACTCCCATGAGCCCTGAGGAGGCTGAAAAGCTGAAGGCTGAAATGGATGAGATGAGGCTGGAGCTTGGGACAGCCCGATCCAAGGTTCAGACTGCTGAGGAGGGTCTAAAGGAAGCTACCACCAACCTTGCCGTGGCAGAGTCTGAGAAAGACATATATGTTCGGAAAGTTGAGGGGCTTCAGGCGGAGTTGGTTGAGCTCCGAAATTCCTTTGATCAGAAGGTTCAGGAGGCAGTTGATCATGCCAAGATTGAGACTGAGACGGAATTGAAAGAGGAAGTTGAACAAATGGGTGATGACCTGATCCGGTTTGGCTTTGAAAGCTTCCGAACTAGATTTCAGGCTCAGTTCCCAGGTTTTGACGTGTCGTCAATCGTTCCTCCTGAACCTGCCTCGTCTGGTCCCGACCCGTTCAAGACGGTTGGGGCTACTGCCCTTAATCTGGAAGAGAACCCAGGCCCTTCTGACAAGGCTTGAGGCTTTTTGATTTTTCTTTGTTTTTCTTTTGTCATTTCCCTCTTGATGTAATGAATGTATACTTCTTATCAGTAAAATTGACTTTCCTTCAGATTCTTCTTGTGTTCTTTCCTCCTGTACAATTTTGTCGTAAGTGTAGCTGTTTTGAGCCTCTTGCATGTTAGATTAACCGTCCAGTAGTCAATAGTTGCTCTTTGAGCTTCGATACTTGTCATTGAATAATGAATGTAGATTAACTTCAACTGTCTCATCATAATAAGATAAGAAGGAAAACATAATCAGATAGATGGAGCCCAATAGAGTAGGAATAAAATTTTGTAGAACTCTGAGATAGAGTGCTCTGAATCAAGAGCTTGTGAAGATAATCAGGCAGCTTGTACTTGTCATTATGACGCTCGGCATGCTGTTTTCGAATACTCAGGATCAGGATACGTCCAAGCTGTTTGGCCTTTGTCATGTGACTGGCCTGTCATAAAATAGTTAAGACTGTAAGGTCTGAATCTCGAATAGAAGGCCTGTTCATTTAGACTTTGTCCCCCTCTCTTTATCAATTCAGAAGCTTCAGTGCTGGACTATGGTTTTTGTTCACAGAGTTCTGTACCCTGTCTTTTGGTATATCGAAGAGGCACATTTAAGATACCGTTTATTTATTCGATTGTCGTTTGGGATTTCGAGGCCAATCTCTTTTTCACTGTTACGACGGTTCAGTTGGGTGGCTTTTAGACTTCAAGGGTCTATATATATGGAAACGAGGGCATACGGTTGCGCTTAACCCTTTTGTTCCCAAATTGTTTCCTCGTAGGAGAGACTTTAGATGCTGTCGGAATTTTGTCACTCGCCCGGAGATGATGGATGATTCTCTGTCTGAGTTAGGAATGATTAAACTGTGGCTGAGAGTTAACCTTCCCCCTTTTTCAGTCTCCAAGGAAGGATTAAAGGAGGCACAAGTCCTCTTGTCCCTTTTGGTATCCGGTCGAGATGCCTCCGATTGGTGGTGGTCCCTCTTTGATTCAACCGAGGCTTGGAGCGTCAGGTGATGAAGACGCAAGTGGGGTGCCTCCTCTTCTTCATGTCTCGTCAGAGACCCTTATTTCAATCAGCTGGGGTGTAACAACTGACGTGAGGAAGACGAATGACGGTCCCCTGAGACCCAGAGCCCTCATCATCCGTTGGTCGTGAGATCAATGATAGTGATGATGAAATGGCCTGAGGGCTTCTTGATGCGGATTGGGGTTCAGGGTTCCTTTCTTTCAAATGGAGCCGGCGACGGCGGTAATGGAAGTCTTGGATCCTGTGCCCCTTTATCATCCGAGGAAGAAAGCCTGTGATGTTGCTAGCTTCTGTAGTAGCTTCTATAGTAGCCTATGTAATGATGTCTTTATTGTACTGATGTAAATTTTCTGAATCATCAATAAAATTGAGTTCCTTTTTCTCAGATCTGATGTTCTTTGTATTCGAATGTGCTCTTCTGTAGTTAAAACACTTTCTCGTGCACTTCTGATATATGAATGTTCTAAGAATAGATCAAAGAAACTTAGAAGAATGCTTGAATCAAAGTACTTCACTCCTGATCGGTACTATAGTACTTGTTGCTTGTTTGACAGATAAGCCAAATAATATAAATATCAGATCTGAGGTGTTCCGATCTAGGAAACTTTAGTTTGTAGATGCTCGGAACTTCTGTCTTTGGATGGACTGGATCATAGAATCTGTGTTTTAAAGATAGACCAGGCTGAAGAGACCTGTGCATTATAAATGGACCAAGTCCTAAGACTTGTACATTATGGACCAGGCTTAGAGGCCTGTGCATTATAAATGGACCAAGTATGAAGACTTGTACATTATGGACCAGGCTCTAGAGGCCTGTGCATTATAGATGGATCAAGTACGAAGACTTATACATTATGGACCAGGCTCTAGAGGCCTGTGCATTATAAATGGACCAAGTACGAAGACTTGTACACTATGGACCAGGCTCTGGAGGCCTGTGCATTATAGATGGACCAAGTACGAAGACTTGTACATTATGGACCAAGCTCTGGAGGCCTGTACATTATAGATGGACCGAGTGAAAAAACTCGTACATTATGGACCAGGCTCTAGAGGCCTGTGCATTTATAGATGGACCGAGTGAAAAAAACTCGTACATTATGGACCAGGCTCTGGAGGCCTGTGCATTTATAGATGGACCGAGTGCAAAAACTCGTACATTATGGACCAGGCTCTGGAGGCCTGTGCATTTATAGATGAACATTCTATGGAAGTAAAAGAAACATCTTTACTGATAATACTTCCGTAAGTGTTCCACGTTCCTATGGCCTAGGAACAAGCTTCCCAGTCATGTCTTCTAGCCAGTAGGTGGTAGGCCGAACAACCTTTGTTACTTTGTAGGGGCCTTCCCAGTTTGGTGACAACTTTCCCATAGTGGGATCCTTGGTGTTTTGAAAGACTTTTCTTAAGACATAGTCTCTGACTTGAAAGCTGACTGTCTTGAGTCCTACCTTGGATTTTTCGATCATTCTCTGTTAATAGGCTTCCATCCTGATGCTGGCTTGATCCCTTCTCTCTTCGAGCAAATCCAAGTTTTCCATCAGTTGCTGATCATTGGATTCTTGCTCAAAGGCTTCTGCTCTCAGGGTTGGCATACCGATCTCAACCGGAATTACTGCTTCTGTCCCATAGGCTAGTGAGAAGGGAGTTTTCAGAGGTGGGAGTTCTTCTGGTTGTTCTGTAGGCCCAAAGGACTCCAGGGAGTTCTTCTGCCCACTTTCCTTTGGCCTGTTCAAACCTTTTCTTTAACCCGTCAAGGATTGTTCGGTTGGTGACCTCTGCTTACCCATTTGCTTGTGGATGGCCTAGAGAGGACGAAGTGCTGCCTAATGTTGAAATTTTCACAAAATGTCTTGAAGCCTTTACCAGTGAATTGTGTCCCATTGTCAGAGATAATTACACGTGGTATGCCGAACCTGCACACAATGTTCTTCCAGGTGAAGCTCTCAACTTCCTTTTCTGTGATATGTGTCAAAGGCTCAGCTTCGGCCCATTTAGAGAAGTAGTCAATTGCCACCAATAGATATTTCTTGTTCAGAGGTGCCTTTGGTAATGGACCCACGATGTCCATCCCCCATTGAGCAAAGGGCCAAGGACTAGGAATCGGGATGAGCTCGTGATGAGGCTGATGTTGATATGGGGCAAATCTTTGGTATTTGTCGCACTTTTGAACATACTCCTTAGCCTGTTTTAGCATGCTAGGCCAGTAGTAGCCTTGAGACAGAGCTCGGTGAGCTATGGTTCTGCCCCCATTATGATTCCCGCAAATCCCCTCGTGTATTTTAGCCAAGACATATTGTGACTCTTCTGGAGCTAAGCATTTTAACAGAGGTTAAGAATACGACCTTCTGTAAAGCTTGTTGTTCAGGATCAGGTACCGAGCCGCTCTGATTTGGATTCTCTTGGCTTTATTTTTGTCTTCTGGGAGGAGCCCGGATCTTAGGTACTGGAGGATTGGAGTCATCCAGTTCTGGGGCTGTTCATTAATCTGAGCAATTTGGGCTTCCTCTATACTGGGTCCTGGCTGAAAGGAGATTTTTATTGTGGAGTTTGCTTTAGACTTGAGGCGAGAGGCCATGTTAGCCAGAGCATCTGCTCTGCAATTCTGGTTTCTCTCAATTTTCTGGATTGTAAATGTTTGGAAAGAATGCCTCAAGTGGTTCACCAGTTCGGAGTACTGGAGCATCCTATCATCTTTAATGGCGAATTTTCCCAAGACTTGGCTCACCACCAGTTGGGAGTCAGAGAAGACATCGAGGTTCTGAACCTCGCATTCCAAGGCAAGCTTCATGCCTAAGATTAGGGCTTCATATTTTGCTTCATTGTTAGAAGCTTTGAATCCCAAGTTGACTGCCTTTTCTGACGTGAACCCATCAGGGGACTGTAGTACCAGGCCTACTCTTGAACCTTGATCGGTTGACGATCCATCAATGTACAGTAGCCAGGTTCCCGAAGTTTCGGTGAGTTGTGCTTTGTTCTAAAGTGCCGGGGTGAACTCAGCAACGAAATCAGCTAGGGCCTACCCTTTGATGGAGTTTCGGGGTACATATGATATGTCGAACTCCCCTAGCTCCACAGACCATTTTACCAACCTTCCCGATACCTCAGGTTTCCTCAGTATTGACTTTAGAGGATAGGCAGTTGGGATCTCGATTGGATGGGCCTGAAAATAAGGTCGAAGCTTCCGAGTTGATATGACCAAGGCATAGGCCAGTTTTTCTACTTTTGGATATCTCTTTTCTGTGTCAAGTAGTGCCCTACTGACGTAGAATATAGGCCTCTGCACTCCCCTGTCCTGTCTGATTAATGTGGAGCTGACCGCGTTTTCAGAAACTGCAAGGTACAAGAGTAGCTTTTCTCTTTGTACTGGGTTTGACAGGAGCTCTGGAGAGGCTAGATACTCCTTTAGTTCTTGAAAGGATTTCTCGCATTCTTCCGTCCACTGCAAAGCTTTTCTGCCCTTCAGAGCTTTGAAGAAAGGTAGGCAGCGATCAGTGAATTTGGATATAAATCTGCTTAGTGCCGCAATTCTGCCATTCAGTGCCTGAATTTCCTTTCTGGTTCTTGGTGACTTCAGTCCAATCAGGGCTTGGATCTGAGTGGGGTCTGCTTCGATACCCCTCTGAGAGACAATGTATCCCAAGAATTTTCCCTTCGTAACTCCGAAGGTACATTTCGAGGGGTTGAGCTTCATCCTGTGCTGTCTGAGGATATCGAAGGTCTGGGTTAAGTGCTGGAGGTGGCTGCCTTTCTGCAGACTCTTTACCAGCATGTCGTCGATGTATACCTCCATGGTGCTGCCGAGCAATGGGCTGAACATCTTGTTCACCAACCACTGATAAGTGGCTCCAGCGTTTTTCAAACCGAAAGGCATTACTCTGTAGCAGTAGAGCCCTCGTTCGGTTATGAAGGCTGTCTTCTCTTGGTTTGGAGGGTACATCTGGATCTGGTTATACCCAGAGTAGGCATCCATGAAGCTCATAAGCTCATGCCCCGTAGTGGTGTCGACTAGTTGGTCTATTCTTGGCAGTGGAAAGCTGTCCTTAGGGCACGCCTTGTTGAGGTCTGTATAATCAACGCAGACTCTCCACTTGCCATTTTTCTTCTTGACAAGCACGGTGTTGGCTAGCCACTCGGGATAGAACACTTCCCGTATCATCCTGACTTCTAGCAGCCTTTGAACTTCTTCATTTATAATCCGATGCCGTTCAAGAGCAATCGGTCTTCTCTTTTGTCTGACTGGCGGGTGATCCGGATCCACCATCAGCTTGTGAGTTACGAGATTGGGATCTATTCCTTCCATGTCCTTGGTCTCCCAAGCAAAGATAGAGAGGTTGTCTTTCAAGAACCTGACTATCTTTTCCTGCTCGGTGTGTGTTAGGTCTGGGCCGATGTATAAATAACGCCCTTCTGATTCTAAACTGACCAACACTTTGATGGGCTCGCCAATGGGTTTGGCTCGGCTGTCTCGTCCCCTTGGGCTCAGGGGTTCTTCAATGTTGGATGGGCAATCCTCCAACTCGGGAGAGTGAGTGAGAACTGGATCTGCACAGTCCCGAGTGTACTGTAATTGCTATTTAGGAGCCTTCTCCTTGAGGGCAATAGTGTGGCACTCCCGGGAGGTTGGCTGGCACCCTCTGACAGAGTGAACGCTCTGGTTGTGGTCGTACTTCAGACACTGATGAAGGGTCGAAGTGACTGCCCCTATCTGATGCAACCAGGGTCTCCCGATTATGACGTTGTAGGGAGATCTCATGTTTAACACCATGTACTCCGAGATGGTGGTCTTCTGCCCTTCACCCTCTCCTACAGTGGTAGGAAGGTCGACTCTTCCCAACGGGGTGCTGAGATTGCCATCAAAAGCTGCCATCACGGCAGTAGTGGGCTTGACGCTGTCATGGTCCATCCCCATCTGTTTAAGTGGCTCATAGAACAGTATGTTGACGGAGCTGCCAGTATCGACCAGGACTCTCCTGGTCTCGAAGTTGGCGATCTTGACGGTGATAACAAGGGCATCACTGTGAGGGCAGTGTACCCCTGCTAGATCTTGTTCAGTGAATTGGATCTCCGGTGCTGGCTTGAACCTCTTTTCCACGTTGGAGATCTGTAATACGTTTGGGGCAGCTTTGGCCTCCCGAGCATATCTCTTTCTTGCCCTGTTGGACAGTCCTGTGATAGGGGAGTCAGCATGGAGGACGTAGATGACGTGGTTGTTCTACCTCTGAGGCTCGTTTCGTTCCTCCCTCTGCTCCTGCCTCTGCTCGGGCCTTTGATCTGGCCGTTGTTGAGGCTTGTCTTCTTGGGGGTTCTGTCTTCCGTCCTGCTTGACGAACTCCCGAAGACGCCCCTTCTTTATGAGCTGCTCTATCTCATATCGGAGGGTCTTGCATGTGTTAGTTGTATGTCCATGATCTTTATGGAAATTACAATACTTACTTTGGTCCCGCAGGCTGGGGTCTCCTTTGATTGGTTCCGGCCACCTCAGGTTCTCTCGATCTCGGATCTGCCGGAGTACCTAGTTCGGTGTGGTGTTTAAAGGAGTGAAGTTGGTGAACTCCCTTGGTCCGGAATTGTACACAAGCTCTGGGACCTGTTCTCTTCTCTGGGCTCCTGGCCCTCTTTTTGTTGGAGTTTCTTCTGTGATCCTCCTTCTTGTGATCCTCCTTCTTATGGTCCTCCCTCTGTGGATCGTCCCTCTAGGTCTGATCTTTGCCCTTTAAAGATGTGCGGTTGGCTTCTTCCAGGTTGATGTAATTTCTGGCCCGATCCATTAATGCCGCCATATCGGTTGGAGGGCTTTTTGTCAAGGAGTCTCTGAATCCACCTTGGGCAAGCCCAGCAGTTAAGGCTGCTACAAGGAATTTTGGGCTGCAGTCAGTGATCTCTGTGAGTTCAGTGTTGAAGCGCGCGATGTAGGCCCTGAGGGATTCCTTCCTGGTCTGCTTGACATTTTACAGGAATTCTGGGCCCCTTCTGAGCCTCCTGCTGGTCATAAACCTATCCAAGAACTGTCTACCGAGCTCGTAAAAACTGGTAATTGAGTTCGGAGGGAGGTTGTGGAACCACTTCAGAGCAGTTCCCTTCAAACTGGTGATGAAAGTTCGGCACATGAAAGCATCAGAGGCTCCGTGAAGGGCCATCGTATGTTGGTAGTGCGAGAGATGATCTCCTGGATCACCAGATCCATCATACAGGGTGAACTTGGGCACCATGAACTTTCTGGGCCTCTCTTCTGACATGATGGCGTGAGTGAACAGGGGCGGCTAGTCTTCCGAGTAGCCTGGCCAACTCGTCTTGTTCTGGAGGGTTCTGAGGTCCTCTCAAGGCGATTGTTCGGTCCATAGACTCGGCAATTTCCTCTACCCTCCGTGGGTCTCTGAGTCTGACATCTTGCGAACCCTGCTTGACAGCCTCGGCTTCAGGGTAGTAAGGTTGAGTACACCCTTCGGACGGAGAAGGATTCCGAACCGGAGGGATTGGTGCTACATGGGGATGAGGCTCCTGCGGTACCGGATGTGCTCCCGAGGCCCTTGGAGTTGGGGCCCGAGTAGTGCTCTGGTAATGGACCTCAGGAACGAAGGCTGATGTTCCCCAGCCTGGAGCTGCTAATGGTTGGGGATCTCTGCCAACGCGGGCAACGCCCGGGGGGTGCCCAGGCTAGTTAGTTGGAGCCTGCTCATGGAGTTCTTCATTCTCCGTGGCAACAGGAGGTTGCGTTCCCGCAGCGAAGTTGACCGGCGGGTTAGGATAACCCGCTACTTGGTTTTGTGTGAGTGTTGCCAGCATTCTAGTGATGGCAAACAACTGTTCTTGCACCAGTTCATTGTGTCGTTTGATCGATTCAATCTCTTGTCGCATAGGGATTGGCCGCTGGTCCCTTTGTGTGAGGAGCAGGCGGCTGACGTTGAGAGTTTTGCAAATTCTGAGTATTCTGTCGCGGTCAGAGATTTGGTGCCATGGTTTTCCGGTGGGGAAAGAGATAAGTTTATGAATAGAGCACTTGGAGATTAGTCGTTCCCACAGACGGCGCCAAACTGATGCTGCACTTTTTGACTCGCAATAAGTGTGGGCTCCGTGACCTGAAGAACACTCAGAAAGACGATCAGAGGTTCACCGGATTGGCTCCGGCGGTAGCCGCTCCGATGCTTAAGTAAGTAAAAGAAATTAAAAGACTGTATTGAAAGCGAAAGAATGATCATGAAAATAAAGCGTACCTTTAGGGTTTAATTTATAGACCGTGGCCTTCCTGAGTTGATTAGGATTCGGAGCCATGATTGTAGGGATTTGATCATCGGAGATTGCAGTTACCTTGTTGAGTATTGCATAGAGATAACCATAGATGGTAGTTCCCTTGTTGAAGACTGTTCCCTTGTTGAAGACTGTTTCTTGAAGACTGCTTCCTTATTCCCTGCTCGGCATCCGCTAAGGCGGTGACGAGGTCTGGAATGTTGGTCTGGACCCTGTGATCAATTCTGAGACCCTTGTCTAGATATATGTGCTCTAAAGGCGTATGTTTGGTTACTTCCGACCTTTTGTCCTGATCTGGATGCTTGAGCTTTTAGTCATTGGCTGAGTGAGAACCGTGTTGGCCGAGCATAAGTTGGATTATGGTTATACGTGTCAAGTGCTGATTGGCCTGCTCTTTTATGGTATATCAATTACCTTCACGAGTTGGCAGTATTGTATTGGCCAAATATCACGTCATGATATGATAATTGACTAGTACGACACTGCCAATTCATGAAGAAAAACACTTTTTGATAAGATTTGAACACCCATATTGTAATACCCCGACCCGAGTTAGTCAGTACCCGACCTGGGTTGGATCGGGCCATGAAATGTAACCTCGAACTGTAAGCCAATATATGACATAAATAAAATCGGACATACGTTAGACTGTTATGTTTAGTTATGACGCATGGGTGCGAGTGACAGGCAGTCCCAAGTACCTCGGGTACAATCGCACAAGAAGCCCGATTTTTTATGGGAAAAGCATGCACAATAGTAGTGTATATATATATATGTAGTTAACTGTACATATATATATATATAATTACATAAGCGAAATTATAATGTATATATATATATCCATATATATATATATACGGTGTGTAGTATTATAGATCCAAATATATAAAGTAATATAAAAAGAAATCAAGAAGATATTAGAAATAAAATGGAAGCAAGTGGAAGAATTGAGAAAGGTGTAGAGTGTTGTAGAAGGCTGTAGAAAAAATGAGAAGTTGTGATGTGAATTATGCGTGTCATGTGGGCATGCAACATGAAACAGGTGGCAATGCCACCGACCCAAGGTCGGTCAAGTGGGTAAGATGATTTAGAGAGGCAGTGGCTGCATACAGCCATGTGCACGTGTGCGTGTGTGGGTATTCCATACATAAAGGAACTAGAACCAAAGCAGAAAAACTTACCAACAAAAATAGAAATTGAGAGGAAGAGAGAAAGTGCGAGATAAACCAAAAGAAGCAGAGGCGCAGAAGAAAAGGAAAAAGTCTGCAAGAAGCTGGGAAAAAGAAAAATGAATAGAACATGTATCAATTTTAATTTAATTGATTGCATGTGTATTGGAAGATTTTGTAGATGCATGTTAAGAATTAATTAAGCCAAAATCATGAAAGAAAACCCAAAAACCTGAAACCGTGTCTCTTGGCCAAATATGGCAAATCTTTATGTGTTAAACCAACTTAAATTTTCGGATTGGAAATGGGTAGGTAAGCCTGTTAGGAGTTTAACACAATTTGAATGAAGAAAAATAGTCCAAATTGAGTTCCACGAAAGCCTAGACTGACTTTCTTCGACATTCCGAACTCAATAGTAGAATTCATTTTAGTAAAAGAGAAACTTATAACATAGAGACATAAAAGTTGATGAATAGCATAATTCAAGTAGCGATAGACTGAGACGTGTTTCATGATTTTAGGAACACGGAAGGGCAAAGACAAGGTAGTCTAAATCCTGCTATTTTATAGACAGTAAGAGGTAAGTAAAATCCGATCTCTGCATGTGTTACATTCCAAGCCATGTCATAGTTCTTGTATATATATTGCCTATTGTACTCTTTACACACATACCAGTATTTATTAAGCCACGTTGATATTGCCCTATCATGTAGGAGACATTTATTGATTTCCATATATATATATCTCGATCATGATTGCACATTTGTGCATAAAGTTCTTGTTGTACACTTGTACCTAGGGTTGTAAGGGTCAAACAGTTTTATTCGAAGCAGTCTAGTAACCGTAGTTTAGCTACCTATCGTTACGTCAGAGTGCCTAGAATCAGTTTTGATTCCACTATACCCTTCGTGGAAGATAGCATGATCTTGATATATTATTAGTGCCAGATTTGTGCTTAGTCACATCTCCATCTGATGTTATTTATGACCTTCGGGTCTAGGTTTCGAATGGAACATTTATATACACAGTGTACATAGAGCAGTATTATTCAGCGAGTCCTATGGAACTGAATATGAGCCCAAGGGGTAACCGGGCCCTACGAGAGCATCTCAGTTTTGATATCACTATCCTTTATTATTGATATTCATAGCTTGATCATGTTATATTTTTATTGAATGATCATAAGACTTTGCAGCTTTCAGTACCGTGCTTACATTTCATACTTGATATAGATCATGACTGTAACAATATGGCATTGTTAGCATAGCATATTCATTTCCTTATCATTTGACTCCTATCATTTGATATTGAGTATACATATTCATTAACTGGCTAGCATTCTTTTATACCCTTGTGCACATGGCAGAGTAAAGGACTACTTACTGAGTTCTCATAGCTCATCAGATACTACACAACATTTTGCAGGCACAAATATTAAGGACAAACAGTAGGGCCTGATAGCTAGGAAGTCGACATTTACTTTTGAAGTTGCAGTGTAATACTTAGTACAGACAGTCTTATAGCTCTCCCATGCTATCCACGTCTTGGGGATGAACACTTGAATTAAGAAATTTTGTATTCCGCATTTTGTAAACATTATATATATATATATGTATATATATATATCACATGCAGCTTTTATCTATTATTCTGCATTTTTAGTAGTTGCATGTTAGTAGCATTGATTGTGTAGCAAGTTGAGACACTTGGTTCAATAAACAGTGTCGGATCGGATGTGCAACACGAGATCCGCATAGGGTGGCTCTCGGGTCGTGACACATATCCAATAAATTGAGTAATTTTACATAATGTGTCAGAAACAATGTTAATATAAAACTTTTTTTGAGTTTTTGAGCAACGCATGTAATATTATGAACAATGGGTAAGAAATTTAACCTAACTACATGTGAAGTAAACCTAACCTAGGTTAACAGGATTAAGCGGTCAAATACATCACTAACTTAAAGAAGGGAGAATTACACATCAAATATCATGAATTATTTAATAAAATAATTATAAAAAAGATATAATCTTAAAAAATGTATAAAATATAATAAAATTATTTTACCCATCATGAGAATTACACATGATAAGAGAAGGCAGAATACACACATATGAGTGTGTATATAGGTGTGTGTATATATATAAATGAAAAAACATTTAGCAAAAAATAAATATGAAATGCATGCAAGTTGCTGCAAACTTCATGTGCTCAGCCCACCATGACAGCCTACAGCAGCCTTGCAGTAGCCCATTATAACCCATAAGCCAAGCCACCATTTTTTACTTTAAGATTTCTTAATTATGAAGGAATCCATATATAAACACAAGCTTGCACAAATTCTAACCCCACACACAAAGAAATTGAGTGAGAAAGGGAGAGACGTTCGTCCAGAAGAGGGCTGGATTGAAGTTAAGATAGAAAGAGAGAAGGAAGAGAGAGAGAGAGTGAAAGAAAAATTCAGATTTCACCAAAACAAGTTAAAACCCATTTCTTTTAACTTTTTGCATGTCTTATAGATAGATCAGAGTTTGATCGAAGAACCCTAGAATAATTTGTTCTAGTAGGGGCAACCATTGTCGGACCTTCATAGCTTGGCTTAAAATTGATGGAAACCAAATTGGCTTTTAATGGAACTTAAACTAAATGCTAAATGGTTCGTAAAACAGGGAAAATTAGAAATAATGGCCCTAGGACTAGTTAGAAATGACCTTATACAACTATAGTCCAAAAATGGAACATGTATAAATGAAACCTTAAACATAGATTTATAAACAAGATATGAAAGCCCATAGTGTAGGGATTTCAACCAAACAAACCACACCCAATTTGGTGGAGAAATGAGCAAGAGTGTGATGATTTACAGTCGCATTTATCGAAGCTTAATCGAGCTCTACAATGTGTTTCGAGACCTAAAACCAACGACAAGATAAAGCTTTAACTCCCAAAAACTAAATAAGATTGAAAACATGAAGAATTAGTGACTGAAATGGAGCGAAATAATGCCTGAATTTTTTAGGTTTTCACAACTACAATAACCTTAATTTGAGGAAGACGATGAACAGTAACCGGGTCGATCAGCAGGCTGAACGAATTGGCTTCCAGTCGACCCAGCCCAGGCGTAAATATGAGTTAAGTGAAATGCTAACATTTTGCAATTGAGTTTAATTAAATTAAAAACCTGAATTGGGACCGTTTGGTTGTGGGTATAAGAAATTAATTTTAAGGATTAAGGGAATCGGGTTATCCCTATTCCCAATTTGATAAACCTTGGATTATATAATTACAGAACAATGGTTAAACTAATTTTCAATCAGTGGGCCATTGGAAATTAATTTCAAATAGGTAGACTTTTAATTCCAAATCAATGGGGCGTCTAAGATTAAATCTAAAACAGTGAATGAGTTAATTCTAAAGAGGTGACTTAATTTTTGAAAATTATGAATAAGCCTAGAAAAATAATTAAAAATTATTTTTAAAACCTTTTAAAAATTAGATAAAATTACTATTGTACCCCTAAGCCAAAATTGGTCAAATAAAGGCTAATTAAAATGCATGAAAAGTCCAACTCAATATTTTTGGGCATTCTGGACTCAATGGTGGAGTCCAATTTGGGAAATTAGAACCCAAAATATATGAACGGACAAACTAGTCTAATTCCAAATAAGTCCTAAATAGTTAATTAAGCTATCAAATAAATCTTAATGACTACGAAGGTACATACCCTAACATTTTTCGATATTTCGGACTTAATGATAGGATCCGTTTCGCCAAACGAGATACCAAAAATACAGATACGTAGAAATGTGAGATTCTCATATTGTCTTTAGTGATATACGGGCTACCAGACAAACTGAGAAAATATAGAAAGGGGCATACTTAACATTGTTGGACGTTCTGAACCTAATGGTAAGGTCTAACTGAGTATCCGGGTACCAAAGATGGTCTCGCATGAAAATATAAAATTATGAGAATGTCCCTAGACCTAAAGTAAGATACAGGAAGGCTAATTAAGATCTGAAAAAGCCTAAATTTAGTATCTTTGACATTTCGGACCTAAAAGTAATGTCTAGTTTGGAAAACTAGAACACCAAAATAATTTAAAAAATGACAAATACATCTCTAAGACTTAAATAAGCTACCAGAAGAACCATACTAATATTTTAAGGACCTTCTAAACTCAAAAAATGAAGTCCGTTTAGTGAAAGGAAGTGTTGAACAACAAGAGACATAAATGGGTAAATTATCAAAATGCCCCTAAAGGTTAAAGTAAGCCACAAGATAAACTAAGAAGTGTTAGGAACCCTAATTAAAGACCATAAAAGAATCCTAAACAATAAGAAAAGTTCAGAAGAGACTAAGAACATTTAGTAAGAAAGATTTAAGCTGAGATATATACCTTGATCTAGTGTCAATGTATTATGATCTATAACTTAGGATCAACAACAAGGAAATAGAGATAACATGAATGCCAAGGCAAGTCAAGTAAGCAAGTAACTATAAACTCTGAACCACCTATGAGTAACCTTGAACCTTAAAATATAGATATTTTCCATTAAATGTAGTTCTTTACAACTTCATGATATTTTTCGGACTATTGTATTAAATGTTTAAATTGCATGCTTTCTAAGTAGCATCTCTTTAAATGTTTTTAATAGCAAGGATAGCTTAAATGAAAGTTTTATCAAGCATGCTTTAAGCTATGTTAAGAGGGTATAGGTGTTCACTTTGTAACTAGGATGTGAGTGACCTCTTGAAGGCACAAGGCCTTAGTGTCCTACATCAACAGGCGGGGGTACACATGACTCTAGAAGCACAACTAACCATAATCTTTTAATGATAGTTTAATGAAAGTTTTGTAAAATGTTTTACATGCCTTATAGACCCTGTAGAGGGTTAAGACCTAGTAGAATTTTAGTAAGTCTTTTATAGTGTGACTCAATCGGGAGTTTAGAATTGGTAGACATAGTAAGCCAAGAGCTCTAAATTACTTAAGAGTCACTATGTGACTACCTATGGTCCCAAGGGACAAAGTTTACGAGATGTTTGGCATGTATTACTTTACCACTCGCTTTTACAACATCAGATTTTATGATACCATGATTTATCTTGCAAAACTAACTGGCATGAACATTTGCTTGATTCTATAGTATATCTTGTAACTCTCAGTTATATGTATATATTTTACAGATGCCAGTAGCTTTTAGTACAACTCTTTTAACTGCTATTATAACACCTACCCCTAGAAAAATAAGACAATTAGGACAATGCAATAGAGATTGCCTCAGTACAGACCCTTCTAAGTTCTTATTGGACATTATGTCAAAACATGACCTCAACAGAGGTTAAGAGCTAACCTAATCATGGGCCAAGTTGACCTAAGGTAGGTTAATAAAACTAAATGTGTTAAGTGATCAATACATCACCAACATATAATGTGGAGAGATATTACCTCAAATATTAAGAATTAAAAAATAAAATAATTATTTATTAATTAGAAAAAAAAAAGAGAAAATACACAATAAATACATAAGGTACTAAGAAAAATAAAACAAAAAACAAAATTATTTTTAGTATTATGTGAACTATACATGGTACTGGAAGCCAAATACACATACACTAAAGTGTGTATGTATGTGTATCGATAAGTATGAATAAATAAAAGAAAAATGATTTAGACCATCATGTGACTTGCATATGACGGGAAAAGATGACACACTATGTGTGTGTGTTGGTGTATGCATGTGAATATATATATATATATATATGTATAAATATATATATATATATATATAAATATAAATGAGGTAACTTTTTGGGAGAAAAAATGAGGAAAAAATGGAGGAAAAGAGGGGAAGTGACACCCTATGACAACCTAAAAAGCTATCTATACCAACCCTAAAAGGGTTATAATTCAGCCATTAAGAGAGAAAGAGAAGTAGAAAGAGAAAATGAGGTATATGTGTATATATATATATATATATACATGTGTGTATACTACATCAACTGAACCAAAGGAAGAATGTAGAGACTCTGGAGCTCGGGAAGGAAGGTTGAGACAGTGAGAGAAGCCGCCAGTCAAATTTCTCTCTCTAGTATTTATTTGTTATGGCTATTGTTTCGAGGCTGTAAATGAGTTTAATATGCATGCCATAAGTTATACACGAATAATGTATGAAGAAAACCAAGAGAAATAGTAACAAATCGTAGAAACCAACCAGACCCGCCATTGAAGCAAAGCTTCAACTGGGTCAAAATCTTGACCGAACCAAAATGCTTTTGTAATGCTTAGAGTTGAAAATAGATTCCATAGGGATCAAAAAACAATAAAATATTGTGAAATGGTCAATAGACTAGTAAGATCCAATCATGAACAAGTTTGGAGTTAAAAAATAAATTCTTTCAAATGAGGCCTTAAAATCAATTTTCTGAAAAAGGATTCCATAGAAAGAGGATTACAACCCAATAAAAATTATGAAAAACCATTAAAAAATAAACATGTACGATGAAGTTCCAGGTAGGGTAATAATGGAGTTCAATTGAACTCTATGGCCAGATTTTAGACCTGAATCAAATGCCAAAATAAAGGTAAAATGCTCGGAAGTGGTTTAGAACTAAATTCTATCTAAAACAGGCCTTGGAAACGTGAGAAATCACATTTGAAACTTCTAGGGTTTCGCATGAACAGTAGCATCACGTTGGGGATCAAGGTACTATTCATTGGGTTGGGTTCTCGGGCCGGGTTCGGGTTGGGACCGGCCCAAATACTTGAGATGGGTTACCCTTAAGTCCAATGACGTCGTTTGGAGAACGGGAATTAAATAAAAACTTAACTAAACGTCGTCGTTTTGATGACGTAGCCATGACGCAATGCTAACATCTTGAACCAGACTAAACTGGTCGGTTTTTAACCTTTTTAAACCGATTCACTTAAAATCCTAGCAAACCGGTTGGTTTTCCATTAGAAATTCAAAGGTTCATTAAAAACTAACAAAACTTGTATGACCTAATTAACAAGTAATTAGTGTCAATTTAAAGATGATAATAACATTAACGTATAATTACGTCATTTTAAGTATTAAGAAACAACACTTTTTAAAATGTCAAAAAAAGACACAAGTTATGGTAAGATAACAAAATCAAGAAGACTAGTACTAGAGACAAAAATAATGCAAGAAATTAGTGAACAGAAATTAAATAAATAAATGAAAAGAAAACTAAGTGCATGACAAATAAAAGAAAAGAGGAAAAAGAAGAAAAATTCTCCTACAAAGTCTTGAACTCAAGACCAAGAAATAAAGGAAAACCTTACCCAATAAGAATAGCCACTAGGCTATCAGCACTTTTGTGCTATAATAGCACCAAGAAAAGTACATAAAGTAAAATAATGTAGGGAAGTTTCTTAAAAAGGGCGATGTGTCATCACCCCATCGCACCAACCTCTTGTCCAATTAGATTTCATGCACCAAAACCCTTCATGATTGACATTTAGGCCATGGGTATCTATAAAACTCAAACTTGTGTGTGTGGGATTGAATAGATGATTCAGTTACAGAGAGATAGAGAGGGAGAGAGAGAGAGAGAGAGAGAGAGAGAGAGAGAGAGAGAGAGAGAAAGAGAAGAAGAAAAAGAGAAGAACCTTGCATGCATGGCTATTTGAAGTGGAAGGAAGGTCCATTGACAGAACCAAGGAAAGAGAAATAGTGAAAGATGAAGAAAGAGAAAAAGATGGAGAGAGAAGCTGCTAGCGAGAGAGAAAACTGGAAGCTTTCAAAACTAGCACCAAAGAGGTAAAATTCAAACCTTAAACTTCTTATTTAGTTTCTGGAAGAAATTACTATAAGTTTAGTGTAAGATAATGGACTACGAGGCCCTAGGAGAACCCTGCATAGTAGAGCCGCCATTAATGGAGGCTCGAAGCTTGGGTTCTAACAAAACTTAAACTAAAAGGAATTTTGTGAATGAAGACCCAAACTAGATGAAAAATGGGTAATAATGCAAAAAGAACCAAGACATTTGGCTGAGAAACGTGTATTTTATAAGAGGTTGTAAGTTTAAGGGATAATCGATCTACCCAAAGAAATCTCATTGAATCGATTTTTAGGGATCGTAGACTATTAGATAACTCATTAATGATCACAATGGTCAAAGAATCATGAGAAATGGTAAGATCGCAGTGCTCATTGAAAAATTAGGCAAGGGCTATTCCGGTAACCACAACGAGCTTCAAGGGGCAACAATGCTTCCCAAAAATCCTAAAACATGTTTAGGAGAAAAAACTAGCCAAATGGTGCATGAAAATGGATTTTAAAAACCTAAATTTTTCTAGAATCCAGCGACCAGCGCCGGAGATGGTGACTGGTGCGTCGTTGAAAAAACGAAGAAGAAAGGGACTGTTCATGGACGGGTCGGATCAAGCCGGATTTGGGCCAGGTCTTGACCGCTTGAAATGGATCCTAATGATAAATGAAACACTGCCATTTTGTTTAATAAAGGTTAATGTCATCATGACACATCAACTAGATTTGAACCGGTTCAGTTGATTCTGAACCAGAACGGGACGATTCAGAACCTTTTTCCCTGAAATTAGTTTTTGATCCTAAACTTTCTGTTAATTACGAAATGGCCCAAAAAATTAATTAAAAATAATTTTAAATTAATTAAAAATTAATTTTAAATCTTTTTGAAAATAGAAAAATTACCAAAATTCCCTTAAGTAGAAAATTGGCCAAATAAAGGCCAATTAAAATTCACGAAGAGTCAAACCCAATGTTTTTGGGTGTTCCAGACTTAACGACAGAGTTTGATTTACGTAATTAGACCTCAAAAAATACGAACGGACAAATAGAATAATTTTAATTGTGTCCTAAATTATTACTTGAACTAGCACTTGAACTCCGATGACTTTGAAAATACCTACCTTAAGATTTTTGGATATTTCGGACCTAATAGTGGGGTTCATTTTACTAAATGAAGTCCCAAAAATATAGAGACGTGAAATGTAAAAATTATCAATATGTCCTTAGTAACACCAAAGGTAGTTGAATGTCAGAGAGGGTCTATTATGACTTTCTTTGACATTCTGGATTAAATAGTAGAATCTATTTTAGCAAACGAAACACCAAAAAATTTGACAAGTGAAAGTATAAAATTACAAAAATGCCCCTTGGCTTAATATAAGCTATAAATATGCAAATTAAGATCTGAAAAAGCCTAAATTGATTATCTTCGACACTCCGAACCTAATGATGACATCCTTTAGAGAAAAATAAGACCTAGTGATGAACTGAAAAATGATCAATACGTCCTTAAGACTTAATGAAGCTATCAGAAGAGTATAATTAGACTAGAAAGAGCTCTAAGTTAATGATTAAATTATGAAGCACTTTAAACAAATGCTTAATAAGATCTTGAATTGTGTAGTAAGGACCTTCAACTAATGAAAGGATTTTGACATAAGATTTTTGGACTTTAGGTGAGTATTTTATGCCATGTTTAATGTGAATTTTATTATAGATATAAATATTAGATTCCTTTATGACCTTGATAATAATTGCCTTTCACTTAATATTACTTTTAATGACTTATCAAAATATTGTATTTTCCTTTATGACTTTTGATAATAAATACATTGTACCCAATTTAGGTTTTGAATGATTCATCGATATATCTATATTGTCTTCCTTCTGATTCAAGAAAATATTTCATGATGATACTCAAAATACTATACGGTTTCTTACTCATATCTTAATTATTTTGACTAAATATTAGCTATAGAACTATTATTTGGATAACTGAACTTGTGATTGATGATTAATGATTTTGGATATGATTTTCATGTTTTGAATAGATCAATCTTCTATGTGTGGTCATTATCGAATAATATTATGACTTTATCGAACCCTAACCACGGGGTATATTGGTGGTGAGCCGCACAGAACAACGTTATCAAACTAGTTTTTTGAATATCAATCTCAGTTAGTGAAGTTCTAATTTGTTGACCACGGAAGAGGAATTTATGGGCTTGAAACCTTGTGAATATCGAATATGAACCATGATTGAACTCTGAAGCATCGAATTAAGAATTATCGAACTATGATATTGTTTATCGAACTATGTTATTAAACTATGATATTGACTATTGAACTATGATATTGTGTATCAAACTATGTTATTGAACTATGACTAAGACTAAACTATGATATTGATTATTGAACTATAATATTTTTTATCGAACTATGTTATTGATTTATTGAACCATGACTATGATTGAGCTATGATATTGACTATTGACTATTGAACTATAATACTATTTATCAAAATATATTATTGATTTATTGAACTATGACTATGATTGAACTATGATATTGATTATTGAACTATGACTATATGATATTGATTATTGAAATATGACTAAGATTGAACAATGATATTGATTATTGAATTATGACTATAATTGAACTAAGAACTATTGAAAATGAATTTGATATTATTCATTGAACTCTTGTACTTTGATTTAATTATAGACTTGGGTATCACTTATTTTATTTCTAAATGAATATAGACATTTCAGTATAATACTAAATAGTAGTTTTCAAACCCTTGGTATGTTATGAAATTCTCAAAGAGTCGTTGAGCTCTTTACATATGTTTACCATGTTTTCAGGAAAAGGTTAAACAAGCTCATTTTAGGCAATGCGAATTAAGTTTATAAAGCAGGAAACGAGTTGTTTTGCTAGATGGATATTTACTTGAAGATGGATTATGAAATTTTTGCCACGTAAACTTTAGACTTGTCATTAGTGAGCTAGTTCAGTTGTGTAATCTAAACCTACTCACTGATGCTTTTTGTTATGGAAACTACATCATTCGGAGACAAGGGTTGAAATGATTAATCAGGTTAAACGGTTTACTTTATGAAATTTTATTCTGTTGCATTTGATAAATGGGAATTAGAAAGATGATTTGATCATTGAAAAACCTTGGTGGCCAATCACGGACCCCTACTCTGCATAGGTCGAGTTTCGGATCGTGACAAAACGGTGGTTCAGCCCTAATTGGTTGAACCTGAACTTTTATAATTACATAATGGCCAATTTTTTTATATAAATTGTATTAGGGCCCAGAAAAATAATTAATAATTATTTTTAAGCCTTTAATTAAATAGGTAAAATTACCATTTTATCCCTAGGCCTAAATATAATGTAACAAAAGCCAATTAAAATGCAAGAAGAATCTAGCCTAACATTTTTGGGCATTCTGGACTCAATAATAGATAACAACTTGGAAAATTGGACCCCAAATATATGAACGAAAAAACTGAACTAATTCCAAATGTGTCTTATTGTTAGGACTATGGTGTCTATTGTTGTAATTAACTAATCTGAACTTTGATAAAATGTGCTTTTAATGTAATCACTACATTAGTCCTAAGCTTAGTGTACCTCAATGCCCGTTCTACGCCAAGGAGGTTCAAGCTTTATTGTCGTGATTGTATATTGGCAGCTTTGGCACTTGAAGGGTAATTGAGTAATTTAGACTTCTGTTATGATTTGGATCTCACACACTCACACATTACATGCAAAACATATAGTAGACTTTATATCATCATGTGTGTAGTGGTCTTATGTTTGTGAAACATTCTTCCCAAATATGCATATTTCAAAACCTTAGGAAAATTGATTTCACAAGACAATGTGAAAATGAGCAACCTTTTGTTGCTCATTCGAACGAACCCTGTAGCTCGTTCGAACAAACAATAGAAGCTCAATTTGTTCATTTTTATTCTTTTGAATTATTTAAATCAAACGAAAGACCGCAACCTCTGAACTTTGCTCGTTTGATATTTGTTTCGTACTCGTTCGAACGAACCCTGTGTAATAAAAAAAATTCTATGTTTTCAAGCTGTTTGAAATCCGATTTCATTCATATAAAGTGACAAAAATTCACTTTTATGGATAGAGATAATAGAGTAAGAGAGATTTCATCTCGTGAGAGCTTTGTAATTGTTAGATCTAAAAGCTTACATAAGTGAACAACCAAAATTGTGGATCATACATTTCTTTACTCATTACATACATTGATTTTGATTAATTCACAAGATCTAAATCATGTCAAAGAGCCATAATTTCATATGTTCTCACCATTGAAGAGAGAGAAGTTCAACCTTGAGGATTCGACATTGAGAGATTAGTAGATACCGAGATTGTGTGGATTCGAAATTATAGAGTGGCGAATCGGACAATTCCGAGACTGAAGAGGATAATTAATTGTATGGAGAATTCGTCTACGGAGCTTGTGGATTCAAGAGATGTTGATAGCGTGAATGTGTAGAATGGTGCTTGATAGACGTAGACCGTGTCTTGTTTACATGTATTTTAATCTTGTTTCTAGTGATATTCTTCCCCGAGCATGGCTAGCTCTGGAGTTTTCTACCGCGGATAGTTTTCCATGATGGTTTCTCCGTCATCATCTTGGTTTACACTTTTTACTTAATTTTCTTGGTTTTATTGCTTCCACTATCTTGATAATTAGGTTTTCACGATTGTGATCATTTTATGTGGACTTGATAATTGAAAACCTTATTGAGCAAATTGAATTGTAGTAGAAATTTGCTAATTGATTACATAGTTGAATTGAAAATTGAATTGTGAAATTTTCATAAAAATTGGACTAGTTAATCAATTGGGCAATGTTGAATGGTATGCATTGATGAACACTACACGATAGCTTAATTGAATATCTTGAGTTAATTGGTTAAATAGTTGATGGCTGTGGAACATTGATTGGAATTGCTATTCACATATTTAGCCAATTAGAATAATCACTAGTGTTGTGGTTGAAGATTTGAAAATATTGAAAAACTTGTACATAGCTATTCAAACCCCCATTCTAAGTGAGTATCACACCGGGACCTAAGCACAAACACTTATTGTATTAATTGGGCTACCAAATGAACACCAATGACTACGAGGGTAACTACCCTAAGGTTCTTCAACATTCCAGACTCAACGGTGGGATCTATTTCGTCAAATAAGGTACTGAAAATGTAGACACATAGAAATGTGTAATTCTCATACTACCCTTAATAATATATGGGCTACTAGACTGACTAAGAAAAATTAGAAAGGGGCAAACTTAACATTATTGAACACTCTGGACCTAATGGTAAGGTTTACTTGAATATCTGGGTACCCAAACATGGTTCTGCATGAAAGCATAAAATTATGAGAATGCCTCTAAACCTAAAGTAAGCTACAAAAAGGCTAATTAAGATCTGGAAGATACTAAATTTAGTATTTTTGACATCCCAAACCTAACGGTGATTTCCGTTATTAATATAAAACACTGAAACAAATTAAAAAAGATGAACACATTCTTAAGATTTAATTAAGCTACCAGAAAAGTATAGAACATAAAGAGGAACCCGTACCAATGTTTATAGGAGCCTCTAAGTTCGAGAATGAGCTTTGTTTAAAATAATCGGGTACTGAAAGCATAACATAAGAATGGTAAAATTATCAAACTACCCCTAAAGCTTAATTAAGCAATTAGATGAGCTCAAAAGTGAAAGAGGGACCTATCTTATGAATAAAAGACCATCTGGACTCAAGGATGAAGTCCGATAAAGTAAATAAAGTACCGAACAGTATGAGACACATAAATGACCAATGACCATAATGCCCTTAAAGGTTAAAGTAAGTCACACGATGAACTAAAAAGTATTAGGAACCCTAATTAAAGATCATAAAGAAATCCTAAACAGTAAGATAATGTCTAGAAAAACTAAAAACATTAAATAAGTAAAGATTAAGCCGAGTATCTATACTAATATTGTACCGATGTATTATGATCCATGCTTTAGGATCACCAGTAAAGAAATAGAGATAAGAGGAATGTCAAGACAAGCCGAGTAAGCAAGTAATTGTGGACTATAGACCATAGGTGAGTAACCCTAGATCTTAGAATGGAGATTTTTCATCCAAATATAGTTCTTTATAGTTTTATAACATTACATGCAGTTCTTTCATAGTTTTATGACATTTTCAGACTACTATACTAAATGTTTCAATTGCTTGATAGTTTTTAGAATACAATGATAAATATTTGAATTGCATGCTTTTAGGTAGCATCTCTTTAAATGTTTTATAACATGGATAGTTTAAAGCATGTTTTGGTTTTACGTGCCCTACGAACCTTGTTGGGGGATAAAAGTTGGTAGACTTTAGATAAGTCAAGATAGCAAGGACTTGGCTGTGAGTTTGAATCCAGTAGGCCATGTAAACCCAGAGCTCTAAATTACATAAAGGTCGCCAATGTGACAATTACGGTCCCTTAGGGACAATTGCTATAAATACATTTGGAAAAGTATTACTCCTTACTCACTTGACTACATGTAGTGCTTTTACAGTTCATTATACATTATCAAATGTTTTAACTGCATGGTTTTGACATATGCCTAAATGATTTATACGATATGGATAGCTTGATGGAAAGTTTTACAAGCATGATTTAGCATGAAACCATATGCCATAAAATATTTATAGTTTATGACAAATAGTCATGCCCGGTTGGGGGTTAAGTCAGGCTGTGTGAGTCTGGAGCTTCAAATTACTCTTAGTCGCCTAAGTGACTATACAAGACAATATTAGAGAAACAAAGATTGGCATATATATTATTTCATCACTCAGTTTTTAGATACGGTTTTATACTTACTATGTTTTATATTGCAAAACTATTTAGCAAAAGAATCTACATTTTCTTAATTGCCTTGTGATCAGTTATATGTATACGTTTTAAGAATGTAGTAGCTTTTAATACAGCTCTTTTAACTGTTATCCATGAAAGTTAAGAATGTTTATGAAAGCCATGAATGTTTATAAAAGTTTATGAAAGTTTATGCAAAGTCACGAAAGGTTTTGAAAAGGGGTTTTCCAGAAACCCACGATAGGGAACTTCCGTTACTCACGAGTTTTTCATAAAGCTTATAGGGTTTTCATCTTATGTATTTTCAAGAAGGACTAAGAAGTGACAGATCTAGACGCTAGTGAGTTATGATGAATAGAGACTCTAGCTAAAAGAGAATTAGTATCCTAGCTATGGAAGTACCAACTTGAGGTGACAAACACCAGATTATTGTGACAACCTAGAGTAAGAATAGAATGTGAATGATGTAATAGTTCAAACAATTATGTGTCATATTATTGCAACTGTAATGTAACGTTACTTATACTTTGCCAAGTGTGACTGCATTCAAACAAAAAGTTTTTATAGACTTAGATTTCTGCCGCAAGTTTTTATATGACTGAATGCAATCTACTTGGTTATTTAAAGAGGCATTCGGTTAAACATATCATCAATATGCTAAAAAGAGATAGCGTATTGGCGATGTGTCTAACTGGTCGGTTATTATCCTTAATCCGCATAGGGTGGTATTTAGGATGTGACAGCTATCCATGAAATTTTATGAAAAGGGTTTTTAAAAACCAATGATAGGGGGCTTGTGTTACTCACGAGATTTTCACGAAGCCCGCAAGGTTTTATCTTGTATATTTTCAAGAATGATTAAAAGCCTTTCATATTCAAATACAAGTAAGTTACAAGAAGTAAGGACTCTAGCTAGAAGAGAATTAGTTTATCAGCCATGGAAATATCAACCTGATGTGTTAGATACCAGATTGATGTAATGACAAAGAGTAAGGTAAAGAAGTTAATGATGTTTACTATTGATATAATAGTTTAGACACTCATGTGTAATGTAGTGATGGACTCGTATGATTGTAACTCTGATGTAATGTTTACTTATACTCTGTCAAGTGTGATTGCATTTAAAGAAAGAAAAAAAATACTAACGTAATTTTTGTTGCATGATTATATATGACTGAATGCAATCTACTTAAATATCTTATGAGGTCTTTGGTTAGACACATCATCAGTATGCTACGAAAAAAAAAAAACAATATATTGGCAAAATATTTAATTGATCGGTCATTATCCCTAATGTATAGGATAGGATTTGGGATGTAACATAATTTTCAAGTAAGTCTAACATTATAAATAACATAAAGAAGAGCTATATAAAGGGTCGCATTAAAACTTCTTTTTGCAGTTAAGAACAGACTCCCAAGAAAAGGGGGATGTCCCTTTTTTCTTTTTTTCTTTTTTTTAGGCACGGACTTTCTTCTGTTAATTAATTACTGAGGGGAACAACTATGGTAGTGAAATCCTATTAAATTTTTGGTGGCTAATTACTTTGCCATCTTTATTTACCTTTTTTTTTCCTTCTATAGGTTGGATTCCACAAACTCAGATGTTTGCTATAGACTCTCACCTTATAAATAAGGGCCTGTTTCGTGTAATTTTTGCATTCCTCTTTGAATTTGTGTTGGTAAAAATTAGAAAATGTATTTAATTGTTTGGCCAGACTATTAAATTTCCTTTAAATAATTAATTTTATTTTTTTAGAAGTCTGTTTTCATAAAAGAAATCTTTAGTTATTTTTTTTAAAATACATAAAGGTGTATTTAAGAAAATAACTCCAAACACCTAATTAATTTTAAAAAGAAACTCCAAGTCAAAAAGGAAATAAAAACACTATATTAATTGTTGGTTCCTTTATGCAATATGTTAAAATAATATTTGATATTATTACTATATAAAAAGTGGGGTTTGAAATTAGTGGCTCTAATGTTTGAATTGATGATCTGATTGGTGGCTCTAATAATGTTATCACGTTCATTTAAGTCATCTTATTTTTGAATTGGTGGCTCTAATAATATTATTCTTATATGTACTTCAGTTTATTCGAAGTATCCAAATAGTGTCACGTGGTCGACTTATTAAAAAAAAAATGAGGAAAATGACTTTCATCAATTGTTTCTAAGAAATAAATGGCTCATGGAAGATGAAAAGAAACAATTTATATTTGAACTTGAAGTCCTCGTATAGCACTTCTTCCAATACTATATGGTGATCACTTGTAGGAATGACATAATGCTAATCCATGTTCCACACCACGCGGCCAGGGAAGTTGATTTAAATTATCCTATTTTTGTTTTGAAAAATTGGTTCATGTACTTTGCTTGGGAAACCAACTATTATTATAAAAAGTGTTGATATTATTAGTTTCTGGTCGGAAGGTTGTTCTTTTTCAATTGTCAGTCTAAAATATGTGGTTAGAGTCATCAGAAATGTTTCGGTGATAGTTACTCCGATAGTAAAATTAGAAAAGAAATAATGACAATAATTGAAGAGAGTAAAATTAAATATGAATTGAAACCGTATCTTGAAATCTTATTTATAAGCTATAAATCTCTTAAATTTAGTAAGATTAAGAGGCATGAAAGTAGGGTTTTAAAGATATTTATAGATAGTAATTATCATTTTGAATTTTGTTTTCTTTTTTTAAGATCGATACTTCATGAAAGATGGTGACGAAATCGGAACCCTTCATGCTAGTGTTATGTAATACTTCATGCTAGTGTTATGTAATACTTTAGTACACTATAAGAACACGTGTCATGTTCCGAGGCATTAATCAAATTATGGTATATCAAATGTAATTGGTATATCAAATTATTCTTTTTCCTTTTGTATATCATATATACACACATAGAACACTATATATATAATTTCGCAAAAAAAAAATAAAAAATATGTTTTGAAAATATAATTTCGCAAAAATTAAGAACTAGCATTCAGACTATTAAACAAAAAGTGTCTAACAAAACTCAGAAGGAGTTGAAAAACAAAAAAGTGTGAAAGTTTTGCAAAGCTTTCTTGAAGTTATTATGACTTTTACAGGAATTTAACTAGATTAGTTTGAAAATAATACTAGAATGATATTGTAGTCACAAAATAATTGAAGCACTTATTAGGTTAATATTTTTGAGGATAGTACTATGGTAAGGGGTACTTTGGTAATATTCCATGGTTAATTCTAGCTATCGGGTCATAAAAAAAATTAAAAAAAAAAAAAAATTCTAGCTATTTCATACACTAAAGGGTATTATATCATCATTAATGGGTTTAGTCCACCTTTTCGTTATCAGACTAATTAATTCAATTAATTTTTCCTCAAATCCTCTCACAATTTTATCCCGAACTAAACAATGCCTAAGTAAATAGCCAACACATAATTTACTAACAAGTTTAATGTACAAATTAAATTAATGAATTAGAGAGTTTAAAAACTTATTGAAAGTGCAACATTTTGGTAGTCCATATAATTTAATATTTTTAATTTTTTTTTTTTTTTTTATCAAGTTAACGACTTTAAAACCTATTTAAATTGTACCATCTTGCTTAGACATAATTTAATGTATTTAAAATCTATTTAAATTGCACCTTTTTCGTATTAAAATCATATTTTAAACTCAGTTAACTTACAAATTTTTATTAACTTGTTAATTTAATTCAGTGCATTAAATTTTCTAGTAAATACGGTGTTAGTTTTTTTTTTTATTAAGAAACATTGAATTTTATTTTAATTCAAAATTTTTCTTATTTTTGTTAAAAAAAACTTCCAATATACTCTTCTAACTTATATTTTTAGCCTCCTTGTATTATAAGTTTTCTACACTTCACCTTATTTTAATTTTCAGTTTGATTTCTCGGTAACAATTTTATCAATTTTTGGCATCTTTTATGTACCTTAAAGTTTTTTTAGTGTCTTTTTTTTTGGGTTAGATTTCTTACCTAATTTATTAGTATATTTAAATTAGCAAATTTAATTATTTATCAAAAAGATTATTAAGTAATATTAAAATTAATCACTGAAGATAGAGTACAATGTTTGGGCTTCTCATAAAATTCTTGACTCCGTGTTGTTGGTGGAGCCCGATGAGGCCAAGCAATAGTAAAGAAAAACTATTCAACGGATTGGTTTTAATAATTCTAACAATCAAATAGTAAGTCATATGTAATTATATAATATATTCTTACAAACGTGACTCTCTAACTAAAAGCTAGACCACGAATCCTAATGGACCATCAAATAATTGGTCCATAGTAAGAAGCACCTAATGTGAAGCACGCAGAGTTATCATTGTTGCATCCACTAATAATTAGAATGCCAAACATATGACCAATTAGAATATTTGATTAATTACTGTTTTATGCATATACTGGGTTAGACCCAAAAACGAAAAAGAGCATGAGCCAATCCATTCTACCATGTCTCTGTACAAGTAAAAAGAGAAATTTATATCTACCCTTTCTAAGTAATAGCTTTTACCACCTCTCATGACAAAAATACCCACATTTTAATATTAATTTCCTAATAGATTCCAATACCTTTATTGGTATTTTCCTTTCTGGTTTTTGCATTCAAGGGTTTATCTTCCATTTTAGATCAAACAAATAAGGAATCACATGTTGGCCCTTTATTCATCTTCAACCTTAAAGTTAATAATCAATTGGAGTTAGCTTAATTGGTTACTATATATATATATATATTTTATTTTATTTTATTAGGAGGAAATTATGGGATCCAAGTCTAAATTCTTTTATTTTAGTGATGTGAATATTATTTTTTAAAGTCATCTAATAATTAAAGCATCCTGTCTTATAATAAAATTATCCTAAAGACATGTTTGTTTGATAAATTGAAATTAGGTAAATTAGCTCTCCTCTTTACTAATAATGATAGGTTTAATAATCACAACTATTCTTTCTTATTATTTTATTTATCATTCAAGTCATTATTTACTCCTTGTGCTATTAGTTAACCTCTTTTTTTTTTTTTTTTTTTTTCAAACATCAATTTTACAAGATTATTATGACTAATTTATCTAATTCCTTCTTCGAGTCTAGTCGACAAACAAACATAGCAAAGCTAATATATAATTCATCTTTTAGTATAGAATTATCCCGTCTGAGTATTAATTTCTTAATACATCCCAATACATTTGTACTTTATTAGTAATTTTATATTTTTGAAATCATCACGGGGGTATATTTGTCATATTAAAATAAAACGAACAAGTAATCACATGTTGCCCCCTTGATTCATCTTCATCGATAATGTTAACAAGTATTAAAACATTACTTGTCTTTTTTTGTTAGGTATCTTTAATTATCTACATTTCTAAAGAGTGAGCGTTTTGTAATGGAGGTGGAGTGGACCCCATCGTCACCAACCGGCAACTTATTAGCAAGATTAGCACATATAATCAATTATAACAAAACTCATTTTTCAACAATTAATTCTTTAAAACCGATTGCCTATAACTTAAAACTCTTTCAAACAAGTATTAAATAGCTCTTACTAAACGTGGATTTATGATCAAAACATAATTTTGAGGGTAGGATGCTCTGAAGGCTCACTTAAACACAATTGCAAAACATGATTTTGCAACAAAAGCAAATTGTTTTTTTTTCAAAAAGCTTCAACTTTTTATAAGTCTTATTTTTGACCCACCACATAAGCACTATCCAATATATAAAATATAAAGAGTGAAAATAAATTTTTATATTATAAAATTACTTTTACACAATTTTTTTTTATCAAATACTCCAATAATAAATTGATTTTATCATAATCAGTTCTTCAAAATCTAAAACTCTCTAAAACGGGTCAATTTCTTTGAATTATTGGGATTACCATGTAAGAATCTTTTTTTTATTACTATTTTGCTGATTTTAACATCAAATTTGATTATATTTTAAATTATTACATCCTTTACATATTAACTCAATGTATGTTAATTTTGATTTCCTTTTACCATGACACTTTCTCCTTGTTGACTGAGATGAGAGAAACGAATGAAGTATATATGTATATGTATGTTGAGTACTTAATATTACAAGGGGAGACTCCTTTATATACAAGAGTTGAGAGGATATAGAAGGTAAGATATTATATACAAGGAAGGAAATAAAAAAGGAAACAGAATATACTAGAATAATACTAGAATCCCTAACCTTACTTATAAACCGTAATACACATGTATAATACATATAGCTAACATCCCCCCTCAAACTTAAGATGGGAAAACCGAGACCAGCTTGAGTTTGGAAACTAAATCATGAAGACGTCCAAGAGCGTGAGCTTTAGTGAAGATATTAGAAACCTGGTCAGTTGAGGAAACCAGAAGGAGATGAATAGTACCATGACGAAGGTGTTGGCGAATGAAATGACAGTTGATCTCAATATGTTTGGTACGTTCATGAAAGACGTCATTGTGGGTAATTTGGATAGCACTCTGATTGTCATAGTGAAAAGGGGTTGCAGAGACGTGGGTCAAACCCATGTCTTCAAGAAGCCAACGAAACCAGATAAGCTCTTGAGTGGCATCGACGAGGGCACGATATTCTGTTTCAATGCTAGAGTAGGCAGTGATAGTTTGTTTCTTGCTTCGCCAAGAAATTAGAGAATCACCAAGGAAGAAGCAAAAACTTGTGGTGGAATGACGATCAGTAGGATCACCTGCCTAATCAACATTAGAATAGGCACGCAAGTTAAAAGAGGAATGAGCTAAAAAATGAAGACCATGGAAGAGAGTGCCCTTGACGTAGCGAAGAATGCGAAAAACAATAGTATAATGAGTAGAGCAATGAGTAGAGCAATGAGTAGACTAGAACTGGCTCACAAGATGAACAACATGAGCAATGTCAGGCTAAGTAACCGTAAAGTAGACAAGACTCCCAACCAATTAGCGATACAAGGTTTTATCGGGTAACGAGGTGTCATCCAATAGACTGAGTCAAATATTGAGCTCAAGTGGTGTAGGAGTCGTCTTACTATTAGTGAGCCCTACATGAGCAAGAATATCAGAGGCATACTTGGCTTGAGAGAGATAATAACCATCCGAGTCAGAAGCGATCTCAAAACCGAGAAAATAATAGAGGGAGCCAAGATCCTTCATCTCAAAATGCTGACCGAGAAACCGTTTGAGAACAGTAATACCAGTAAGGTCATTGCCAATGATGATCATGTCGTCAACATAAAGAAGTAAAAGAATAAAGCCATGGTCAGTCTTACAGATGAAGAGGGCAAAATCGTGCGAACTAGAAGTGAATCCAAAGCCATTGATAACTGAGCTGAACTTGGCAAACCAAGCGCGAGGAGCTTGTTTAAGGCCATATAGAGCTCGATGAAGTTTACAAACCTTGTGAGGAGGATGTACATTGTCATATCCCTAGAATCCACCCTATGCGGATTAAGGATATGCGACCGGCCAGTTAGGCACCCATCGGAATTTATTCATCTTTTTATATCAAAATACTGATAGTAATCCTAACCATAAGCCATTCACTTGTAACTTCCAAGTAATATGCATTCATTAAACAAGAGTTAAGCAGCGGAATATTAAATAAGAGAATGGATGCTAACTTAATAGAGCACCTAAAGAAGTTCATAGCACTTTATACAATTCTATATATAAAAGTTACATCATCGCTCATATGGTTATACAAAATATCCCAAAATGTGGTAGGTTACAAAGATGATATGACTTCACAAGGACCTTTTAAAACTTCTCAAGATCTTAACCCTTTAGTCCTTACCACTAGAATCATCACCTGAAAAATGTTAGGATAATAGATTGAGCTTTAACAAGCCCAGTGAGTAACATAGGTTCCCTGCCATGGGTTTCAAAACCAGTTCTTACTTATAAAGCACATGGATAGTTTAGTCACTTCAGAAATAACAGTTTCATAAAATCCACATTAAATGCAGTTTAAGCAGAACAAAACAGAACTGAATTAAATAGAACAAACAGATCAGAACAGAACAGAACGAAACAGAATGGGATGCCAATATATCAATCAGAATCATAGGCATATCATCAACAAAACGGAACATGACAGAATTGAATGGAATAGAACAGAACATGATGCCAATCAGGCATATGAGCCTCTCCTAACTGCCTATAAGCGGACACTCGTGAGGCTTCTACCCTCTGGGTTTTGCTCTGGCCTTCTTAGGCCATACTGCTCAATCCTGTAGTGGGCCCAAAAGTCAGAACATAACAGAACGGAACAGAATCAGAACGTAATCCAAATAGCATATAACATAACAGAACAGAATAGAAAAGCAGAACGGAATGGAATCATGCCAAGTGTAATGCAATACAAGGTGTATGCATTTAAGTATATGCATTTAAATAGTACAATATATGAAACTGTGCAGTATATGAAAATATTATGACAGTTAAAATGTCACCAAGTCAGAGATTCCAAGTTACTCACAAATTGTTCTTATTGTTCATCCGTCCAGTGGTTGCTGTGGCATTTCCTAATCTTTGGATGACTCGAATTCCAGCAAGTCATTACCCATGCTTCCTTGTCTTTCAGCTAACCTTTGTGCGGCCTTTTCTTTTATTAATCGACCCATAGGGATGATTGGAGTCCTGCAAATAAATGGGTTCCAACTAAGGACCTCCACCTTCCGGACGATCCTTATCTTCCTCTTTTTTACTCTTTCCCTTCATGTTGGGTCGTCCATGATTTGTCTTTGAATCAGTCCACAACCTACGACATAATTTAAAATCTTATTACCCATTTATTTAAAGTGTTTCATAATAAATTACCATCTTAGGCTCTATCAGATCACCTAAGGAAGTCCATTGACGTATTACCCATTTATTGGGTCTCAATTTAGGCTATTAAATTCCTTAATTAGGCTTAGCAGCTTTCAGAATTATAAACTAAGTCATTTTGACTTCATTCGTTATCAATGAATCACTTATTTAACCTTAGGGGCAAAATGGTCATTTGTCATTCTTGCCCTGGACCCTATTGTGGTCCTTAGAATATTCCACATGTCCTTTATATATATATATATATATATATATATATATATATTTTCGAGTCTTTTGGATCTCATTTGGTATCTATTTTAGATTATCGGGACACATCGGTCATTTTTTATTTTATACTTTGACTGTTCCGGAGTCTTATATTGACCCTCAATTCACATTATTATGCTTATGACAGTCAATCATATCAGATTGGACATTTTTATGATTTATTCGGCCTTTACTTTGTATTTCCTATGCTTAGGGGTATTTTGGTCATTTCACATTTTATAAAATTTCAACCCCGAATTATTATTTAATCATTTATATGATTTCACAATTATTTGGACCTCCATTGGTATCAATTTCGTCCAATTTGGACTTTATTTGGGCTTCTGGCATCACTAAGGGTAAAACGATAATTTTACTCTTTACACGTCTTAATTTGTTAAAATCTCGTCTCATAAAATGGACCTTGCCATTGGGTCCAGAATGACCAAAATAGTTAAAACACTCTATTTATTTAATTTATTTGGGTAATGGAACAATTTATAATAATTAAATTAATTAAATTATTTAATTACATATTATATATTTATTTAGTTAATATTATATCAAATGTTCCATAGTAGCAGTGGTCAGAGGCTTTGGCATAAGATCCTTACATTCACGCAGTCAGGGGTTCGAAACCCATTAACTGCGGCTTCTACTCCTTTTTTTCAAGTTATTTCAAAAGCAAACACTAGCTAAGGGTATTAAATGGGGATAGGTTATCCCCATTCCACATGCAGTTATCAAATCGGACACTTAACCGTGTAACCAAACAAGGCTTAGGGTTTAAATCCAGCTTTAAAATGACGCCATTCTAATAATGTGGTGGCTTGCTTGCAAGCCGATACATGTTTGAGTTAACATAATGAGCCGAGTTAGCTAGGTCTCACTTGGTCAGGATCGGTTGAGTCAACTCGTGAGTTGACTCAGCAAGGTCTTCTTCTTCCTGGCTTTTCCGGTCACCTTCTCTGGCGTCCTTTCTGGCGTCGGTTGTTGGAACTACAACTTCTCCATAGTTTTCTTAGGGTTTTGACGTTTGATTTCAATGCTTTTTTATACCAAATCAATTACAGGGACCTAAATATTTCATTTAGGACTGTTTTGGACCTCAAACAGTGCAATTTTCGATACCCCAACGACTTTTCGGCCAAGCATCAGTTGTGAAATTTTGGCTATAAAATGGTCTATTCTTGACCATTTTGTTTGATTCAAAATGTTTTGGAATCCTCATGACGTCCTCTATCATTTCCTCTTCCCAAAAACCAAGTTTAACTCAACCTGTTTCAGACCCAAATTCGAGGTCCATCAATGGCAAATTTGAGTTTTGTTGTTTAAAGCCCTCGTAAGCCTCCTATTTCACTCTTAAATTATAGCAAAGCATCGACAGAGTTCATGCATACATTTTAAACCCCCCAATACAGTAGGTTTTAACTAAAATTCTCTAGAGAGAGAAACTTGAAGAGTTAGAGATTTTTTTACCTCCAATGATGACACTCCCTTTAGTCTCAAGCCACTGAATTCCCCCTACAGCTCCTATTGCATGTATGAATCTCTTCTTTTTTTTCTCTCCTTCTTCTTCTTCTTCTTATTCTTTCTCTAGATTTCTCTCTCTCTCTCTCTCTCTTTCTCTCTCTCTCTCTATCTCTCTCTCCCCCCTCTACATCACTCTTACAAATCTGAATATACGCTCAAGTATGCACATATGCCAATCTATATATACATATATATATATTTATTTTTTTTCAAAATAAATGATGAGGTGTTGCATGTAACATCATTGGTTGAGGTGAAAGGTGGGCTTGATTTTTATAGTGTATATATATATATATATATATATATATATATATCTTGTGATATATGTAGCATAAAATGCTGGCAGCTCAAATGGTTATTTTTTTGGATATAAGTTTCTCCCACTTTTTGGTCCAAGGTTCAAACCTTTGGGCCAACTCTTTTTGCCTCATTTTCCTCTTTTTTTTTTTTTCCTAATGCCTTGTTTGGCAAATTTTCAGCATTATTGTTGTTTCCCACACACACACACACACACACACACACATATATATATATACACATTACACATCATAATGGGCTTATATATATTATACATTATACATAATAATGTATAATACAGATATACATTATACATAATAATGAACTTGTGAAATGGGCTTATATAATGTAACTGTTTATATATATGCACAAATGCATTTATATATATTAATTTACATATATATATATATATACATGCATATTTTTCAGTATGTATTACCGTATTTGATAGTCATTCCATAAAATATCAATTTATGGAATGCCGACAAATTTTATATTAATCTAGGACTCGGTATCATCATTACTCATTTTATCGATATTGGGTCCCCGTTAATGCCTTATTCCATATTCACAATATTTCCATAATTAATTATCCGTACTGGTCTTATATTGTCAATTCGGTACTAGTCCAAATTATTTTGACTTGGTTGACCAGGTTGTCAATTTTTCGAACATGCACTATCTTTGGTGTTTCTGATTAATTTTGTATCTTAGGATAATTAATCCCATTATGGCTTATTGTATTCTTAGTTATTTCAAACAGTACCATTACATAGCCTAATTTTTAGGTTGGGGTGTCGTCTTAGTCATATTGAATTTTTCAAAGTATTACAGACATAACCAAAAGGGGGTTGCATAAAAACTTCTTCTTGAAGGTTGTTATTCATAAATGCATTTTTAACATCCATTTGAAACAACTTCCATTTATGAACAACAACGACGGTAAGCAAACTACGAATAGACGTGAGGTGGGCAAGAGAGGCAAAAATTCCTCATAGTCAATTCCATATTCCTATTGAAATCCCTCGGCAACGAGACAAGCCTTGTATCATTCAATGGAACCGTCAGAGCGGGTTTTGATTTTGTAAATGCATTTGCTGCCCATTGCATTTTTTCCTAGAGGAAGATCAACTAAGTCCCAAGTATGCGTTTTCTTAAGGGCTTATAATTCTTCAGTCATAGCTTGCTGCCAAAGAGGGTTAAAACTTGCCTCACAATAAGAGTGAGGCTCGTGATGAGAGAGAATAGTGGAGAAGCAATGATACTCACGAAGATGGATAGGTGTTTCTCTTACCCATGAAGAACAATGAAGAGGTAGATCAGGAACAGCAACATCAGATGATACAATCGATGGTGATGGATTAATAGCAGCGGCATGATTAGCAAATGAAGTGGAAGACTCAAGAGGGATCGTAGGGGAAGGGTCGAGAGACTTATTGGGAAACAACTCAATAGAGGAATTGGTAAAGAATGAAGGAATGGATGGAGAAGATAAGTGACAGGAAGAGAAAGAGGAGAACATTTTGTGTTCCAAGAAGATGACCTAACGAGAAATACGGAGTCTCTTGGCGTATGGATACCAACACCAACACCGATAGCCTTTGTGTTCAATTCTATAACCCAAGAAACAATAGAGACGAGCCCGAGGTTCCAATTTGGTGCGCTCATGGGGTTAGAGTAAGACAAAGCAGGTGCAACCAAACACCCGAAGAAGGCTATAATCAAGGACACGCCATAAAGGCATTCATATGGTGACTGGTTGTTGGTAACCGGAGAAGGAAGGCGATTTATGGTATAATGGCTAAGGGCAGCCTCATCCGAAAATAGTTCAAGACAAGAAAAGGAAATGAGAAAGGCCCGAACAGTGTCCAGAATATGTCTATGTTTGTGTTCGACACGACCATTTTTTTGTGATGTGCCATGACAAGAACGATAAGGAAGAGTACCATGTTAATGAAGGATGTTTAGAAAACTACTGTATTTATATTCCATTGTATTGTCAGCGTGAAAGATTTTGATAGAGCGAGAAAACAGAGTTTGGACCATACGAGCAAAATCCAAGTAGATTTGGGGTAACTCTGAGTATTTTTTTATGAGATATAGCTAGGTAAAGCGAGAGTAATCGTCAATGAAAATGAAAAAATATGTGGATCCTCCTATTGTGGGATGAGGAGTAGGTCCCCAAACATCGGAGTGAACTAAATCGAATGGAGCAACGGAAACAAAAATACTTTTATTGAAAGATAAAGTAAGTTGTTTTGCAAGTTGACAAGACATACAGTCAATATGATCAAGTGTAATTGAGCCTAACAACCCACTAGATGTTAAAGTTTACAAACGCTCAAAAGAGAGATGACATAAACGAGAGTGCCAAAGCTTGGTAGGAGAAATAGTGGAAGCAGAAACAGCGGATAAAAGAGGAGAGGTGAGCTGAGTTGGGATGTAGAGATGAATGAGCTCGAACAAACGCCCAACCTTACGGTCGATCCCAATGGTCTTCCCTGTCTACGAATTTTACACACAACAACCAGAAGGGGAAAAAGTAACAATAAGTCCAAGATCACATAATTAACCCATAGAGATGAGATTTAATGCAAGTTTAGGGATGAGATAGGAATGAGGGAGAAAGAAATGGGGGGTAGAGACCTCTCCAATGTGACTAACAGCGATATGCGAGCTATCTACAGTATGAATTGTAGGAATATGGGAACCGAATGAGTGTGGAGAGAAGATACTAGAGTCTAAAGTCATATAAGTATAACAAGTAGAATCAAAGTACCAAGAGGACTTACCAGAGGTGGTAGACCTAGCAGTGAAGAGTGAAGAACCAAGAACCTGTTTAAAATTGCTTCAAGCTCAGTAACAGAGAATGAGGGAGAAACAAGTGTGGTGGAGGTGTCAGTAGCAGTAGTAGTAGCACCAGCAGACCCAAATTTGGACTAGTTACCAGATTTTTCCTTTTGCCAGTGGTTGCTGTGCTTTTCGATTAGGAGTTTTGAAACAGTCGTCCTGATAATGTCCGGGTCCTAACTTGTGACAGAACTTGTAGAGTCGGGAATGATAGTCTAATAAGAAATGTCTTGAGGAGTGACAGTACTTATAGATTTTCTGGGTAGATTGATTGCCTTTGGGTTGGAGAGGTCGGAAGGTGGCAAGAACCGTGTCTATAGAGAAGCTCTTGAGAAGGCCAAGATGAGTTTCTTTAGAAAGAAGTTCAGAAATGGCTTGCTTAAGCATGGGCAGAGGATGCCAGTGAAGTAGATATGTCCAAACAGGTTCAAAGTGATCATTAAGAGCCATTAAAAAATGGATTAGTCGCTGGTGATCACGATAAAAGGAAAATTGCTCAGCATTATGATGACAATGCCATAGAGGTTTAGAAGGTGTCAATTGATCCCAAAGCTTGTACATTTGAAAAAAAAAATCATTAATGGACTGTCCAGACTCCTGACGCGTACAATGAAGCATAATGAGAAGCTGATATTGGTGAGCGAGGTCAACTGTGGTGTAGCGGGCTGCCAAAAAGTCCCAAACTGGCTGTGGTGAAACGTCCAAATTGAAGACTGATAAAGGCAATAGTGGTATTGTGAAACCACGTGATTATCTGATGATTCTTGCTATCCCAATCTTCAAGCTTTTCTTGCAATTTTTCATCAGATTCTTCTTTGCCTTGTTGAGGCTTAGTGATATGGCCAGTGAGATAGTGCCATAAATTGTGCCCTCGTAGAAAACTAGATATTGCTTGAGACCAGGGAATGTAGTTTGAGTCATCAAGAGTGATGTTGATTGGATTGGAAGCATCAATACGTTCTATAATGTAGAACTTGTGAGAAAATGATGGTAAATCATGATAAAAGTGTATTGAAAGTTGAAACTGAATAAAATCGAGCACGAAAATGGATTCAGAAGGGCAAACAAATCTAGGAACTGGTCTGAACCGATCAAACAATGCCCAAAAAATGATTGAACCGGTCCTTGGAAAGGTTCTGTAGTGATCCGGTTTGAGGTTAAACCAATAGGAAGCTAGGGCTGAGGTGGCTGCTGGGAGCTAACATAGACTGGACGTGGCAACACGTGTCATTGACTTGTACTGCAGACGTGGACTTGATGACGTGGCAAGAGTGGGTCTGAAATGTTGACGTGTCTGATGATGTGGTCTATGACGTGGCAATGTCAAATTATGTGTTTGATGATGTGACAAGAGTGGGTCCAGAATGCTGACGTGTCCGATGATGTGGACTTGATGACATGGCAAGAATGGGCCTAGAATGCTGACATGGACGTATGACGTGGCTGATGATGTAGGTGATGACGTGGCGTTAGATGCGTGCACGAGGGGGCACTGGGCTAGTGGGGTGCGTCACAGATTTGGGTAGAACCTTTGGGCGGTAGGTGAAGGCGCGTGCGAGGGTTTTTTGGATTTCAGTTGGTGGCGTCTGGAAGCTGGGTTGGTGAAGAATGGTTTTGTGGTGTCAGAATGTCAGAAGTGTGGACAGAAGCTCAAGACAATGGATGAGTAGATGAGAAGGGTGGTGATGTGCGAGCCGCGGTGGATAGTGGAGGCCGCTGATCAAGATGGCTTTGATAGTATGTCGACTGAGATGAGAGAAACGAATAAAGTATATATGTATATATATATATATATATATATCTTAAGTACTTAATATTACTAGGGGAAACTCCTTTATATACAAGAGTTGAGAGAATATATAAGGTAAGAGATTATATATAAGGAAGGAAATGAAAAAGGAAACAGAATATGCTAGAATCTCTAACCCTACTTATAGACCGTAATATATATGTATAATACATATAGCTAACACTCCTATAGTACAAAAGCAAGTAGTTGTATTTGCAAATTCTTTATAATAAGACATTATTCTGGCCTAGTGGCATTTGTCTGCGTACTTTTAGAAAAAAAAAAAAGAAGTAAGGTTCAAATCTTTGTAAGGGTATAGAAAGTGGATTGGTTTATATTAAGACATCATTCTAGCCTAGTGGCATTTGTTTGTTTATTTTTAGGAAATTTTTTATGTGCTTAGTTTAATTGGCATATAATGCATCTTTTATACCAAGCTCTTTATTGCAATTCTTCAAAAACCTTTACAAGCAAGAATTTTTAATGCAATTTTTGTCGTTGTAAGAAACTTGTATGACATCAATTTAGAATAATAGTAATCAATCTTCATCTTTCCACGCAGACATTGTAAAATTTTATACTTGACATACTACTTCTTTGATTGTCTAGCACGATCAAAGAATAAAATCAACAAACTTTGAATTCACGATCAAAGAATAAAATCAACAAACTCTGAATTAAAATAGTCTTGAGTAATAAAACTCTCAATACTAATAAAATCAACGAACTCTGAATTAAAAATTCATTAGTCTTTCAGTCTCTTCATGACGAGATTCCAAATTGTCTGGAAAATCAAATAAAATAATAAGTCCAAAATCCTAAGTCTTCAACTGAATCATTTTCATCAATAGAAAGCTTTTCTTTCTTCTCAACTATTAATTTTTCAGATTGAGTAAATTGTTGAAACAATTTTGAAATATCGCATAGTTTTTTGAAGATAATTTTCAACAAATTTAAATTTTTATCTTTATGAACAAAAACCAAACTTTCAATCTCTTCAACCTCCTTATTATATTCTTCATATTCAACCTCCAAAATATATTCCTCTTCACAGGTAATCTTTTCTTCCTTAGAATTAACAACGAACACTCAATATCATATGAGTCGATATTCAACACATTATTTGAATCACAAAAAATTGAGAGAAATTTTGAATCATCAATTACTTTATTTTTATCAAACTTGTCTCCTTCAAAATCAACAACCCAATATCTATCTATTAGAGGTACAAGACGATTTCGTGGATACTTATATGATCAATTAAAATGAAACCAAAATTCATCTTTGCCACAAATCCAAGTATTCCATTGTACACAAGTTATCATTTTTCATATTACGTGATAAAACCATTTAACTTTCTTCTCATAAAGCTCTTTTGACAAATCCTTCAGTGCAATATTAGATACAATATAATAGACATAACAATGTGATCACTCATAAATATTATAACCACAAACCTTCAAATCTCAAACTTCTATCAATTAACCAAAACTTTCTCCATAGTTTCAAATCAATAAAATTTAAATCATGTATCTGATGTTTCAATCTAATCAAGTAGGCCTCATTGTCGATTAAATCGGAATTTTTTTTTCTTCATAATTATTTGTGCAGCTACCATTGGATCTTTTTTTTTTTTCCTAATCTAAACAACTGTCGAATTCCAATCGAACGACTTTTACAAAAATCGCTCATTATCATAATCTTGAGTAAGAAGAGAATTATAGCTCTTTATAATAATCTAGAAACGAGACCAAATTTTGATTTTCACAATTTTGATAAATTATCCCAAGACTGGGACAAGGCTTTGATACCAACTATTGAATATAATATTACTCTGATACCAACTCTTGAAATCAAAATAACCCTAATATCAATTGTTAGATATAAAATCACTCTGATACCAATTATAAGACACCAATTACATATGGAAGAAAAAAATTTGTGCAAAAACCAACCTTTTCTTTTTATTACAATTTCAGGATATTTCTTTACGTTAAAACCCAATTAACGTACTTCATATATGATTAAGATTCTTTACAAATATTCTAAATATTTCTAAGCTTTTATAAAATTAAATAAGAAAAATTTCAGAAATATATGGGTTTAATTTAATTGACCAATAATATATATATATAAAGTAAATACATTATATGAAAATTTATAACATAGTTCTGATAAAAAATTATACATTTATAAAATAAGATTGCAAAATAATTTGTGAACACTTATAAACTTATCTATAATAAAAAAAAAAAACATAATTTTATAGTTTGATTTATTAAAGAAAAGTCATTTAAACAACCCCCAACGAATTATTCCACGACTACTTGAAAAGCTATTTTTAGAAAGCGAAATATAGAGTTCATATAAAAATAACTAAAAGAAACCTATTGATTCGCTACAGATTTATAGTAAATAGAAAAGAATTAGAGTTCGTACATAAAAGTTCAAAATCTTTTGGTCCAAATGAAACTCTGATTCGTGCATGGCCCTGCTTTTCTGCAAACAACCAATCCTGTCCCCCATCAATAATAGTTGCGTGACTGTCGCAAATCAATATTATCTGATTTTTTTAATCCAACCGACATTGATTTTTAAATAATATTTTCACTCTCATTTGTTCTTTTTATCTATTTTTATACTACTCATATTTTTCGAGCATTTTGCTTTTATATTAAGATTAAAAATAATTTAATTTTTTTCTTTTTACTAAATATTCAAATTAAAAATAATAAGTTTTTTTTTTTTGGAAACATTTAAATAACATAATGATAAATACTTTTTTTTTAAATTATTTTTTTCTACAAAATAACCAAATAAATTGTTAATATAATATACAGTAATATTCTTTAAAGAGACCTTTGTTACTATACATCTCATTGAAAGGAGTTTTTTTGTTTTTACAAGAAACATAAAAACAAAAGTTGAAAACTTGTATGAAAGCGTGGTCAGTGCCTAGAAATTAGAATTAAAAACTCAACATTATCTAGCTACTGCCTAAATGGTCTATAAATAGATATAATAGTAGGAGGCTCACACTGGCTCTACTGTCTGCTCTCTCTCTCTCTCTCTCTCTCTCTCATTGTGAAGATGAGAGCTCGATTGCAATATGTCTTGCTTCTTGCTTTACTCTTTATCACGTGCGTTGCAAATGCAACGGATGCATCCATGAAGACCGTACGTTTCGACAACGGCGGGCTGAGTAGAGAGAGCTTTCCGAAGGGGTTCGTGTTCGGAACGGCGACGTCTGCTTATCAAGTCGAAGGCATGGCCGACAAAGACGGTCGTGGACCCAGTATCTGGGACGTCTTCCTAAAAATCCCCGGTAACATACATATTATCATCACAATGCCATTATTGCCCTCGTCCTGTTTTTATTTTCTTATTTTTACATCTATATCTCCTTTATTTTGTATTCTTTTTTTTTTTCAAAAAAGAGAAATTGATATTATTATTGGTGAAACAGGACTTGAAGTCAATAATTCTACTGGAGAAGTCACGGTTGATCAGTACCACCGTTACAAAGTGAGTTATCTTTCTTCACATTAATGCCATTAATTTTTTCTTTTTAAATGATTTACTGACAATTTTTATTTACAATTATCTTACAGTTTCAAGTTTTTAGAATATACAATGAATATTGATGGTTTTTGTTTTAAAATATGAATATATATATATATATATATCTGTGTGTAGTTTTATATTTTGGATATCACTATTCAATTTTGTTTGTTTGTTTGGTTGGTAAAGAAAAGTTAGAATGAGATTAAGATAAGGTCCGTGACACTGAGTAATGACGTTGTTGAGGCATTCAGCGGTGAGCTGGGTGGCTCTCTGTCCTAATTAATTGCAGTAGTTGCCAGGGAGGGAGCCCTTAATTGCGGCATCTCTATTATCCTATCACTCCTCGGGATGGGGTGAGATTAAAAATCTTCTCATAAGCGCCATATGCTCCCCTCCACATCTATCTATTATTGTATTGTACCGATAATATCTTATTGTCTAATGGTTTATTTTATTTTTATTTGTGTCTTTGAATAATGATTCATGGCACATTGCTCATGTTAAGGTGACGGGCATACCATATAACATAGACATAAATCTGATATCTGGTTTTATGAGTATAATCCCATCTTCAAATTTTACTGACGTCACGTGCTAAAGAATTCCTAATTGGCAAGGCTACATCAATAATGAATCCAGCTATGTCTTCAACGATTTTGTAAAATTTCAAAAATAAAAATTAATAACAAAGAGGAATCATTGAAAATGACAATTCTTCTTGATATTCTTAAGTTTTTGGCAACTGAGTTAGTCAGGTGATTATGGGTACTATTCTCAATGGTTCACTAGGGGTTTCGGTTTGAATTTTATCTTTTTATTTTTAGTTGTTACAGTTGGTTGAGTTGTCAGATTTTTTAAAAAACAGATTTTCAATGGGGGTAACCCATGGAAGTGGCCAAAACACCTTTAGTTTAGGATAGGAGTCTTGTGGACCAAGTTGTTTTTCTTGACTCCAACCAACTAGTAGACAGAAACCTTGTATGTATTGTATTGTATCACACAAAAGAGTAAGGAAAAAGGAAAAAGAAACATACACACCTTTATGCACATGATGTTTTCGCTTGACAGAATTTCAACATAACAAAGTATTATCCCAATCATTATGGTCAATAAAATGCATAGGGAAATATCTTTATAAGTTTCTAATTTAACCAGGTAGAATGTGAGTTAATTAGCTAGGAGGAAATATGAAATTCATACTTCTCTTCTCTGACGACAGGAAGATATTGATCTCATGGCAAAGTTGAACTTTGATGCCTACCGGTTCTCAATTTCATGGTCCAGGATATTCCCAAGTAATTTGATTCTGCAACATTTTTTTTCTTTCTTTCAAGAGCTCTCTTCATTTATCAATTAAATTCTTTGTATATAAATTGAAATCTTCTCTTATTCAATGTAAGATGGAACGGGGAAGGTTAATTGGAAGGGAGTTGCTTACTACAATAGGTTGATCAACTACATGCTTAAAAGAGGTAATTTTCTGTACATAATTGGGAATGTTGCACTTCTGTTGTACTATTGTAGTTTCAGGTTTTCGTGACAAAATACAATGTGATACCAGCACCATTTAGGTCCGTTTGGGACAGCTTTTACAGTCCGCTTTTGCAAAATTGTCCTGAAAAATGTTCTTGGCCGTTTGCCCAAACTTTTACGTTGATTTTGCTTCCAAAGAAGCAACCCCGGACACCCACCTACATATCACTCATCTAAATGTTTTTGTGCACAGGCATTACCCCTTATGCGAATCTCAATCACTATGATCTTCCTCAAGCACTACAGGATAGGTACATGGGATGGTTGAGCCCTAAAGTAGTGTAAGTATAGTTACAAGCATTATCATTTATTCCATATAGTTTCAACATCTTTTTTTTTTTTCCTCAGTGGCAATGGGGTTGAGTATTCTTGGTTGTATAAGATTTTGGACAATAATATCCAAAGAGAAGTTTTTTTCTTCCCCCACCTACGTTGAAATTTGATAAATGGTTGAAATCTTGGTTGTATAAGATTTTGGACTATACTTTCGAAAGAAAAGTCATTTTTTATTTTCCCTGCCTATGTTGAAACTTGATAAATGGTTGAATCTCTACAGGAAAGATTTTGCCGATTATGCGGATTTTTGTTTCAAAACATTTGGAGACAGAGTGAAGAACTGGATGACATTTAATGAACCTAGAGTAGTAGCTGCACTTGGGTATGACGATGGTTTTTTTGCACCTGGAAGGTGCTCTAAAGCATTCGGAAATTGCACGGCTGGAAATTCTGCAACCGAGCCTTACATTGTGGCCCATAATTTGATCTTATGTCATGCAGCTGCAGTTCAGAGATATCGCGGGAAGTATCAAGTAAGCTTTTTTCTATTTTTCTTGGTTTTTCAATTTAACCTCAATCTCCATTTCACCAAGGATAAAAACTAGCTCGAGCATGTATTAACTGATATGCACATATAATTACAGAAAAAAGAGAAGGGAAGGATTGGCATTCTCTTGGATTTTGTATGGTATGAACCGCTTACAAGATCAAAGGCTGACAATTATGCAGCTCAAAGAGCAAGAGATTTTCATGTGGGATGGTAAGAACCCTGACACACAATTATTCCAAGCAAACACATCCAGTAGTTTCAAATAAGTCCTGTCACGCCCCGAATTCCAACGAACCTGAGGCGCGAGTAACGAGACAAGAGAAAATAAAATAATAACAAAATAAAGTACAATCAAAGACATTCCCAACACTAACCAGATTCCCTGTTCTGTACAATCCATAGGGCCTTGCCTCTTGTTTTCATAATAACCAGGGTGTTTTACACACTTAACAATTCTTTAATTTTTCAAAAAATTTTGACAGAACCTCCTCTGTTTTTCGAACCTTTTTCCCCCTGATAATCACAATACATCATATATATTCAAACACATCACAATCCATCTTCACTCGATGGCCACAATTCATGAAAATTAAACACGCATTCTTTTCCTTTAACATATATACATATAAGATACACTCAACAGTCATCTCCTACATACTGTTTGGGCTTAAGCTCTTATATTACAAAAGTATACCCCAAGTGCTAAATACTCTTCCAAATTTCATTTCCTCTCCTTTCTCCAAGACCCCTTCAAGTCCCACGTATCAGGAGCTTTATCTGAAATCTGTGCCCACGAATGGGTCAGCGCCAACATGCTGGTATGATATAATACTAATGCAGGAAACAAAATTAAGGCGTGGCATGTGCAAGTGTATATTTATCTCTACCTATTATGCAGTGTCATCCATGCAATGCATGATTAATATGCATGACGCACCCATGCAAACTCTATGTCACACCCATGTCTCACTTTACGGTCCTTCCCCGAAGGCCTGAGTAACCTTGTTCTCACTTTACGGTCCGTCCCCGCTGGCATGAGTACCATGGCCGATTTTGGGTTTTTCACCACAGGATCTATACCCTCATAATGCATAGCACCTCGTGCTCCACTCACACTATGCTTTCAAGGATTCACACTATGCCAATATGCCTTGATTCCACCATGCAATGATGTGATCTTAACGAAACAATTTATCGATACATGAAGCATGCTTCAAGTTATGCATATTCTACTTAAAGCAATTATCAAATCACACAACTCAGTCCACAAGTCTACATATCATGAACAATCCATTTGATCACGTGCTCGGTCTTCACATTCATCATCTTAACAATTCCATAAATCACACACAATGATAACACATGGAATACATATATAGTCATGGCCCACGTTTATCATTCAATCAAATATTCAGGAAAATAATAAGAAACACATAGGCATAGAACCTAAGAAGCACGGACACTCTATTTTGGCTCACGTGTCCGTGTCGGACGCGTGTCGGACACCGACACTTTCGGACACTTCCCGGACACGTGTCCGGACACTTGAATCATGGATATTGTTGATTATATGAAGAAGTTCTTTAATTTTTATTTAATAACTTTGTTATTTTAGTATCTTAATAATATTTTTTAAATTTGTGTGTTTTTATATCAAGTTTAATTGAAATAACATTAGGTTTTTATTATATAGTCATATAAAAAATATAAAAATTTATATATATTCAACGTGTCCCTAACGTGTCCGTGTCCTACTTTTTTGAGAAATAACGTGTCTGCGTGTCCGTGTCGTGTCGTGTCGTATCCGTGTCCCGTGTCCGTATCCGTGCTTCTTAGCATAGAACCAATCAGACAATGTAGCAGTTACCCCTAAACTCAATTTTATTTCTTACTTAGCAAAATACCATACTTTTCATTCAAATAAATTTCCTAACAATTCAAAGGAATACATAAGTGCACAAACAATCAATCTAGAGCTATCAAGACAGTCAAATGCTAAGTGATTTCCTAATAGCACTTAAGCACAGATAACATTCAATCATCTTACCAAATACTCCTAAGCTTAACCTTATTTCTCACATTAGTAAAATATCATACCTGAAGGGTCTGTCTCAACCCTAAGAAGTCGTACTCGTAATGTAGCGGATCTATCAGTAAGAATGCAGAAGGTCAGACCACCTTCTCCTTGCCTTTCCGTGTCCCTGAATAGTCCAAGTTAATCCACCAAAACCCAAGTCTCCATAGATCAATGCCATCAGATCCGTACTCGGGATGCCTCTCAGCCTACTAGTATTATATCCTGGTGTCTTTTAATCCAATGGAGATAAGTCCTGAATATTACGCTTATCTCCACTCAACCAATCTTTGGAGAATTTGCAGTCAAGCGTGAACCAAACTCTCGTGCATCCCAAGTTTGAGGTTGATTTGCAGTCCATGGTTCAGCAGTTGAAGAAAACACACCGGCAGGTTGATCGAGTCGGCCAGCCATTTTAAATCCAGTTTCATCAGCTTCTTCAACCTTTTTCCCCCAAGCAGATGATGATCCTGACAGAGTCCGTCCCTTTATCATTCCATTCATCAGATATTGAAGAACTTTCCCTTCCTCTCATCAGATTACTGTGCAGAGTCTTCCCAATCAATAGCTTCAATTTCTACAAGCAAGGTTAAAACCCGTAGTCTCCAACAATTACACCACCGCAACGCTGAAGCTTCAACTAATACTGCATTACTTCCCTTTTACCTTTTTCTGAACCTCTGGAGTTCCTACCCTGTTTTGCACCATCATGAGCACATGACCTGATGAAACACAACTCCAAGCTTCCATCCAAACGACCACTATAATTCTTTCTTTTTTGTCCCTTCACACGGCTAACTAATATTGCTATCATTGCCATTTGGCTGGCAGCTACAGTTGTTTCATCTTCAAGGAGTTGCCACTGCTAAGTCAAACACTGATTTAGACCTTGAACCCTCTGTAGCAACTGTAGCTACGGCCACAGCTGCTGCTATCAACAGAATCCATAGCCTTTTGTTCGTTGACCATCAAATGAGGGTTGTCTTAAACTGAACATATATTCATTAGGAGTGCCTCCGATTGATACAAAGATAGATATCCACAAGACTCCTCTAAAACATCCAACAAAGTCCATCAAAAACAGGGCAGTCGACCCTCAATGTTCATAACAGCCGCATCAAGTCTCCCAATAACAAATTCCAATTGCTATAGGTAATTCAGAACCCATAACCCCAATCTACCCAGGTAAATATAACCTGTTGCAAAAGCTTCTCCAAATTCTCAACATATCAGACTGTATCAATCCCCAGTCCAGTGTCTCAAATTTAACCTTTTTGTGGAAAGAACCCCATTTCTATCATTTCCACAAAATACTGGCAGCTCTCTCCACTTTTGTTTCTCACATAACCCATGAATCAACAGTGTATATGAATCCACCACCTAAACAAGAGATTCCAACAATTGGCACTACTACACTCCGTTGTTACTCCACTCTCTGCCATTTCTCCAACAAAACCGCAACAACCACAATTTGCACCGCTACTCTTTGCTGCATAATGCCCTTAATATCAAGTTATATCAACCTCTGAACAGTCGTAATGGGGATACATCCATCCCTTAATCATCCATCCAACAATCAATACAAACTCATCAACTATTTTTATTTTACAAAAAAAAAATCAGTACACCTGGACTGCTTCGGAATGCTGGTCTCAATGACAACACCCATGAGGTTCACTCTCTGGTTCATTGAAGCCATCGCACCTACTATTGCAACCCCTGTTTGAATCAAATTACGGTGCAACGTCTTCCCAAATCAACAGCTCTGATTACTGCTCAATTTCAACGCCATTTCCCTTCCCCTTTCAGCACCGCTATACACACGCATATATCTCTCCAAATCAGCTTCTTTTATCTAAATTAAAATCCATTCTGTGAAGCCCTATATATATATATATATATATAGATATGTATCTCTGCACCGTTACACCATACCGAGAGCCATCCCGCAAAACTGTCACATCCACACACATACATATATGTATACCTACACATCCCTCGTCTGCTCCGATCTACTTCAGGAATCGAACCAGATCCTCCAGCAGTAGCTCCTCTGCAATAGATCTTCTTCATCAAACTACTCGCCGTCGGCTAGCCGCCCGCTGCACCGACCTGCCGGATTTTCCCACGAAGCCCAGCGGCTCCCGTTGCACAGACCCCTCACCAGAACCTCCAATCTCCTCCGATGGCGCTCTGTCGGAGCTTCGACTTCCCCAACAGCCTTCAATCGTCCTCTCTCACCCTCTCTCTTTTTCTTCCCTCCCTTTCCCTCCTTCTCCAGCCGCAGCCGCCTGCTCTTCTTTTCTTTCTTTTCTTTTCCCATTCCAGTTCCCAGTAGCTTTCTTTGAAGCTTTTACATATAATATGATATGATATAATATATATATATATATATATATATATATATTATTTTGGCCTTTTCTCCCAACGGTTCCTTATCAGCTTCTTGATATAAAGATACACACATTTATACTTATATGATATTGCACACACACACCAAACACCCAACAGCATACACAGACACTCGTATGCACTTTATTTTTATTTAATTTATTTTATTTCATTTATCATTTTATTTTATTTTATTTTATTATATATATTTTTTCAAAATTTAAATTAATTAGGAATTAAGGACATTCACATAGTGTTCTAAAAAAAAAAAATTTATTTCAAATTTTCGAATCTTTACAAGTCCACTGTTGGAATATTTTTCCATTGTAATAATTCAGGCTCATAATTGCTTAAAAAGCATTGTGATGCAACAGTGCTTAGAAAAGAGCAAAAAAGGTGGTCACATTCTCATATCATCATACTAGATCAGCACACTGTAAATTGCTATACAAATTGAGTTTCATGTGATTTTCTTGAGGAATTTTTCAGATATTGAAGGTTTTGTAAAAATGCTGGTTGTTTACACAGGTTTATACACCCGCTCGTATATGGTGAATATCCAAGAACAATGCAAGAAATTGTTGGAGATCGACTGCCCAAGTTCACAAAAGAAGAAGTTAAGATGGTAAAGGGCTCGATGGATTATGTTGGTATCAACCAATATACTACTTACTATATGTACGATCCACATAGAAAAACCAAACCAAAAGACCAGGGCTACCAACAGGACTGGAATGCTGGATTTGCTTGTAAGATATTTTGCTTCTCCCCTTTAAACAGAGAAAAAAGAAATGCATGCCATGATCATTGTGTATGGAAAATCCTTCTGTTACTGAATTATAGTGCCCTCTCTTTTTGCTTTTGAACTTTGTAGATGAGCGCAAGGGAGTTCCAATTGGTCCAAGGGTAATTTCATTAAAATCATGCATTGATCTTTATGTTGCAAGTTTAAATCAAGATTCCATATGAAAATATATAAACCCTTTTTTGTTTTAATCGTGTATGACAGATGGATTTATAATTGAATATCTGCAGGCATATTCTTATTGGCTCTACAATGTACCATGGGGTCTATACAAAGCTGTGATGTACATTAAAGAACGTTATGGAAATCCTACCATCATTTTGGCTGAAAATGGTATGTCCTGTTTTACATCTTAAATCTCATATAATATGGTATAGAGTTCTCTTGTGAGTGTCCCAAGTGTTATATCTGATCTGCAGGGATGGACGATCCGGGCAACCTCACCCTTCCTAAAGGTTTGCATGACACAACAAGGATTAACTACTACAGGAGCTATTTGACTGAACTGAAGAAGACAGTTGATGAGGGTGCTAATGTGATTGGGTACTTTGCTTGGTCATTGCTTGATAACTTCGAATGGAGATTAGGCTACACTTCGAGGTTCGGCATTGTTTATGTCGATTTTAAAACCCTCAAGAGGTACCCAAAGATGTCTGCCTACTGGTTCAAGCAATTACTTCGCAGAAACAAGCATTGAGTGACCACACTTTATTCTTTTGAGTTGTTTTGGTGTATGATTGTCTAGTAGAACATTCAACCCTATGCAATCAATGAGCTCTAATTAATGAATGCTTATGTTAATCCTCTTTATGGTTGTTTATTATTCTACAATTGCATCCATGTGCATTGATTCAAGCCAAACAAATACTGATTAGGCACAAGAAACTCAGTTCTTGGGACAATTCTGTGAGATTGTGATGGAAACTGGCTTTGATGTCTCATGGTCTAGGTGGTGGTGCATATGTTCTTTGGAAACACATTTTTGCCAGTACTGGGCATAATGCATTAATTAGTGACTGTCGGTCTTTATGTGAATTATAAAAATATTTTGGGAGCTTAGCTCTGATGGTAATGCAAGTACGTCTGTGGCTATAGATGTAGTTTTCTTACACCAGTGTGTATGTGCACGCATCTATATTAAAGACTTCTGTTGCATCTAGTTTGCCTTGACAGAAAGTAGTCAACACGGCCGTATAATGCTTGGATTGTATATTCTTCTAGCAATACTTCTGAAACATACAGAAACTTTTAACTGCAAGTTTTATGCAGACTTGAAACTGGCCAGTTGGCCATTAAACAAATTGCACGCTATATGTGAAAATCAGGTTAACCCTTGGACTATAATCTCCTTTGTTCAACTAGAAAAAACGAGTCTTACCAAAGGGAGAAGCTCATATCTTGGAAATTTGGAAGGAAACCTTTTCCTATGGGGAACATTTCAAAGATTTGGGAAAATAATTTCTACAATATATTTACAACTTTATGGCTCCCGAAGGAGAAACAACTGCAGGATAACAAAATAGAGAGAGAGAGAGAGAGAGAGAGAGAGAGAGAGAGAGAGAGAGAGAGAGAGAGAGAGAGAGAGAGAGAACACACAAAAAGAAAGAAAAAACATGTCTTACCAACGGGAGAAGCTCATTTCTTAAAAAATTGAAAAGAAACCTCTTTCTATTGGGAACATTCCAAAGATTTTGGAAAAACCATTTCTATATATTTATGCAACTTTATGGTTTGTTTGGAATTTGGAAAATATATAGATTCAAGAAATGGCACTGAAGAGCCACAACAATATAAACACTTGTTAATAGTAGCATACTTGTTTGGAAAATCCACAACACTATAGATACTTGGTTGCTAAAAATGCAGTACTTTTTCGGAAATAGGATTTAATTTTGGGATGCCATTTTCATCTTTATTAATCTCTTATGTAGATTCTTCAACAATCAAGGGCGGAATTAGGAAAAAAAAAATTAGAGGGGAGCTAGAATTTTTTTGAAAAAAATTTTAGTTGGAATTTTAGGTTCGGTCAAATTAAGGGGTGAAAATGAGAGAAATGATGGGTTGGGCCAAAAATTTTGGGTGTGGACTAAGATTTTAGGTGATAAACGAGAGTAATAATGCGTAAAAATAGGGTTGGGCTAAAATTGGATGTTAGGGTTAATTTTAAAAAGGCTAAAATTTTACTTGTATAACAAATATTTTCTAAAATTTGGGGTGGGCTAGAGCCCGGCCTAGCCCATCAATAGTTACACCCTTGTCAACAATGTTGGCATAGAAATACAAAAATCAGAAACTCATGCAGCCTTATCCAACATTCTATTGATAGAGAATTTTCTCTATCTTTGTTACGTGGATAGATATGTTGAAAAACATGATTTTTTTTGGGTCAAAATTTCCTATGCAATACGGATATTGTTTGATAGGTCTTGATTTTTACAGTTTGTTTGGACGGAGAGAATTGGAGAGAAAATAAAAAATTAAGGTGTAGAGATGACTAAATCTCTCGTTTGTAAGTTTTTAATGGAGAGAAGAGAAAAGATTAGGAGAGAATAGGAGAAAAAGTTTAAGGGTTTTAACACACTTATCCAATCTCTTTAAAAGTGAAGAGATTTGGAGAGAAAAGAAAGTGTAATTAATGAATTTTTTAAAATATCAAAATACCCATAAATGAAAGAATTAAAAATTGTATTCATAAAGAAAAAAAATCGTATAACTATCAAATGATTTTTTATATTTTCTTTTCTTTTCTCTCCCAATTGATCATTCAAACAAGAAATAATGCTTTCTTTTATTTTCTTTCCCGAACTATCAAACAAGATAATGATGAACACTTCCTTTTCTTTTCTTTGCTTCTCTTATCTTTTCTCTTCAATTTTAAATTATCTTTTCTTTTTTTTTTTTTTTTTCTCTCCAAAACTTCCAAACGAAGTTTTACAGTCTATATATATATATATATATTTATAAAAAACAGATGATATATTTTAAGTTATTTAATTTTAAAATTTCAAAAAATAAAAAGTGATGACATGGCACTTGTTGGGAGCAGGAAGCGAGACCAATCTGTTTTTACCGTATTTTTTTTATTGGAAGGGCATTTTTGTCAACAAAATACATAGGGACTTTTTGGTTAAAATATTTTGGGTTGGACTTTGTGTTAATTAACAACCTTACGAGGGACCTATTACTCAATACCCTTAAATATACTAGTAAATGATTTGTCCAATTTCACTGTTTGGAACTTAATTGAAAGTGGTTTGATTAAATATAGTGCAATTTCAATTTTTTTTTAAAAAAAAGTGAAAGTGAATTAAAAGTAGTTTGATTAAAATAGTGAAATTTCATTGCCCGAAACTTATTTGAAATTGGTACAGTGAAATTTCACTATTTCACTATTATTCAATGTTTGAATTAAATATGGTTTGATTACATGCATATAGAAAATTTATGCATTTTCTTTAAATGTTTAATTGAATTAAAGGTGATTTTGATTAAAATAATGAAACTTTATTACATTTTTTTATAGAAAAAATAGATTTTAATAGTGTCTTTGTTTTATATAGAGAGCTAAAAATTATATAAGAGAGCTAAATTATACTATGAACAATCATCTTGATTTGTTTTCTAGATTCATATTATGAATCATAAGTTTGGAGAAAAATACATTTTGTGTAAAAACTTCAAATTCCAAGAACTTTGTGTTTGTTTGTTCATTTTTTGGGAATTATATATGCATTTCATGTATTTTGAGCCATAGGCGGTTTACGATGATAGTTCTACGAAAAAAGCACGATTTGCAAGTTTATTTTGCCATTGTTTCTAGAAAAATAGTAAAATCGTGTTACATAATGAAATTTCCCTGCTTGGGCTTGATTTTTTTTTTTTTAAAGTAGAATTTCATATATAATATAGATCTTGTTTGATAGATCTAAATTTTTAGAGTTCAAATATATAAATTTTATTGAAAAAGATTTATATATTATGAGTTATTTAAATTTGAAATTTGAAAAAGGTTTTTAAAATTTATGCCTTAATTTAGGAACAGCTCTGTTAGGCATATCTGGAAAAAAACATGGAAGATAACATAGGGCGCATTTTTGTCACAAAATTGTTGAGGGGATTTTGGGGTTAAAAACAATGGGGTTAGACCCCTTCCTAATTCCCAAAGTATATGCAGATCTTTTGATCAAAGAGTCCAAAAAGAGATAAATTATTGTCTCATTAGCTTCAAAACAATACATTTATTGCATTACTCCAACTTATTTTTATTAATGTTAGAGAACGGGTCTAAGGATGTATTTCAAATTCAAATTAACACCATCTTTTATGGGTGAATAAATACAAACCGCAAGCCATACTCTAAAAATTTAATTTACTAGAAAAGGCCAACAAAATATATCAAACTAACCGCCTTAATTTCATTAGCTGAAAAGGAAAGATCTTTAGCAATTCTGTTGGATATGCTATATATATATATATATATATATATATATATATATATATTATCTGATGGGTATAAATAAATAAAAATTATAGACAAAAGATTTTAGTCTATAATTTGTGACCATTGATTTTTCATATTACAAGAATGACAATCTCTCCAAATATTAACTTAGATGATGCTCATTGGCATGTTTTAATTAAGAGAGATGTTTCGTATCTGGAATTTAGTTATTCATTTTTTTTCACTTGTTGATATATCAAGGGTAATTTTAAAATTAAATAAATTAATTAAATATTTTTTTGGAGTTGAAAAGTTATAATCATAAATATTAACAGATGAAAAAATTTAGTGATTTTTTTTATGTATATGTAAGACGAAGTTATTGGGCAAGTCGGTTGCTCTACATAATTAATCGATTTATAAGAGTCTTTTTCTCACATATTCTATCACGTTTTTGAATTTATAGAAAAATTATTTATCACAAATTTCAAAAAAGTGACAAGTTTACTAAGACACTGCCACATGATTGACAGTCTCACTAGTATGTAGAATTATCCTTTAATCAATTAGTCATCATATTAGTTTGAATTAGTATTGTAAAAACTATCAAATCCATAAGTTTGTATCGCAAAAATATATATTTTACATGTGAAAACACATCGAGATGAGATAGTTAAAATACCTTTTTTCACATGACAGATTAAAGTTCGAGTCTCATGTCACGTGCACATACTATACATATACATATACATATAAATATATATAAATGCTACATCGAAACATGCTCTCTAGTAACCAACAAATGAATTATCAATAACTGTTTAAACTGCAGTTATATCATTTTTCAAACCAAACTAGATTTTCAATGCTTGTAGGTGTGCTCTCGGGTACTCTTTCAAAATGTAAGGTAAAAATTCTAATATCTTCCGGCATGCATAATAGAAAATCTAAAACTTTAGGTCATGTTCAATACGCAAGAATAGAATGCTCAGTCGAGGAATGAAATTAGAAATGGAATAGAAATGAGATGAAAATTGAATGATCATTTCTTATCGATTGTTTGGTAACAAATAATGGAATAGTGTAGAAATAGAATAATCATAATTTATCAAATTAGGACAATCAAATGACCATAATTTCCTCATATAATATTATTTTACGAGGCAAGAACTGAAAAATGTATATGTATTTGTAGACACCTCATTTTGCGACCTTTGATTAAGTAGTAAAAACCGATGATTATGCTAAGAAACCCAGTTCAAGTAGGAATCTTCCCGATAGAATCCCACTTTTGTGAGGACTCTCCTGTTAAAGTCCTAGTTCAAGTAGGACTATTTCTGATAGAGTCCAACTCTTGTTAGGACTCTCCTAACAGAGTCCCAATCCAAGTAGGACTCTTCCTGATAGATTCTCACTCTCGTTCGGACTCTCTTGTTAGAGTCCCAGTCCAAGGAGGATTCTTCTCGATAGAGTCCTATTCCTATTAGGACTTTTCCTCGATAGAGTCCCACTCCAGTTAGGACTCTTTTGTTAGAGTCCTAGTCCAAATAGGATTCTTCCCAATAGAGCCCCACTACTGTTAGGACTCTCCTGTCAGAGTCCTAGTCCAAGTAGGACTCTTTATAACAGAGTCTCACTCTCGTTAGGACTCTTCTGCCCATCAGAGGCGTTTCGATAATTTTGGCATATTTTTGCCCAATAAGGGCATTTTGATAATTTTGGTATAATCCTACCCGCAGTAAGATTTTCTAGTCACTTGAGGGGCATTTTCATAATTTTCATATCATTTTACCCTTCTGGGGGTATTTTGGTAATTTTAGCCCTTTAGTGACGAATTGGGGGTACTTTGGTCTTTTCACATTTCTTTTGACAATCTAGAGATTCTCCACAAAATTGGGGGCGATTTGGTAATCCTGAGTGATAGTAGTCTATTTAGGCTTAATTAGGACTTTTCACTTTTAGAGTTTCCATAAATCTGGTTGCTTGATATTTCCACAAATGGAGATACATTGAATTTAGATATTTTTATTTTAGAGTTTATTTTCTATTTAAATTCTATTTCTCTTTTATCTTACTGGCTCTTGCATGTAGACACTAATTCTATTGGTTCATGCATTGTCATAATTAATTATTAAGTCATTTAGTTAGGATAATCATTCTTATTTAATTAGATAATTATCACTCAAGACATGATCCTAACCCTCCATTTTAGGGTTTCATCTTAGACCCTTGGATAAAATCTCTATATTTCCCTATAACTAGAGTCCTCAAGCCATTAGTTTTAAAGACACAAAAATATACGAAGGGAAGACGATTTTCATAACCTTACGTTGTTAGGTTAATTCTAGGATTTTCTCTTCAAGAACTCTCCCTCTCCCTAGGTTGAGGCCCTGCCGAAGTGACAGTCTCCCTTTACGAGGCAAGCCAAAGTGACGTTTTTCAAACCAAAGAACAACTTGGAGATTTACCTTATTAAAGCCTCTGATCTAGATTTTCCTAGTCGAAGTGTTGCCCAACTACCACGATTGAATAAGGTGCGCTCTCAAACCCTTAATAGTTTTCTTTAGATTCGGTTGATCTCGACTCTTTTATCACTTTTGATAAAAGAGGGTAAACTGGAGAACTACGTGACTTTGATTCCATTTTCTGAACGGATACGTAAGAAGCCTGTGGGCCCGAGTCAAATTTATTTCCTATCTTTTCTATTCTATTTTTATATCTTTACACTAGATTCTTTGTTATTTAGTTCTTCTATACTCACATCTCCATTCGAATTGGGCGGGATGGGTGCTTAACTCCTTCCCACTCTGTACTTTAACCCCCGAGATTGTTTCTCTGGTATTTTTATTTCTCAGTGCTTTATCTTTATTTTGATCCATGTCAAGGGATCCTTTAGTATGTATTTAGGATTAAAGTGATGTAATTTTCATTCCATTGCTTTCAATTTCCTTCATATGTATTGCTTAAGTTGTAATAGGTTTGCTTGTTTCTTGCCTAGAAATAAGCTGGCAGCTCCACAAACTTCTCTATCTCCCATAAGAGGCATTCCTTCCTACCTTTAGGGAAGGAGACAGTCGAGATCCCTCTAAATCCATAAAAAAGGATAACATACTTTCCTTTTTTCCGATGTTGGCGCCCACAGTATGAATGTATGTATGTGTATATATATATATATATATATATATATTTGTATTGAAAAATATTATATATATATGTTTGGCCATAATTATTGAAATCTAATAGAAACTGAATTTAAAGTTTTATTTTAAAACACTTATATGTGTATATAAATGTGTGTGTGTATATATTTTGAATAATATTATAATCGATAAGTTTTATAGGGGAGTGAGAGAGAATTAGTTGAGTACAGAGAGGGTAAAATGGTATTTTGTTTGATTTTAGGCCTTACTCGAGCCAAAGAAATGCTTGAAATGATTTTCAATAGAATGCCTATGAATATGAATTCCTAATTTAATTTAATTTTTTCACATGGGGTGTCCTAATCCTTTGACCTAGACTAATCCCACCCAAGGGTGCACAAAACAACCCCACATCTTGTACACCAGCAAGTTAGGGGGAGTAGCAAGAATCAAATAGACAACCTCTTGATTTACCTATCCACTCGCGTTACAGCCCTTGGTCATTTTAATTTATCATACCAAACAAAAATATGAAATGAAAAAGTTAGAATAGACATTCATTCTAGCATACCAAACATGGCATTAGGGTGTTATATCGAAAATATTTATTTGTTTTAATTGGGTATCTTACATTCATCACACGTATCAATTCAGCTGTACCTGTTAATTTGCAACCACACAAGAAGTGAAGCATGATCTGGTTTAGTTAATCAGTATTAATAGAAAGGATACTATGAATCTCATTTTTCCAAATTGTCTCTGTACAATTTTCTACGGTGAACTATATTTGAAAGGAGGAGGAGGAGAATTTACAAAACAAGTAGAGCATTTGGCTCAGTGGTGCATTAGTCTTTACCATATCAACTACCAATATATATGTGCCTTACATATTCTGCATTGCTCTGATCGATGAAAAAAAATGTTTTAATATATATATATATATATATATATATATATCTATCTCCAAAGTGTTGAAACGCATATTTTTTTTATTGAAATATTTTGCAACAACTAATTCAAACAATGCTGTTTAAAGTGCTTTTTTACTTTCTTAAAAATTGCTTTTTCTACATCACGCCCGGATGGCACAAGCACTAATGTTAATTTAAAGCATTTCTTAAGGATGAAAATTTGTCCCACCCCATTAGTGTTCATAAATAAGACCGGGGTGAGATTGCGTTGGAACTTGTAAAACCTTGTCGGGTTCGGGAGATGGTCACCCTGCCTGATCCTGCCCTGTTTATATGTTAAGTTTTTTTATTATTATTCTTGTATATACTATATTTAACAATAAATCACACTATAAAAAATTAGTTTTAAAGTTTTTTCTATCACACTAATATTATTTTTTATTGTATTGGTTATTTTGCCAATAAAATTTTAATTTACCTACCGAAATAAAAGTTTTAACTTACTTAAGAAAAAAAATAATCAAGGTTCGGGGCGGGGCTGGGTCTAGGTGAACCTCTAGACGGGGTGGGGAATATAAACGTGGTTGGGGTTGGGAAAGGGGTACCCTGTCCCGAACCCGCCCCATTACCATTCCTAGCATTTCTACTCAGCAATCGAGGTATTCGATGACGACAAAAGAAAATCTTGGTTTAAAGAGTCTCCACGAAAAAAAAAATCGGTAGTAAGGTAGCATGAAAAAAAATTAAGTAGTAATGTAAATTAAATTTTGAAACGGAAAATATATTTTAAATTAGATTATTATCATAATATCATTCTTGCCACATGTAAAATATACTACGTACCTTACCTCATGACTTTTTTCCTCCACAAGGGGATTGATGCATTGAATATATTATATCTTCAAAATTAAAGATTGTAGATGATCATCGTGTCCATTTGCTTTTCTTGTGTTATCTTGATCTCTATTTTATGGCTTCTAATACGATGTAAAATAAGTTTCTAAGGATTTCTTGGAGTATTGGGATCGTTCCAAATCCAAGTTAAAGTAATAATAGACAAAGATTTGGCCGGTTAAATTTTTAGGAAGTGAGATCCTACTTTGACCTAAAAAGACAAGATAAACAATACCTGAACAAAATTGAAGTGCCAAAGGCAACCCACTTATAGAGGTGTTTTTTTTTTATTCTAAGAAAGAAGAGGACTATGAGATTCGTAGACCTGGGACAAGGAATTGAGAGTAAGAGGAGTAAAGAAGAATATAGCCAATTTAAGCTGAAATCGTAACATTTTGGTTTTTCTTGATTGGCTTTCTAAAGCTAATCAATTTCTGACCATGATGGAGTTTTCAAAGGAAAATATGGTTAAACTTTTCACTTAAAATTGAAGGGTGGAGTAGTAGTTTGGTGGGATCAATTGCAGTGAAATTGATAACGACGAGGAAAGTAGTCAATATGGACCTAGAGAAAGATGAAACAATATATGATGGATGATTTCTCCCTCCAAATTACGAATAATACCAATTATAGTTTCACCAGAACTGTAACCATGGGAGCTGTTCTATTTTTATTATACGACATAATTGATGACTTGCATGATTTAGAATATTTTATTACCTCTTAACTTTAAACTTTAGTCTAATTTTATTTATTTTTTGGTTGATTTTAGGTTACATTGTCATCATTTAAATTTTATTTCATATTTGAAGAAATTGAAGCAGCCCATCGTCTATGGATCTCTCTCATTCAATGAAGAGACACTTTGTAAATTATGAGCTCGATCCATGAATACTTGGGCCGAACAACCTGATAATTAGGCCTGTGAGCTCCTTACCAAGATTGCTGATCTAAATTGTTTACAAGCCGTCCAACCTGATAATTAGGCCTGTGAGCTCCTTACCAAGATTGCTGATCTAAATTGTTTACAAGCCGTCCAACCAAAAGCCCCTAAAGAAACACTAAACCTAGAAGCTTTTCCATCGTCTAGGGCTTGAGAGGACCTGTTTTTAAAGTTGCGGCTTGGAAGGGAGATAAAGAGGCTGAGTAGGAAAAGAGAACAGATGGAAAAGAAGAAAAGTGGGGCTGCGCAGAAAGAGAAAAAAGTTCTTGCGACTAGGAAACAGACAAAGAAGAGAAAGTGAAGGCTTAGAAAATGAAGCTGTGGTAGAGAAAGTGAAGGCTTAGAAAAGGCGTAGCGGCTAGGAAAAAAGCGTAG
>CM018035.1:24204806-24349806 GCA_008638375.1 Nyssa sinensis
GATTATGGAAGCCATATAATTTTTGTGGCTAAGAAATTGGTGGATCACATGAAGTTACCCACAGAAAAATTTCATTTTTCTTATGCAATTAGGTGGATTAAGAAGGGACCAACGATAAAGGTAACACAATTTTTTTGTGTTCCTATTTCAATTGGCAAACATTATCAAGATAAAATAATTGATATGGATGTTAGTTATGTGCTATTAGGGAGACCATTTCAGTATGATATTTGTATTACTTATAGAAGCAAATATAATATTTATATGTTCATATAGGGGGGAGCACACAAAATTTCTACGACCCCTTAAGAATTTGATCTTGTGACTAATAGTTCTCCTAAAGTGGAGGGGCAATATATGTTAGTTTTGACTAAGTTTTATAACTAACAATTTATTGTTTTTGGGTTATGTGGTTAGTGAAAATGGCAGTCATGTGGATGAAGAAAATGTGTAAGAAATTCGAGATTGTCCTACACAAAAATAGTTTGCAAAGTTCGAAGATTTAATAACCTAGCTACGTTCTATCGCAGATTGATTCATAATTTTAGTGCAATTAAAGCGCCATTTATAGAATGCTTGAAGAAAAGTGAGTTTAATTGGGTAAAGTGGCAAAAAAGAGCTTCACCTTAATTAATGAGAAACAGTGCACCACTTTAGTTTTGGTCTTACCTAGCTTTGAGAAGATTTTTAAGGTGAAGTGTGATGTTAATGGAGTTGGCATTGGGGAAATTATGTCCTAAGAGAAGCGACCAATTGGTTTCTCTAGCAAGAAGCTAAATGAGACTCGCCAAAAGTAGAGTACTTATGAGCTTTGAAGTATTGTGAATATTACCTTATGTAGTGAAAGTTTATACTTTACACAAATCACCAAGCTTTATAGTACATCAATAGCCGAAAGCACTTGAACAAAATGCATATGTGATGGTCTACATTCTTTCAAAAGTTCCCTTTTGTCATCAAACACAAATCTTGTAGCTTTAATTGAGTCGTAGATGTTTTGAGCAGAAGAACTAATCTTCTTATCACATTAGCTCAGGATGTTGTGGGATTCAAGTTCTTCAATGAGTTGTATGAAGAAGATACAGATTTCAAGGAGATTTGGGCCAAGTGAAAAAAGTCTCAAGCAAATGCATATTTCAATGTTCACGAAGGGTACTTGTTCAAGGGTAACAATTTGTGCATGCCTCAGACATCATTGCGAGAAAAGATTATTCGTAATTTACATGGTAGTGTGTTGAGTGACACATAGGCAGAGATAATATAGCGAAGAGCATGGATGAGCCATATTTTTGCCCACAAATCAAAAGAGACATTAGTAATTTTGTTCGCAAGTGTACTTTTAAAGTATCTAAACACCAGTCACAAAACATTGGTCTATATACTTCTTTACCAGCTCCTAATTCTTAGGAAAACTTGTCTATTAACTTTGTGTTGGGACTACCTCACACTCAATGGGGTGTATATTATTTTTTTGTAGTTATTAACAGGTTCTTTAAAATGACACATTTTATTTTATGTTGAAAGACTTTTGTTGCTTCACACATAGCACGACTGTTCTTTCAAGAGATTGTTAAACTCATTAGAGTTCCACAGTCCATTACTTCAGATCGAGATACCAAGTTCCTAAACCATTTTGGATCACTTTGTGATGGATGTATGATACTTCCTTAAATCCCAATACTATAGCACATCCACAAACTGATGGATAGACTGAGATGAAGAACAAAATGTTGGGAAACATAGATCACAGTATTTGTGGAGATAGACCCAAGTAGTGGGATCATGCCTTGGCACAAGCTGAGTTTGTACACAACATTGTTGTTCATATATATTGTTATGGGAAATTCATTTTTTGTAGTTGTCTACATTACTCTGTTAGAACATACAGTTGACTTGATTCGATTACCTAAGGGTCTTGGTGTGTAGCAAAAAACACGATAGAACAAGCCCAAACAATAAATGCAAAAGTGAAGAAAAAAATTAGAAAATACTAATACCAAGTAGAAGAAAAATACAGATATGTATAGGTGAGCCAAGGTGTTCAAGGAAGGAGATTATGTTATGATATTCTTCCATAAAGAGAGGTTTCTAGTTGATAGGTACAAGAAGTTAAAGCCAAAGAAATATGGGACATACAAGATTATGCATCAATGACAATGTCAATATTGTTGATTTTTCAGAAGACATGGGTATTTCGATTTGAGTACCATGCAAAAGTGCCTTTCTATCTAGATTACAACTCAAGGTTGAGTTTTTTTCAAGTGGAGGGGATTGATGTACAACAAGTTGTTAAAAATTTTTAAAGCAATGAGAATGCTCAAAGTCCTAATCCAAGCCAAAGTATTAATAGACATAGATTTAGCCAGTCACATTTTTGGGAATACCCTACTTTAACCCAAAACGGTGAGACGAATAATAGCCATCAGCTTTGCTTATGGCATAAACCTAATTTTGGCTAAATTCCATTATTTAGGCCTTCAATTTGACCTTTTGCATTTTTGGATAGTTTTTTCTCCATCAATTACTTTGGGCAGGAGATCATTTTGAGTCCTAGTTGTTTTTTATTTTCCTCTTTTTATATATAGCTTTCAATTTTGGACTCAATTATAAAAAATTCTAAATTTGATTTTTTTTGAATTTTTTTAGTTTTCTAATTATATTATGATTAGTTTAGGAAATATAAGAATTATTTGTTTTCTATTCGAATTAATAGTCTTTTAGCTCTACATACACACACACAATCACATACATACACATACATATATATATATATATATGATGTAATATATTTTTAATAGACAACTTTTATCAATAATATATTGTTGAGGGGAGGAATACCACAAGGCTATCACTCAAGGTCCCAAAGCGTGAATTATACCTAGAAGGGGGAGGGGGGTTGCATTAGTATGTCTTGAATTAAAGATTTCTTTCAAGTTAATTCAATTTTTTTGTTAATTATAAAGATGACACAATCAACAACAATCACTCAACATGATTAATCCAATAGTTATGCCCTTTCACCAATGAATCCATCAAGAATCAACCAATTCACCAACCAATTCAAACTTCACCTAATTGATTTTATAGCAATTTTCACAATTCAAAGAAAAATCAATTAAGCTATCAATTTTGATTTCAATCAATTTACTAAATCAAGTTTTTGAATATATCAATTTGATGGATAATTATTAAAATCATGAAAAACTCAATTTGTAAAATTAAGCGGAAGCAATTCAATTAAGCAAATAGTTGAAAGTGATGAAGAGAGATAGATTGCAAACCGATTGATGATAGAGAAAACTACCAAGGACAAAAATCCTTAGAGTAAAACTCTAGAGCCAAGCCCATGCTCATGGAAGAATGCACTATGATGGAAAATGAAATAGAATGAATCTCTGAATGAGCTAAGTACCTCTAGCTCCGTTCTCCATGATTACGCTTTCGAATTTCTCTCGAATACTCAAGCTTCTCATAGTTAGTCCTTTAAACAAACCGGACTCCTCCATGGTCTTGGAATCCTCCGATCAAACCGCTTAACAATCGCGAATCCTCACTACCTCGGTGTCCACAAATCGCTCAACGCCAAATCCACGTGCTTGAACTCCATCTATCGTCAATGGTGAGTTTGACATGAACCAAGGCTCTTTAGATCTGATTGGATTGTGTGGTTTGATCAAATCTGATCAATCAAATTGAGTAGAGATGATTATGAATGTCATGTATGAACAATCTCTCACAAGAGCTATAAGATCTATTAATAATTTAGCTCTCACAAATTGAGACTCTCTTAATCTATTTTTTGGTTGCTTTCAAATCTATTTTTGCCTATTTTTGCAAAGATCTTGGTTGATCCCCAAATAAGTAGAAATCAGATTATAAATCTATTTTTCGCCCAGGGTTCATTTTTGAACGAACCATCATTCATTCGAACAAGCACTTGCTTGTTTGAATGAACAAGGAAAAAATATCAAATGAATACAATTCTGAGGTTGCAACAACTCGTTTGATACAGAAGTTTGAATGAATGAAAATGAATGAGAACGAACTTCTCTGTTGTTTGTTCAAATAAGCCAAAGCTTCGTTCGAATGAGCAACAGTGAATTCCTCATTTATTGCTTGTTTTGTGAACTAAATTTTTTCCATAAGTGTTTCAAAGATGCATTTTGGAAAAATTAGTTCACAACCACAAGTCAATCACATAAATGATGATAAGATAAAATCTATATGGACTACATGTATAATGTGATGTGAGATCTGAATGAAATACAAAAGACCATTTTACCCTTCGAGAACCAAGTCGACTGGTAGTGATACATGGTAATGTCTCTTGGACGAACTTGGGAAAGAACGGGCATCAAGGTAGTCATTCGTAGGACTTATGTAAAAATTACACACAAAACACGTTTTGTCTAATCGGATTAGCCACTTACAATATCGGACCCCATGGTCCTAACAAGCTCTTCTTTTGGCAATCTGTGACAAAACTGCAAAACAAAGTATACGAATATAATACCAAAATCAATAACCCCCAAAGAGCCAGATAGAGGGAATTATACATTTTGACTTAGTATCCTATACTAGAGAGATCACTTAGTACTACTCAACAAGTAGTCAATCTGTTTCCTGTACAACACCCTTAATTATACCACATGAGATCACATCAAGAGAGATATATCAAATAAAACTAATAAGATCACACAATAGATGAGTATTAATATAGAACAAGGTATAGGAAACATGGAAGCCATATGTAATTAAAATAAGACATGAGCAATAAAAAGTGACTCTAAGCTATCTCATATATATGCAACAAAATGTATATTATTCCCTCTTAGTATATACTCAAAATATCTAGTCTCCCCCTTTGTACAACTCATCTAACACCATCTCCCCCTTTTTGTCATGATGAAAAATAAGGTAACTATAAAGGAAGATCATAAGGAAGTAAGATATCACAAAGCAGACATGCATAGAGAGATAACAAAGTATTGACTGTAAAGATAATGGACACATAAGATATATATAAATGAAATAAAAAATACTACTCTATCATCGATCTCAAACAAAATATACAATAAAGGTAAAGAAAAGTACTATTATTGATATACCACAAAGTGACAGACTAGTCCCCATGTGACACGTATGATTACAGACCAGTTAAAGCTCGGTTATACAGAGAAAACTCAACTATTCAGAGTAGGCTTGGGTACTTAGCCTCCAGAACTCACAAGTCTGAGCACAAGGCCATCAGAACATCCCTGAGGGTTTAGAGCTCATCACCGTCTTAAACATCCTACCGAGCAAAGGATAAGGAAACAGTCTTCAACAAGAAAACTACCACTCACGGATATCTCTCAAGCGCAGTATCCAAAATGGTAGCTACTATTCTCCGATGATCAAATCCCTACTTCTATGGCTCCAAATCCTAATCAACTTAGGAAAGCCACAACCTATAAATTAAACCCTAACGGTACGCTTTATTGTTATGCTCATTCTTTGGTTTACATTACAGTCTTTCAATTCAGTTTATTGACTTAAGCATCGGAGCGGCTACCACCGGAGCCAATCCGGTGGCCCTCTGACCCTTCTCTTTGAGTGTTTCTCAAGCGACGGAGTTCGAAGCCCCTTCCGACCAAAAAGTGCAGCATCAGTTTGGCGCCGTCTGTGGGAATGACAATCACTCTTTCAACGAAAGTGCTCTACCTATGAACAAACTTGTCCTCCTTTTCACCGGAGGACCATGGCTCCCAATCTCTGACTGAGAAAGAATGCTCAAAATCCTCAAAACCCTCAACCCCAGCCTCTTGCCGGACGAGGAAGGGGACGAACACCTGATCCCATGTGGCAAGAGCTTGACTCAGTCAAACGACAAAACGAGTTGATACAAGAACAATTACTTGCCATGTCTAAAACTCTGGCAGTACTCACCCAGAACCTCGGAACCAACCCTTTGAATCCGCCGGTCAACACAGCTGATCAAAGGACACAACCTCCTACCGCCACCATAGGCGGAGGATTTCATGAAGAGATTCCCAATAATCAATCGGTGTACCCCCAAGGTGCTGCCCGCATTAGCGGAAACCCACAGCCATCAGTAGCTGTAGACAAGGGGATACCACCTTTTATCCCAGATATCTATTATAGAAGCACCACTAAGCTCCAACCCCAGGGGTTTCAAGAGTGAATCCAGCGCCGCAAGAGTCTCAACCTCAAGTGGCTCATGTTCCTCCAACTCAGGAGCACCAAAATCCTCCTCCAGCCATGGGACATGCCCATCCCATTTAGGTAGGAGCTGAAACTGCAAGGCAAGACTCGCAAGAAGTCCCGCCCAAGGACCCACGAAGAGTTGAAGAAATTACGGACTCCATGGACCGCACTGTTGTGATGAGGGGTATCCAAATCCCCCCAGAGCAAGACGAGTTAGCCCGAGTGCTCGGAAGGCTTGCCACATCGTTCACCCCTGGTATCATGGCTGAGGAGAAGCTGAGGAAGTTTGTTGTCCCAAAGTTCACCCCTTATGATGGGACTGGGGACCTAGGGGATCATCTTTCTCATTACCAGCACACCATGGCACTACACGGGGCTTCCGACGCCTTCATGTGCCGTACGTTCATTACCAGCCTCAAAGGTACAGCTCTGAAGTGGTTCCACCACCTCCCACCGAGCTCGATCACTAGCTTTTTTGAGCTCGGTAAGTGCTTCCTAGATAGGTTTATGACTAGCAGGAGGTTGAGGAAGGGCCTAGAATTCCTTCTTAAAGTGAAACAGTCCAAAGAGGAACCCCTCCGAGGTTACATTGCACGCTTTAATGCCGAGCTTACAGAAATTACAGATTGTAGCCCAAGCTTCTTAGTAGCTGCTATGACCTCTGGACTTGCACAATGAGGCTTCAAGGACTCTCTGACAAAGAGCCTTCCTGCCTGACATGTCAGTCCTCATGGATCGGGCTAAGAAATACATAAATCTAGAGGAAGCAAAGAGTCTAGCTCAAAAGACTAAAGAACAAACTCAGCAGGATGAACAGAAGGACCTCAATACAATCAAGAAGAGGGTTAGAAGCCCAGACCTAAGAACCACTTCTAGAACTCCAAATAGCACTGCTCCAAGGGGATTCACTACTTTCACTCCTCTGAATGCCTCCCTGACTCATATACTTCGGCAAGTCCGATCACCTGAAAACCTAAGATGGCCAGAGCCGCTAAGAGGCGATCCCAGCTACCGGGACCAAAGCAAGTATTGTGACTTTCACAAAGACCATGAGCAAGCCATCGACTCATGCAAAACACTTAAGCATGAAATCGAGTAGCTCATAAAGAGAAGACGACTGTGAGAGTTTGTCAAGCAGGACAGGAGGCAGAACCCCCGCAATGACAGACCCCAGCAGAGAAGGCTTGACCAGAGGCCAGACCTAGAGGCCGGAGCAAAGGGAAGGACGGAATGAGCCTCAACAGCAGAACACTTAAGTTATCTTCGTCCTCCATACGGACACCTCAACAACAAGAACGTCCAACTGAGTAAGAAAATGGCATGCTCGGGAGGCCAGAATTACTCCCAGCATCCTATAGATCTCCAATGTTGAGAAAAGACTGAGGCCAGTACTAGAGATCCAGTTCTCAGATCAGGAGCTTGTAGGAGTACACTGTCCTTACAACAATGCCCTCATTATCTCCCTCAAAATTGCCAACTTTGAGATCCGAAGAGTCTTGGTGGACATAAGGAGTTCTGCGAACATGCTGTTCTACGAACCACTCAAACAAATAAAGCTCAATCCCAATGACATCAAGCCCACTATTGCTATCATGGCAGGATTTGATGGGAACCTCAGTACCCCGCTAGGAAGGATTGACATCCCAGCCACGACAAGAAAGGGAGATGGACAGAAGATGACGATGTAAGAGTACATGGTTCTGAATGCCAAGTCCCCTTACAATGTCATAATTAGGAGACTGTGGCTACACCAAATAGGAGCAGTCACTTCGACCCTTCACCAATGCCTGAAGTACGTCAACAATCATGTTGCTTACTCCATCAGAGGATGTCAACCGACCTCTTGAGAGTGTCATGCTCTCGCGCTCAAGGAGAGGACACCTAAATAACAATTACTGCACACTCGTGAAGGCAGGGATCCAGACCTCACCCACCATTACGAGGTGGAAGACTGCCCTTCCAAAATTGAAGAGTCACTAAGCCTTAGAGGAAGGGACAGTAGGGCCAAACTCGTTGGTGATCCCATTAAAGTATTAGTCAGTTCGGAAGAACAATGGTGTTACTTACAGATTGGTCCGGACTTGACACCTGTCGAGCAAGAAGAGATGGTAAAATTCTTAAGAAACAACCTCTCAGTGTTTGCCTAGGAAATGAAGATATGGAGGGCATAGATCCAGACCTCATCACTCACAAGTTGATGTTAGATCCTGATCACCAGACAAAAAAAAAGGTCACTTGCTCTAGAGCAGCATCATATCATTGATGAGGAAGTCCAAAGGCTGCTAGAAACCAAGATGATACGAGAGGTATTCTATCCAGAATGGCTTGCTAACACTGTTCTGGTCAAAAATAAAAATGAAAAGTGGAGAGTTTGTGTTGACTATACAGACCTCAACAAGGCTTGTCCAAAAGAAAGCTTTTTGCTGCCAAGGATAGATTAGCTGGTTGATGCTACTATTGGGCACGAACTCATGAGCTTCATGGACGCATACTCTGGATATAACCAGATCCAGATGTACCCTCTAGACCAAGAAAAGATAGCATTCATAACCGAGCGAGGTCTCTATTGCTATAGAGTGGTGCCGTCTGACCTAAAGAATGCTGGGGCAACATATTAGCATCTGGTCAACAAAATGTTTAGTCCTCTGATCGGCAGTACCATAGAGGTTTACATTGATGACATGCTGGTCAAGAGCCTACAAAAAAGTAGCCACCTCCAGCACCTAGCTCAGACATTTGACATCCTGAAGCAACATACGATGAAACTGAATCCCTCGAAGTGCACCTTTGGTATAACCAAAGGGAAGTTCTTGGGGTACGTAGTCTCTCTGAGAGGTATAGAAACAGACCCCACTCAGATTGGGGCATTGATTGGACTGGAATCGCCGAAGACCAAGAAGGACATTCAGGCTCTAAACGGCAGAATTGCAGCTTTGAGTAGATTTATCTCCAAATCCACTGATCGCTACTTACGGCTCTTCAAAGCCCTGAAAGGTAACAGTGCCCTACAGTGGTAAAAGGAATGTGAAAAATACTTTCAAGAGCTGAAAGAGTATATGGCCTTCGCCTGAACTCTTATCAAAACCAGTCCAAGGGGAAAAGCTACTCCTCTACCTTGCTGTCTCTGAAAATGCTGTCAGTTCTATATTGGTCAGGCAGGACAGGGGAATCTAGAAGCCCATATTCTACGTCAGCAGGGTGCTATTGGACATAGAAAAAAGATATCCAGAGATTGAGAAATTAGCCTTCGCCCTAATAACCTCAGCACGGAAGCTCAGACCCTACTTTCAAGCGTATCCCATTGAGATCTCAATGGCCTATCCGCTTGAAGTCGGTACTTCGAAAGCCAGAAGTCTCAGGACTACTGGTCAAGTGGTTAGTAGAATTAGGGGAATTTTACATATCTTATGTTTTGCGAACCTCCATTAAAGGGCAAGCCTTGGCCGATTTCGTCGCCGAGTTCACCCCAACACTACAAGACAGGGTACAGCTCTGTGAAAGCTTTGGTACATGGCAACTTTATACTGATGGATCTTCCACTGACCATGGTTCTGGCATCAGCTTGGTGCTACAATCCCCTAATGGGTTTATGACAAAAAAGGCAGTAAGTTTGGGGTTTAGAACTTCTAATAATAAAGCAGAATATGATGCCCTTATCCTTGGATTAGAGCTAGCTCTAGAATACGAGGCTTAGAACCTCTAGGTCTTCTTTGATTCCCAATTGAGGTAAGCCAACTTCTGGAAGAGTTTTCCATTAAATATGACAGAATGCTCCGGTACTCAAAACTAGTGAAATTACTAAAGCAGTCCTTCCAAAAGTTCACAATCTAGAAAATTGAAAGAGGTCAGAACGCTAGAGCTGATGCACTGGCCAATATGGCCTCCTACCTCAAGGCTGAAGGAGAATCCACGTTGAAAGTCTCCTATTAATTAGAACCAAGCATAAAAGAGGTCTAAGTTGCCTAAGTTGTAGAGCAAATCTAGAGCTGGATGACTCCCATCCTCTAATACCTAAAAGGAGGGCTCCTTCCAAAAGATAAGAACAAGGCCAGAAGGATCCAAATCAGAGCAGCTCAGTACTTGATCTTGAACGGGAAGCTTTACAAAAGATCCTATTCATAACCCTTACTCAAGTGTTTGACTCTAGAAGAATCCAAGTATGTCCTGGCAGAAATACATGAAAGAATTTGTGAAAACCACAATGGGGGCAGAGCCATAGCCCACCGAGCTTTAACACAGGGCTATTATTAGGCCGAGCATGTTGAAACAAGCAAAAGAGTACGTCCAGAAGTGTGACAAATGCCAACGGTTCACTCCCTACCAACACCAACCCCACCATGAGCTCATTCCTATAGCCAGCCCATGGTCCTTTACTCAGTGAGGGATGGACATCATAGGCTCATTGCCAAAGGCCACACCAAATAAGAAATATCTTTTACTGGCCATTGACTATTTCTCGAAGTAGGCAGAAGTAGAGCCCTTAACACACATTACAGAGAAAGAAGTCAAGAACTTCACTTAGAAGAACATAATCTGCATGTTCGGCATACCACGCGTTATCATCTCTGACAATGGTACTCAGTTTGCTGGCAAAGTTTTCAAGAAATTTTGCTAAGACCTGCACATCAGTTAACATTTTGCCTCTCTAGGACATCCCCAAGCCAATGGGCAAGTAGAGGTCACTAACCGAACAATCCTTGACGCTCTCAAGAAGAGGTTGGAAGAAGTCAAGGGAAGATGGGTTGAAGAACTCCCTGGAGTTCTCTGGGCCTACAGAACCACCAGTAGAACACCTACCTCTGAAACTCCCTTCTCACTTGCCTATGGTACTGAAGCGGTGATCCTTGTTGAGATCGGTATGCCTTCTCTGAGGACTAATGCTTTCGATCAAGGGAGCAATGATCAACAACTTGCAGAAAACTTGGACCTACTTAAAGAAAAAATGGATCAAGCCAAGATCAGGATGGAAGAATATCAACACAAGATGGCCAACAACTCTAAACTGAGGCTAAAACCCATCACCTTTCAGGTTAGAGATCTCGTCCTGAGAAGGGTGTTCCCAAATACTAAAGATCCCACTATGCGAAAACTGTCACCCAACTAGGAAGGCCCTTACAGAGTAACAAGGGTTATCAGACCTACCACATATTGGTTAGTAAACATGGCTGAGAAACCTGTACCCAGGCCTTGGAATATAGAGCATTTACAAAAATATTATCAATAAAACGTTTCTCTCTTATATCCCTTCAGAAAAGTATTCTCCTCTAAATGCACAGACTCCCAAGTCTGGTCCAGGGTATTGACCCCTAAAGCCTTGTATCCATTACAAGTCTTTCAGGCCTGGTCCTCTAAATGCACAGACCCCCAAGTCTGGTCCAGCGTATTGACCCCTGAAGCCTTGTATCCATTACAAGTCCTTCAGGCCTGGTCCTCTAAATGCACAGACCCCTAGGTCTGGTCTAGCGTATTGACCCCTGAAGCCTTGTATCCATTACAAGTCTTTCAGGCCTGGTCCTCTAAATGCATAGACCCCCAGGTTTGGTCTAGTGCATTAACCTTTGAAGCCTTGTATTCACTACAAGCCCTTTAGGCATGGTCCATTCAATGCACAGACCCTCTGGTCTGTTCATTCATAAAGAACAGACCCCTAAAAACCTTGCAGCTTGTGCAAGTGATACAGATCAATTACTACTAATTCTGGTTCAGTTATTACGAAGATTCCTGTTCAGGCCTAATCTAAAGAAGATTTGATCTTGAGAGACATGTTATTTACTCTTTTGATGAGCAAAGGTTTTGATCAATTCAATTACTCTAAGTCTTCTTACCCAGTTATTATCAGTCATGGTGGATAGACCATGCTCATGAAAGTTCAGCTCAATTATCATTACAAGCCTTACGGATCAACAATTAAGTCTTGGTGGACACAAATTCTTATTATGAATGGTTGGTTATCATAAGTCATCCCACATATCATAATCTTCGCAAGTCCTACTGTTCAAAGCTACTCAGAATGAGTTCTGATTCAACTGTTCAAGATGCTTTGCTCGGAAGACAGCCTTTGATCATAATCAGTTAAAAGGCTGTTCTGTAATACACTCAGCTCATGAACATCTCTCCTTACACTAACTACAAGCCTAAAGGGCTGAAGCCTAGGCTCATACTACAGAGCAACAATGACTTGGGACAGTACTGAATCTACTTAGCATCCACAACAATCCTTAGAATTTACAAATGTTGCAGTTCAAAAGGGTAAAGACATTCAATCTTTGAAGAAATTTAATTTCATTGATAAAAGTATTCAAGTACATCAGTGATAAAAAATAAATAGCACGGAATACACAAAATAAGATCCTATTATACTAGAGGGAGTTTAGAAGGAGTTCCTTCGCCATGCTTGCTTAGAACCTCAACATCGAGAGGAGGGGCTTCAGTACCTTCGATCGTTGATAGATCAAAGTCCAAAAATTTTGCAAGGAGCTTGGACTTGAAGGTGTCATATCTATGCTGAACCAGCTCTCAACCCATTCCCTGGACTTCAGCCCTCATCTCCGCTTCGGTTTCAACTTTGGCAAAGGCGACTGAGTCTCAGAGCTTCTGATCATAGGCATACCGAAGATCATACAACTCATTCTGAAGTTCTTCTACCCTCCGAGCACGAAGATCCCTCTCAGACTCCAAGACAACCAGAGAATTAGAAGCCTCTTTCAGCTTCTCCTTAGTAGCATGAGCCACAGATTGAGCTATCTCGAGTTGTAGTCTGACTTCATCCAGCTCAGCTTAAAGTCTATCAACTTCTTATTGGTTTGAAGGAGTCACCATCAGAGCAGCCAGACTATGCATACTCTACAAAATATAAAGCAAACAAGTCAGAACATGCCAAGTACATCGTGAACAAGCAAAAGAGAGAAAAGGAAACCTTTAGTAGTTACCTTCATTTGGAGATTCATCATCTCGGTTATTAGTTTTTTTGGTTTTTTCCCCCTATATCGATGAGGGCCCTTAGCCTAGAGATCATCAAAGGCCTTTTTGGCGGCCAAGTATTCAAGATCCTCAAACGATGGGGGGCTGTGGTAGCCATCTTCCCCTTCCTAGTTCATCTACTCAGAATGGTAGGGGCTGGAGGGATTGCTGATATGGAGGTGAGGGCATCTCTCTCATCTTCAGGCGGTGCACGTTCCAAAGAAGTAGAGACCAACCTCCTCTTCTTGCCCTGGAGGGGCTGTTCGGTAGAAGAAAGAGCCTCTCCCACCTTCTTATTTGAAGGCTCGAGAACCCATGTGCCCAAAATTGATTTCTTGAGCTCCTCAACATGTTTATTAGCCGCCATTAGATTCTCCGGAGTAACAATGATAGTGTGGGCTCAGTTCGAGGTCTGAAGGAGCTAACGGTACTGATTCTGAAGGTTGGTGGTAAAAATGGACCTCCTCTAGGTGCTCTTATCTGTATAGGAAATACAAACACATTAATTGAGCAGTTCAGAAGTGAAAATATAAGACGGAACAAAAATAGTCACAAGAAAATGGGGTCTCACCTTTAAACCCCGAATTTCGAGGGAATGTCAAAGTCTGGCTTTGGAAGTCCTCCGTCTCCCATCCTTCTCCGATGAAGAAGTACCACTTCTTCCAAGTCTTGTTGGAAGTGGGTATAGAGGAAAGGGGTCTGACCCCTTTATCAAAAAACATGTAAAAGAGGCCTTCCGACCTTATATATTTCAGATCCATATTGCTACGGATCAAATCGAGGGACACGTCTATATTGTTCTAGTACCCTAACACTATAAATCCTAACAGATGCCTCCAACTATTAAGATTTAGGTCGGCAGGGCTAATGTTAAACCAACAAAAAAATTGCCTAACCAGTTCAAGAAGAGGGAGCCTCAATCCCATCTCGAACCAAGCAAGATAGACACAAATTTTGCCCTCTTCAACATCATATGGGTGATCGAAGGCGCTCGGTACTCTACAGGTAACATTTGAGGGGAAGTTATATTTCTCCCTTAGTTCATCTATCAAGCTCTGTGTAACGGCAATCTCACCCTCTTCTCTCTGGGAACGTTTACTAGAAGCCTCCCAACCCTATTCCTGGGTTCTATGAAGGCATCTACTATCCTAACCTCAGAACTAGAGGGGGATCCTATCGACCTATTTCTGGTACCACCAGAGGAATGACTGCCTGTGGTTTAGATTTGAGACGGTACAATCGTCTCCGAAGAGCTTCTTGTGCCGTCACTAGTACTAGAAGACGAAGTAGAGACCGACATTGCCAAGAAACAAAAAAGGGGGAGAATAAAATTTTAACAAAAGAAGAATGAAAGATAGAGAAAAATTAACCGAACCTAGAGTCAAACAAAGAAGGGGACTTCAAGCAATGGGCACTCACGATTCACAAAAAGCTCTAAGACCAACAATGGTGGAACTTCTTCTTCTTTCTCGAGTACAGTAACAAATGACAAAAGAAGGGACGTACGAAGCTCCTCCTTCACCTTATATACCTTTTTAGAAAGTAGGGCCCACTAAGCTGAACCATCATGACGGTTGTAGGCAATAATGGCTTCGAAAGCCTAAACGTTGACTGCGCAATAAATGACGTGCCAACAGTCGTCTTGGAAATCAGAAAGACAGGACGCGTGACTTTTCGAGAGCTCATAGCCCTAGTTATGCTCTGAGCTCAAGCTAGGGCTCAGGGGGGGAGTAACTGATATACCACAAAGTGACAGACCAGTCCCCATGTGACACGTCTGATTACAGACCAGTTAAAGCTCAGCCATACAGAGCAGACTCAACCATACAGAGTAGGCTTGGGACTTAGCCTTCAGAACTCACAGGTCTGAGCATAAGGCCATCAGAACATCCCTCAGGGTTCAGAGCTCATCACCGCCTTAAACATCCTACCGAGCAAAGGATAAGGAAACAGTCTTCAACAAGGAAACTGCCACTCATGGATATCTCTCAAGCGCAGTATCCAACATGGTAATTGCTATTCTTTGATGATCAAATCCCTACTTCTATGGTTCCAAATCCTAATCAACTTAGGAAAGCCACAGCCTATAAATTAAACCCTAAAGGTACGCTTTATTTTTATGCTCATTCTTTGGTTTACATTACAGTCTTTCAATTCAGTTTATTAACTTAAACATCAGAGCGGCTATCGCTGGAGCCAATCTGGTGGCCCTTTGATCCTTCTCTTTGAGTGTTTCTCAGGCGACAGAGTTCGGAGCCCTTTCCGACCAAAACGTGCAACATCAGTAATAAACAAAAATATATGTAGCTGATGAGTAACAAAAATACAGGTAAAAACATCATTATAATCACACTTATCTCTCATGTAACCAACTACAGTCTACATCACTGATCATCGACAAGCGAAGGTGGAGGAGGAAAGACCCGAGCTATATTCTCTATTAGTCCCTAAAGAGTTAATCGGAAATAGGTAGTCTTTTACATCATTGGGATAAAGTAATCTGAGCAGATCCGAAGATAATTTTGCTCCAGTTTGTGATCAATATCAGTAGTGATTTGATCATAACAAAGCTGTAATTGATCCTTGAGCTCATTCTTGGTGATCGGCTGACCGGCGAAAAAAGAGGAAGCACCTACTGACGCATGGGAGCCCGGACCCAAGGGGTTACGGAATTGTGGTGGTGTTCGATTAACAAGGAAATCCTCTATGTGAATCTGATCTTTGGACTATTACTGCTGCTGCTGCGGTGTCATATATGGCTTTTGTTGTAGAATCGGTGTCAATAGCTGCTGCTGCTCTAGCTATTGTGCCTCCTCCTACTCATTAGGAACATCGTCATCATTAGGAGGAGCGATGACATGTCCTCGTAACCTAGATAGGGTCTAACATGTAAACAGACCAGGTGGAAGGACGAGCATATCAATAGTGTAGAAAGAAGCCTACTGTGTAACATAGATCCTAGTGTTTAGGTTGCCAAATGGTAAGGACGCAGTGCATCTCATACTAGTGGTGGAGGTATCGATAACTCAAAGTATGTGAGGGAACATCGATGGAAATATCAACATCGAGTGCATACAGGAGTGTGGCATGGGAGAGTGTCAGTGTATTCGTGTGGCTGACAAGATGCAACACACTGTAGACTATGAGGTTGAGGATGCAAAAACTCTCATGTAGATTTCCATGTTCCAGGGTCGCACCCTACGAGGCGAAGACAAGCAAATTGTTAACACGTAGGGTGAAAGCAATACGGCTAGTAGAAGGAAGAGCAACAACCTAAGGGTATGGGAAGCTTAGTTGCTTGAGTCTAGGAAGACCAAGAGTCTCAGCAATCATCTCTACAGTAAGAGAGAAAGGGACACCACGGACGGTCATAGAGAAGGCTCTCTAGGTATCACAAGAACCGAGGTTTGAGTAAAACTCTCAAATTAGGGTCTCGTTGGCCGAAACCGTGTTCGCTAAGAGGGGTAGCCAACCGCTTGAGTCAAATAGCCTAAAGGCTAAAGTCTTAATGAGGACAGGATGAGATATGATGGTCACTGCCTGAAATTTAACGACCTTTGTCAGAAACTGAACAAGGTTCCGAGGCACTGTTTCCAAGCGAATATCATATGGAAAATGTCATTGTTCAATGGGCATTGTCTTGGTTTCCATGACTACGTAGTTTATGACAAAAGAAATATAGGATGAACCTAAGATGGTATTACGTCAGGTGTACTAAACTACAGTCCACACTAACCCTAAGTCTAGATGAAAGATCAAATAAACTAACTGGAAAGTGTAAATGGACTTGAGGACTCACTGTAACAACAAATAGACATAATCACAAAGTGATTAGTGAAAGTGAAGCCCTCGATGCATAGAACACATTAACCGGAATGGAATCGAAGATTGAAAAACTTCGAGATAAAAAAGACACAAGAATTGAGAGTATTTTGAGAGAAAAAGAAGAGAAAAGCAGTTTTTTGTTCGAATGAACTTTAGAGGCGGCGTTTCTCTAAGAAAAACAGAGTGTCCTACTTTCTTCCAAAATCCTGTGGAATTTTTAACTACAAAACAAGGGAAAATAAGGGAAAACTGGGAATTTTCAAGGAAAACATGATTTTTAGCTACAAACCTTAAGATGAATCGATTGTTTTTCAAAGCTAAAAATAATCCTAATGTCTTTGAGTTAAAAGTTGTATTTGAAGAATATTTTGAGTGAATTAAAGAAATGTACATGTGTTCTAAATAATTTTAATACATTCAAATGATCCTAAAACACTAAAACACATAAAAGCTCACTCTCTACTCACTCAATCATGGTAATTAGACATATGTATTAATTTCAACCACGAAATGTTCTTTGTCTCAAGGCTGACTTTTTATAGTGTTGAATGATTTTCACATCAATAAGAGCAAAAAACCATAGTCAACCAACCTAGGGATTTTTGACCATTTCCAATCAAAAATTCCCTTTTAACTTAAAAGCAATAAATTACAAATTGAATTTGCACTTGACTCACCTTTTGCAAGGTGGCTTTCACACAATTAAGTAAGCTGCTCTTTTCAAAGGTTTTTCTAATGCTAACAAACACACTATCTCAAGGTAGCCATTTTCTTCCATTCTTGAATTTTTTTGTGTGTGCCATTTTCCTTTTAGGATTTTACTTTTGGTCCTTTGATTTTTTCAATCTAAGTCAATCTTTCTAGCCATGCACTTATTGAGATGAAAACATAAAACCATTAAGTCCATTCTATCTACAAGACAATCTCATGCAATAAATTTGCAAGACAAACACCTATGAGATCACAAGTAAATTGAAAGATTGTGTCTACCTAAGTGAAGAAGACTACATGAAGATATTGATAACATAAAGTTCACAAGTCAAGACTTAATCACTTAAATGCACTTAATACAATTCTCATTAAAAAAATGGGATTACCATTAGCAATTTACACAAGAGAAAAATATTTTTGAATTATTGACTTCATAAAAGTATGAAATGCACCTAATTACAAGGGATCAAAAATCCACAAAACAAGGACAAAAAAATAAAGTCCATAGACCTAGAATAGATAGAGAACTTAAGAATTACCTAGACTTGAAGACAATTTTCAATGAGTGAAATTGGAGTAAGATGTAATGAAGCAATTCATAGGGAGACTCTAAGATGAGAGTGAAGAGTGAAATCCCTAAATTTCTATAGAAACTCTTAATCATCTAAGAGTCAAATTTTCTCTTCTCAAAGAAGAAGCAAATTCTGAAGTGTGATTTACACATTACATCTCAAGACCTTTTAGTTAATCCTTCCTTACCCAAATTTGTTTGACAATTCTTTTGGGAGTAGGAGAAGATTTTTGGGTATCGACCTTACCTCCAACCTTGAAATGGGAAATTACTTTAGGCTTTTCAAGGTTGGAAATATGAATGATCCTTTGAGCCATGCTATTTGATTTTTGAATATGATTATTCATTTGTTGCTTCAAGGTAGAAATTTTCAATTTGCGCTCTAGGGTCATAGAGTGAGATTGTGTTTGCCTTTTCTTAGAAAATCCATACTTCCTCTTAGAATGCTCTTCAACCATGCAATAAGAACAATAAAATGATATTGGTTGAGGTTTTACATGAGGTATAGATTGAGGTAGTGGCATTACAAGAAAATTGGTTTTTTGCGACGCACAAAATGCGTCGCCAATAGTCACTATCAGAGACGCCAATAGTCACTATCAGTGACGCCCGTTTGTGTGTCGCAAATAATCGTGCAATTGGGCTTCCCGTGAAAAAAATTAGGGCGCCAACGATTTAGCGACGCCCTAAATAGTATTTGCGACGCATTGTGCATCGCCAATAAGATGAAACTTTTTGCGACGCCCGGGTGTGTGCCGCAAATAAATTTTTTTACCTTTAGCGACGCGCGATGGGCGTCGCTAATAGTCTTATAAAATTAGTTCCCCCTCTCACAGTGCGCGATCTGATCTCTCTCTCTCTCAGCTCCTAGAACCCCCGGCCGCCGCCGCTTCCACCACCACCACCAGTTCACGGCGCCACCGCTTCCATTGCCTCCCGTTCGCCTCTCTCTCACAGTGCGCGATCTGATCTCTCTCTCTCTCTAGTTCTCTTTCTCTCTCTCTCTCTCTCTCTCTCTCTCAGGTCGTAGAACTCGTGCCGCCGCTTCCACCACCACCAGTTCACCGCGCCACCGCTTCCACCGCCTCCCGTTCGCCGTGCCACTGCTTCCACTGTCTCCCGGTACCTTTTGATATGGCTTATTTTTATATTTTATTCTTTTTTATTTTTGAAAATTATATTTGTATTGGCTGGGTTGGTTATTATTTTTCTCTGATTTGTATTTCATTTTGTATTTTTCTTGTCTAATTTTCCAGGGACACCGATATCTTTGTAAAGCTGTGTGTTTATCATATTTAAATTAATGTAATACATTTTCATTTTTATATGCATGTTATTTTTATAATATATGATTTTCTGGGCTATCTAATCATCTTTGTAAACCTATTAGATTTTTTTTTTCCCTTTCAGTCATGGTAGTTGGTGTTGGGTTTTGTTTGGTTTAAGCCACATGTTCTGAACTTATTTGATTTCATATTTTGGATGGTATGAACAGTTTGCCAATCATACAGAGATTTACAAACAATTTAGAAGAAAAAAATGTACAATGCCATAATAACTATAATCATAAACTTCAGTACGATATCTGGTTGATGTTTTCCACCCTGGTCTTTTTTTTTATTAGTTAATAAAATATTATTAATATAACCAACAATGTACAAGATATACAAAATAATTACATCAGCAAAGGTTCGGTACACAAGTATCATTGCTTACCAGTCTTGTTTTAATAAATTATATAACACCTAAAATTAGTTGAAATTTGAATACCAAATTCACAACTCCTTCACCACTTCACTTGTCTTTGCCCATAAAATTACCTTGACCATAATCCTTTCAAGGACCTCCTCCCATCTTGGTTGAATTGACTCAAAAATTAGCATATTTGTTTTATTTTAAATATGACATATGTTAAATATCTTGCTTTAGTGTTTTGTAGGATTTTAGTAAAAAAATTCCTTGAAATCTAGATACATGAGTGCATTTGGACCTTTTTTCATGTATGTGTTCATTCAACATGTATTTTTTCATGGCTATGTTTTTTCCCCTCTTGTGTTTCATGTATGTGTTCATTGAACTACAACTTGAACCCTAATCCCTTGCTCCTGAGTTCCTTTAAACAATAATTTTTAATTTTTTTTTTTGTTTTAGCTGCCAAGTAATAAGAGTTCTTGAGTCCTATAGATTGAGAGATCAACTAGATACACCTGACCTATTAAGTTAGTTAGTGGTTTTAGGTAGCAATTGATTTGCTTTTGTTGGTTAAGTTGTTGTTGTCAGGTGCCAAGTAAATAATTCTTGTCAAGTGCCCATTTTGGAGTTTTGACGGACCAAAATGCCGATTATCAGCCTAACTACACCGAAACCCCATCACATACCTAACAAATGATAAAATAGACTTGCATGAACTTACGGCACTCGGTTTAGATGCCCGGTTTGGAACTTATGCAAGTTTCAACTTCAAAAAGGCCTATTTTGGGGTTTTGACAGACCAAAATGCCGGATATCAGCCTAACTACACCGAAACCCCATCACACACCTCACAAATGATAAAATAGAGTTGCACAAACTTACGGCACTCGGTTTGGATGTCCGGTTTGAAACTTATGCAAGTTTCAGCTTCAAAAAGGCCCATTTTGGGGTTTTGAGGGACCAAAATGCTGGATATCGGCCTAACTACACTGAAACCCCATCACACACCTCAAAAATGATAAAATAGAGTTGCACGAACTTACGACACTCAGTTCGGATGTTCGGTTTGAAACTTATGCAAGTTTCAGCTTCAAAAAGGCCCATTTTGGGGTTTTGACGAACCAAAATGCCAGATATCGGCCTAACTACACCGAAACCCCATCACACACCTCACAAATGATAAAATAGACTTATGCTACTTTATGCCGTTCTTACTATTTATGCATGCAAAAAAAAAAAAAAAAAAAAACCTATTCACATTCTATGTTCATATATATTTAATAATTGTTCTAATATATATCATTTGATTTTTATTTCAGATTGATCGGGATTATTGCCGCACCGTCTTTATGTTTTGCATCGAAACTTGTTATTTATTTATTTATTTTTTTCCCTTTCATGGACATATGTAGTTATATTTTGGAGACAATTTTAAATTTTTCTATTTATTGTTAAATTGTACTTTTATAAATGTACATAATTAGTTTAATATATGAATGTATTTTTCTTTTTTAATATATTCGTTTCAGAATGCTTGGATTTTATTGTATATCAGGATGGATGATTGATAAAGGTTTAAACAAGAATAAAACAACAAATAAAAAAAAAGCAAATATGCTTTTAAAATAAAAAATAATAACTTTTAGCGACGCACAGTGGGCGTCGCTAAAAACGACTATTAGCGACGAACGTATGGCGTCGCTAATAAAAAAAAACTATTAGCGACGGATACTACGCGTCGCTAATAGTACATTTTGGCGATGGACACTGTGCGTCGCTAATAGTCGTTTTTAGCAACGCCCACTGTGCGTCGCTAATGGTACTGAGTGTGCATCGCTAATAGTCATTTTTAGTGACGCCCAGTGCATCCGTGTGTAGTATTTGCGACGTTTGTCCCCAAATATTGGCGACGCATAGTAGGCGTCGCTAATAGTCACCTTCAGCAACACCAACGGGTTTATGTGTCGCCAATACTATTAGCGATGCCATTATTTGTGACGCCTTAGCGACACACAGTTGTGCGTCGCAAAATAGCTTTAGCGAAACTTAATGGAACTATTAGCGATGCCATTATTTGTGACGCCTTAGCAACGCATAGTTGTGCGCCGCAAAATAGCTTTAGCGAAACTCAATGGAACTATTAGCGATGCACGCGCGTGTCGCTAATAGTGCTTTTTGTTATAGTGTGGAAGAGAATGTGCTTGAGGCTTTGGTTGTGGTTGGGCTTTCCTCATAGGTTTAAGTAGTTCATTACCTTTGGATTTTAAGGACAGAAACACAACTAGCTTGAGGATGAGAGACTGACTTGAAGTGGATATGGATGGCTTGTTCTTATATGTAAACATGTCATATCCCAAACCACTTTTATCATTCTTGATTTGGATGGTGTTAAGCATTTTAAAAAGCTGTTAGACCTATCCTCAAGATTGACTTTAACATTCCTACCTTGTGTGAGTTGTTCACTAAGAGAGTGAACTTTGGAATTCAAATCCTTATTTTCATTCTCACAAGCAACTAAGGATGCCTTAAGTCCTTATCCCTTAACAACCAATAAATTTCTCTCATTTTCTAAGGATTCAACTTCCTTTAAGAGAGACAATTTATCCTTAGATTCAATCAGGATTGATCAACTATTAAGACGCTCTTCTCCTTCTCACAAGACTTGAGCTTAGTGATAAGCTTTATGTTAGACTTCTTGAGATTTATAGATTCATTTAACAATTTTTTAAAGGCAATCTTAATGTTGACTTCATCATCACTCTCTTCCTCACGAGATACAAAGGCTTTGATGTCCTCATGATCTTCATCCTCAATGGGAGATGATCCTTCATGGACATTGGTGATACTTTTGAAAGCTAAGAATTGACTTTTATCACCTTATTCTTCATCATCATCATTCTCATCCCCTTCTTCCTCTTCATCATTTTCAGAAAGAGATGATTTCATTGCCTTCCTATTTCGAGAAATTCCCTTTATCTTATTAGGACAATCAGTTGCTATATGCCTAAAGTTATGAAAATCATAGCATTTGATAGGCTTAAAGGTAGATTGTGATGTAAGTCTTCTTCTATCACCACTAGAAGAAGATTTTTGGACTTGGCCTTTTGAAGTGTTAGAATTTTCAATGGATCTTTTACTTGAACTTTGAGATCCCTTGGAGTTTAGGCATTCTATCCTTGAAGTAATTGTTAAATCTCCTAACAAAAAGAGCCAAGCTCTCATCGTTCATGGACTCGGGGTCAATTTAAATATCCCTTTTACTTTCTCCTTGTGTTGATATCATGGTAAGACTTTTGGTCTTTTTTGCTTGCCTAAGAGTTAGTTCAAAAATTTCAAGTGATCCAACTAACTCATAAAAAATTAAAGAGTCTACGTCCTTATTCTCCTCAATGGTGGTTATCTTAGGTTGAAATCTTTCGAGAAAAGATCTCAATATTTTCCTTACAATCTTGGTCCTTTCAAGTTTCTCTCCTAAGTTGAATGATGAGTTGACAGTGTCACTCAATTTAGCATAGAACCTTGAAAAGGTTTTCGATTCTTCCATTCTTAGGGCTTCAAACCTAGAAGTCAACATTTGTAGTTTTGACCTCTTAACCACCGACGTACACTTATGGGTAGTCTCGAGGATCTCCTAAGCCTCCTTGGACGTCTCATAAGTCATAATGCGGCGAAACTCATCGAGAGTTATCGTGTTAAAGATGGCGTTCAACCTTTTGGTGTTGTAGCTACTCATCCTTAACTCTAACTCGTTCCAAGTGTTTGAAGGCTTGACTATGGAGGGAATTTTCGTAGTTGCGGTTGTGACCGGTGGGGTCCAACCTTCTTGGATGGTAAGCCAAACACGCTCATCCATGACTCTCAAAAATGCTTTCATACGAGCTTTCCAATATGCATAATTTGAGCTGTCAAATAGAGGTGGTTGTGAGATCGATCCACTCTCTCTTAACCCTTCCATGGATTTCACAACTTTGGATATCAATCAAATTCTTTAGAATGAAGGCTCTGATACCACTTTGTTTGTACGGAGGGATACCAAAAGGATATTACTTAAGGTCCCAAAACGTGAATTATACCTAGAAGGGGGGTTGAATAGGTAGGTCTTGAATTAAAGCACTTGTTTTATAGAATTAATCTTCTTTTAATCATCTTTGGTTTCTTTTGCTCTCATAATAATAGTCAGATGAAAATTAATTCCTCTCTCATATGGTGCACTTTGAATGGTTTAAATGACACTAGCATATGCAACGATAGGCATACTAATTATAATTGATGTAAAGTTCAGTCACCACTTGGTTGAATTGGGATAAATGAAGTTTTAGGGTTTTCCATCAAGTTGAATAACTTGGAAAATTTATTTAGAAGATCCCTTTTCTATTATAATCTTTGTACTTCCTTTCTTGAAAAAAAAATTTAAATCTGTATTCATATTTCACATTTTATAACGTAATTATTCTTTAACTTTTCATTCCTATTAATTTTTTTCAAACACATTTTATATATATAAATCGCAGGGTACATACCTAGTTACCTGTGACATCAATTTTCCGAAGATCCAGTTTATCCATAAATGCAGAAAAATAAGTTATCCACAGAAACAATTAGTACGCCCTAATATATAACTCAGTAAAACATGATAGTGGAATAAAATTTAGATCTTCACATGCACAGTCATTAGTTCAACTATGATAATTGGTACAACAATATTGAACATTGTCAATTTGCAGTACACACTTCATAGCGATGTTTCTGTTACAAGATATATTGCACCACACACCACACATCATTATCTCTCGCGCTTTTCACACTAGATGTGAACTTTCTAGTGGGTGTCTATATATATTGGGGTGTTCCACGTAAGAAAACTAAAATATGCCCATAATTATTAGCAATTTTCACATATCAAATTGATTAGTAACTAGAACACATAAAATATGGATGAAAATATAACTTGCAAACTGAAGCTTCAAATCATCTACATAAAGAGACGAAGGGTGGGGGCGTGAATTGTCCTTATTGAGTTCTCCTGCAATAGTAGATACTAAGTGATGTTGTCTCTTTTCTAGGAGATGGGACAAACTGAGATTAAGGTTCAGATTAGGGAATCCAGATGATTTCTACTTTGCCATGTCACATGGAGCCTCGAAAATATAAAAGTCTAATAATACAAGTTAGTCGACATTTTAGTTAGGGAAGATAATAATATTTCATTGATTTTTCGAATATCGATCTTTACTTTTCAATTACATCGTCACCTTTCCATAGTAAGGGTAATAAATGTGATCTAAGTTCATAACCTGTAATCTCTCAAAGTTCTCCAAAATATAAATAATAAGTTCTTAGTCTTACAAATTCAAATTTAAATAGCATGAAATAAATTACATTCCTCATGAAAAAAGAGCACATGCTTCCAACATAAGTATCCCAAGAAAAGATCATCAAGTCATCAAGCTTTGGACTTCTTGCCATTTCCTGAAACTGGTAGAGGGTTAGAACAACGCCTCATAAGAGAATCTAACAAAAGGGAAAATATGAATGGTGAAAGTGGATGCTTGTTCTAGTGTAGTGATGTTCAACATGTCAATCTCAATATGCACATAATTTAGTAGCATCAAATAAAATTTAAAATTTATATCAAATCATAAGAAGCTGTCACAAGGTCATCACAATCATATACTAATTTTTCCTCTCAAATTCTATATTTATTTACCAAGCCCTATTACCACCAATCAAGTTACTCTTAAAAATTTAGGATCAACCCCAATGTTAACAAAATACGGACTCGTAGTATCAAATCAGTCGTTCTCGAGCTACTAACCCAAAGGACCAAGGTAACCTTTCGCGCCGGGTTTATAGATAAGGCCAGAGGGAGACACAATCCCAAACACAATGTATTTTTGGGTCAAGACATTAATTATATTAGCTTATCAAGTCACTAAAAATTTATATAGACAAACCAAACCTCTTACTAATAGTCAAGTTTAATGTGTCTTAACAAGTGTTTCCAAAAGATATATTATTAAAACAAAAAATAAATTCAGCAGCTAAACATCAAGTTAAAATAACCAAGGGATTTATAATATCATTTTAGTAAACATTTAATAATCATGCTTCAATATTTGTGATCATTTAATCAACATATAAAAATAATTATCATGTAGTCACATCATGTATTTTTAATCTATTGTGAGACAAAATAATAGTAACATAAAGCATATCAAGATGATATGTCATTAATAAAATATGGGCATGCCAAATATTTCTAATATTAACAAGTGTAAATAAAATTATGAACAACAAAAATATAATGTCCTAGAGATTCCATTTTCAACCTTTGGTTAGAAACTCCTACCTCTCAAGTTGTTGTAATAAAACTCTAAAAATTTCTGTTAGCCTCCATGTAATATTCCACCAACCAAAAGTGTTAAGTTTGATGTAGAAGCTAATAATAAATGATGTTCCAATCATTTATAATTTCTTCAGCACTTAAAAGAGGTCTTTAATGGAGAAGTGGAAAGAAATATAAAGGGAAAGGATCAAAGGATGCAAAGAAATAGGGAGGATGATACTGAAATGCATTTATTGCACATATATTTAAGGTTTGGTTTCAAAATTTTAATTTATTGGACAGCTCACCCAATGTTAAGGATATTACACAATGTGCACTAACCAGCTCACTTAATTACACAATTGTTCTTTCAGTACAATACTATTCTTGGCACGTCAAACTTGGACCCCATATTTCCAACAGATTTCAGGCACTCAACTAATGATATGTTATGTTATATTAAAATATGTTTATACATAAATTTCAAAGGTGCCCCTTTCACATTGTAGCTTTTTCTCTTGTCTTGTCCTCGTTTTCTTTTGATTTTTTTGTACGCAGGCTTCACACGCAGGTCCTAAGGTTACCGATAAGACCCCTATATATATATATTTATGTTTGCAATGCTGCCCCTGCAGCTTTGAAAGTTGTGTCATGACAGCTAATTCATGACTTTCTCTCTTCTCTTTGTTTTGTTTTTCTTTTGTTTCCTTTCTTTATTTATATTTTTATTTGACCCCCCACCTACTTGATTTCCATTTTCCAATACGTGTTACAGCACTTTATTTTGTTTCATTAATTGAGATATCTTTATTTTATGGGATTCTTCTCCCTCATTAAGTTGTTACCCATACAATATATGTATATATTATAATATATAAGTACTCTTTGAAAGGTGGATTCTGCCCATCATTAAATTTCAAGCACAATTTAAATAAATTCATGAACTAATTAATTTATTTATTTAATTATGTCACTCTGTAAAATTTTCAACACAATGATTATAAAATATACAAGTAAATGAAAGAATTAGCACAGAAAAAAATATTTCACCTAATAATAAAATTAGACCATTAAAATCAATATACGAAGTCCAAATTTACCTATCATATTAGTTATTACTAATTAGAACATAATAAATATTTATTAAATATTTTAATTAATTATTAAAAATTATCCAGGACATTACATCATAAAATTTACTGCTTCTGTCATGTGATACTAGTGGTTGACGATGAAGAGTGGACTGCCTCAGGTGATGGTTATTGGGATCAATACCATTACTTATTAGCCTTCTCCTTAGATGTGAATTCCAGTAATTTTTCACCACATTATTAATGTGTCCGGGCAATCTTCCAGCTATTAATGACCACCAAAGCACATGATGATTGTGTAAGAAAATCTAGATAAATTTCATGCGTTACCTATCATCCATCATTATAACTAATTTTAAGACAGGCAGAAAACAAAATCAAATGTTAAGAGAGAACCTGTTTCCCAAGAGAGATTGGACCTTAATGATAAGGTCTTCTTCATCTTTGGAAAAGTTGCCTCGTTTTAGGTCTAGCCTTAGATAGTTTATCCGTCTCAACTGACAACTCTTTCCACAACAACCAACCCTGATCGGTTTTAAAAATAAAAAGAAAAATAAAAGGAGATAATAAAATTTATTCTTTGCATGTTTCCTGACAATAAAAACTTTTGTGTGTGTGTGTGTGTGTGTGACGATTAGCTATACATGCATCCCTTGGGAGCGAGCGCCATTTACCCTTACTGTGATTTTTGATGTAATCAATAAGTTTCTGGTGTTCCTTATTCGGCCATACTCTATTTTTTCTCTTGCTTATCACAATAGGGTTTCCTCATCGAAACACTTCTGGAAATGGTTATAGAATTGTTTATTTGTAAGTGTGATAACAGAGGAAGAGAGTCAGAGAGGGAGGGAGGGGGGGTGGGAAAAAACTATTGTGAATAGGAATATAGATTAGAAATGACACTATATATAGCAATGTGTTGTAGCAGGTTTTATATATATTTGACTTAGAATCATGGTTTTGTAATGTCTAGTGTGAGGTGATGAAATCTAGGTGATGCTGCACTTTTTGGCTGTTGCGTATTTTGAGCTCGTCTCCCTGAAGAATACTCAAAGAAGAAGATCAGAGGACCACCGAATTGACTCCGGCGGTAGCCGTTCCGATGCTTAAGTTAATAAACTGAATTGAAAAGACTGTGATTGAAGCCAAATAATGAGCATGAATGTAAAAGCGTACCTTAGGGTTTTATTTATAGGCTTAGTGATTCCTAATTTGATTAGGATTTGGAGCCATGAAAGTAGGGATTTGATCATCGGATAAAGCAGTTTCCATGTTGGATACTGCGCTTGAGAGATATCCGTGAGTGATAGTTTCCTTGTTGAAGACTGTTTCCTTATCCTTTGCTCGGTAGGGCGTTAAAGCGGTGATGAGCTCTGAACCTAGGTGAGTGCTCTGAAGGACTTGAGCTCAGTCCTGTGAGTTCTAAAGGATAATGGGACATGGATGTTCTGGATGACCAAGCATCTTAGTATGCTCTGGATGTCCGAGCTTCATAGTCACATGTGTCGCATGGGGACTGGTCTGTCACTTTGTGGTATATCAGTTACTCCCCCCCCTCAGCCCTAGTTTGATGTCGATGAGTAACTAGGGCTATGTGATTTTGAAAAACCATGCGCCCTGTTTGTCTGTTTTCTAAGGTGATTGTTAGTACGTCATTTATTGCGCAGCCGATGGTTAGGCTTTCGAAGCCATTATTGTACATAACTGTCATGGTGGTTCGGCTTGGTGGGCCCACACTTTGCAAACATATAAATAAGGGGGAAGGTTTAATGTGACCCTTTCCTTGCCATTTTCACTATATCAGAAAAAGATGAAGCAGTTCTGCCATTGTTGAACCAATGCTTTTGGTGAATTGTGAGGGGCGCCCTTTACTTGAAGCTCTATTTTTGTCTTACTTCAGGTTTGGTCAATCTCTCTTCCCTCTTCGTGCTTTCCTGTTTTCCTCCCTTTTTCTTTTCTTGGCCATGTCGACTTCTTCTTCCTCTGGTTCTAGTGATGGCACATGAAGTTCTTCAGAGACGACTGTGCCGTCCCATGTCCAAGCCCTAAATAGTCATTCCTCTAATGGTGTTGGAGATAGGTCGATAGGGTCCCCTTCCAATTCAGAGGTTAGAATAGTGGACGCTTTCTTAGAGCCCCGAAATAGGGTTAGTGAGGCCTCTGGTCGACCCACTCAAAGGGAAGAAGGGGCAAGTGCCATCATTGAGCATATGCTAGAGGAATTGTGGGAAAAGTATAGTTTTCCTTCAAATGTTACCTTTAGGGTTCTGAGCGCCCTAGATCGCCCATATGATGTCGAATAGTGCGACATATGTGTTTACCTTGCCTGGTTTGAAATGGGATTAACACTCCCTCTTCTTAAACTAGTTAAACAATTTTATAGTTGGTTTAATGTCTGCCCTGCCGACCTTAACTTGAATAGTTGGCGGCATCTTCTAGGTTTCATAGTGTTAAGGCACCAGAATAATGTAGATGTATCCCTTGACCTGATCCGTAGCAATATGGATCTAAAATACATGAGGTCGGAGAGCCTCCTCTATATGTCTTTTGACAGGGGGTTCAGACCCCTATCCTCTATACCCACTTCCAATAAAACTTTGAAGAAGTGGTATTTTTTCATTAGAGGGGCATGGGAGGGTGAAGACTTCCAAGACCATATCTCAACATTCCCCCATATCACCGGGCCTAAGGGTGAGACCTATTTTTCTCGTGACTGTTTTGGCTTTGTTTTGACTTTCGAGCTGTTTAACTAAAGACGATTTTTCTGTTTCTATGCAGATAAGAGTGCTTGGAGGAGATCCACCTTTTCCATTGAACTTCAAGACCAGTACCGTTAACTTCTCCAGACCTCTAACCGAGCTCATACCATTATCGTCAACCCAACAAATTTGATGGCTGCCAGCAACTGTACTGTGGAGCTTAAGAAGAAGTTAATGTCGAAGTGGATAGAGCCGGAGCCACAGTTGGTGGGGGAGGCTCCTTCCCAACTTGAGCCTGAGCCTCCCCTATAAGTGAAAAGAAGGAGGTTGATTTCCAACTCTCTAGAGCACACTCAATCAGAGGGCGAGAGGGAGGCCCAAGCTGCCGTCCCAATTTCGGTTGTTCCTTCTACCCTAGTAAGTCGGACGGGCAAGGGGAAGGCGTCCAAGGCCTCTAACGATTCTGGCTACCAAGCTGCCAAGAAGGCCTTGAAGTAGTTCTGGGACGAGGGCCCTCTGAGGTTCAAGTCCAGAAGCCGGAGAAGCTATTAGCTGATCTAGCCTCTCTTCAGATCAAGGTAACTCTTGACTTTCTTCTATTTTTTGCTTCCTTTTCTTTCATTGTTACTAACTTTATTGTTCTGTAACTTGCAGTCCATGCACACCCTTGCAGTTCTGACCGAAACTTTTCCACACTCAGAAGAAGTTGAAAAACTTTAGACTGAACTGGACGAGGTGAGGTTGCAGCTTGGGACGGCTCAGTCCGCAGCCCATGCTGCCGAGGAGAGGTTGAAAGAGGCCTCCGTTTCTTTGGCCGTCATAGAGTCTGAGAGGGATCTTCAAGCTTGGGAGGCAGAAAGACTTCGGAGGGAGATGCATGACCTTCGGTATTCTTATGATCAGAAGCTTCGGGATGCAGTTAATCATGCCAAGGTCGAGACGGAGGCGGAGATGAGGGAGGAAGTTGAAAAAATGGGTGATGAACTGATCTAATTTGGTTTTGAAAACTTCCGATCCAAGTTTCTTGTCAAGTTTCCGAATTTTGACTTGTCATCAATTGTGGCTCTTAGAGCTGCTTCTTGTTGCTGCTGCTCCGTGCAAAGAAGCCATAGCCACTCCTTCTGAACTTCTTTCAACAGAGGAGCCTGCCCCTACTGACAAGGATTAGGACCTCTTATGTATAATTGTGCCCCTTTTCTTTTTTGTTTTTGACTTCTAATGTACTGGGACGTATTTATCAATAAAACTATTTTTTCTTCAGATTTTTCAGTGTCTTTGCCCTTCCACACTTGTGAATTTTGAGAATTGTTGGGTATGCCAAGTAGATTTAGCATTGTCCCAAGTCATTGACGCTATGTAGTATATAAATGGGCTTTAGCCCTTCTGCCTTGCAATTATTGTAAGTAAAGCTGTTTAAGAACCTACTTTCAGTCTAACCTTCCGAGCAAAGCAACTTGTAATAAAATTCGAACAAATCTGGAAAGCAAATTGTGTGGAAGTAAACCGCCTAAGGCTTTACGGCTGAACTAAAAGACTTGTGATAATAACTGGGCTGATGGTATTTGGACAAATCTTTGATAATTAGAACCTTTGTTTTTAGAACAGATCTCCAAAACTTAATGATAAAAATTTAAACAAAAAGAGTTGTAAGAATGTTTGTAACCATGTAGCTGAGCAGCTGAGTTAGACCTCTTCCCTTCCGTTTGGGGAATAACCAAATAATTTTGACGAGGTGGAGCAGACTTGAAGGTCTGCACCATGAACAGACTAGACATGAGGTATGTATGCTAAGATGGACCAACACGAGGTCTGTACATTGAGACGGATCAGATACGAAGTCTGTGCATTAAGATGGACCAGACACGAAGTCTGTGCATTAAGATAGACCAGACACGAGGTCTGTGCATTAAGATGGACCAGACACGAGGTTTGTGCATTAAGATGGACCAGACACGAGGTCTGTGCATTAAGGTGGAAACACTTCATGGAATATTAAAAGAGAAAATCTTTATTAATAATATTTCCGTAAGTGCTCTATATTGCAAGGCCTGGGAACAGGTTTCCCATCCATGTTCTCTAACCAATTGGTGGTAGGTCTAACAGTCTTTGTTACTTTATAAGGGCCTTCCCAGTTGGGTGATAACTTTCCCATAGTGGGATCCTTGGTGTTCTGAAATACTCTTCTTAGGACGAGATCTCCAACATGAAAGTTGATAAGTTTTAGCCCCAGCTTGGAGTTGTTGGCCATTTTATGCTGATATGCCTCCATACTGACCCTGGCTTGCTCCTTTTTTCCTCAAGTAAGTCTAAGTTCTCTGGGAGCTACTGTTCATTGGTCTCTTAGTTGAAAGCTTCAGTCCTTAGGGTAGGCATACCGATCTCGACAAGGATCACTACTTCAGTGCCGTAGGCAAGCGAAAAGGGAGTTTCAGAGGTTGGCATTTTTCTAGTTGTTCTGTAGGCCTAGAGTACTCCAAGGAGTTCTTCAATCCATCTTCCCTTGGCTCCTTCTAACCTCTTATTGAGAGCATCAAGGATTGTTCGGTTTGTGACCTTTGCTTGCCTATTAGCTTGAGGATGACCAGGGGAGGAGAAATGTTGATTGATATGCAGGTCTTGGCAGAATTTTTTGAAAACTTTACCAGCAAATTGCGTACCGTTGTTTGAGACGATCACGCGTGGTGTGCCGAACCTGCAGATTATACTCTTCCAAGTGAAATTCTTGACTTCCTTATCAGAAATGTGTGTTAAAGGCTCTGCTTCCGCCCACTTGGAGAAGTAGTCAATGACAACCAATAGATATTTCCTGTTCGGTATGGCTTTAGGTAATGGGCCTATGATGTCCATCCCCCATTGAGTAAAAGGCCATGGGCTTGTGATAGGAATGAGCTCATGGCGGGGCAAGTGTTGGTAGGGAGCCAACCTTTGGCACTTGTCACACTTCTAGACGTATTCTTTAGCCTACCTCAGCATCCCAAGCCAATAATTTCCTTGTGTTAGAGCTCGGTGTGCTATGGTTCTGCCCCCATTATGGTTTCCACATATTCCCTCATGAATTTCTACCAGGACATATTGGGACTCCTCTAGAGAAAGGCATCTCAGCAAAGGTTGAGAATAAGACCTTCGATAAAGCCTTCCATTCATAACGAGGTACCGAGCTGCTCTGATTCGGATCCTTCTTGCCTTATTTTTGTCTTTTGGGAGGAGCCCTCCTTCCAGGTACTGGAGGATGGGAGTCATCCAGTTTTGGGGTTGCTATGAGGTTTGGGCAACTTGGACCTCTGCTATGCTTGGCCTTGGCTGATGGGAGATTTTTAAAGTAGAATCTTCTTTTGACTTTAGGTGGGATGCAATGTTTGCCAAAGCATCAGTTCTACAGTTCTAGCCTCTTTCAATTTTTTAGATAGAGAATGCTTGGAAGGAGTGTTTCAATGAGTTAACAAGTTCTGAATACCGTATCATCCTGCTATCTTTGATGGTGAACTCTCCCAAAACTTGGCTTACAACCAATTGAGAATTAGAGAAGACTTCGAGGTTCTGAGCCTCGTAATCTTGTGCTAGCTTCATACTCAGGACAAGGGCTTCATATTCTGCTTCATTGTTTGAAGCTTTGAACCCTAGGCTAACTGCCTTTTCCGATATGAGCCCATCAGGGGATTGTAATACCAAATCGACACCAAAACCATGGTCGGTGGATGATCTGTTAGTGTAAAGCTGCCATATTCCTGAGTTTCCACAAAGTTGTACTCTGTCTTGAAGTGCTGGGCTAAATTCTACAACAAAATCGGCCAAGGCTTGCCCTTTAATTGAGATCCGTGGAATATAGAATATGTCAAACTCTCATAATTCCACTGACCATTTGACTAATCGCCCTGATACTTCAGGTTTCCTTAGTACTGATTTTAAGGGGTAGGCAGTTGGAATTTCAATAGGATGAGCCTGAAAGTAGGGTCGGAGCTTCTGAGCAAATACTATAAGTGCAAGGGCCAGTTTTTCAATCTCAAGGTACCTTTTCTCTATGTCTAATAGTGCTTTGTTGATATAAAATTTGGGCATCTGGACGCCCCTATCTTGCCTGACCAGTACAGAACTGACGGCTTTTTCGGAGACAGTAAGGTAGAGAAGTAATTTTTCCCTTAGACTGGTTTTGATAAGAGTTCAGGTGATGCTAGGTATTCCTTCAGTTCTTAAAAGGCTTTCTCACACTCTTTCGTCCACTTTAGAGCTTTGTTACCTTTTAGAGCTTTGAAGAACGGTAGGTAGCGATCAGTGGATTTAGAGATAAATCTGCTCAGAGCTGCTATTCTGCCATTCAGAGCCTGAATATATTTCTTGGTCTTTGGTGACTCTAGTCCCACCAAGGCCCCAATTTGTGCGGGGTTTGCTTCTATTCCCCTCTAGGAGACAATGTATCCCAAGAATTTTCCCTTCGTTACGCCAAAGGTGCATTTTGAGGGGTTGAGCTTCATCTTGTATTGCCTTAGGATATCAAATGTTTGAGCTAGGTGTTGGAGGTGGATACTCTTCCTTAGGCTTTTGACCAGTATATCATCAATATATACTTCCATGGTATTACCGATCAAAGGGTTGAACATTTTATTAACCTGACGCTGACATGTGGCCCCAGCGTTTTTTAGTCCGAACGACATCACTCTATAGCAATAGAGACCTCGTTTGGTAATGAATGCTGTTTTTTCCTAGTCTAGAGGTACATTTGGATCTGGTTTTATCCTGAATAGGCATCCATGAAGCTCATGGGTTCGTGCCATACAGTAGCATCAACTAGCTGATTTATCATCGGTAAAGGAAAGCTATCTTTGGGACAAGCTTTGTTGAGGTCTGTATAGTCAACGCAGACTCTCCACTTGTTATTTTTCTTCTTGACAAGAACGATGTTGGCTAGCCAATCAGGGTAAAATACCTCTCGTATCATCTTGGCCTCAAGTAGTCTTTGGACCTTCTCGTTGATGACCTGATGCTGCTCTGGAGTGAGTGGCCTTCTTTTCTGTCTAACTGGTGGGTGGTTTGGATCTACCATCAGTTTGTGAGTGATGAGGTCTGGGTCTATACCCTCCATATCCTTTGTTTCCCAAGCGAACATTGAGAGGTTTTTCTTTAGAAATTCTACCATCTCATTCTGCTCTACAAGTGTCAGGTTTGGACCTATCTGTAGGTAGCGCCCTTGGGATTCCAAACTGACTAGTACTCTGATGGGTTCCCCAATGGGCTTGGCCCTACTGTCCCTTCCTCTAGGGCTTAGTGGCTCATCGATTTTAGAAGGACAGTCTTCTACCTCGTGATAGTGGGAGAGGATTGGATCCCTACATTCATGTGTGTGCTGTAACTGCTATTTGGGAGCCTTTACCTTGAGTGCGAGAGCACGACATTTTCTAAAATTTGGTTGGCATCCTCTAATAGAGTGGACAGTCTGATTGCGGACGTATTTTAGGCATTGGTGGAGGGTCGAGGTGAATGCTCCCATCTAGTGTATCCAAGGTCTCCCAATTATGACATTATATGGAGATTTAGCATTTAGAACCATGTATTCAGTTACCGTGGTTTTTTGTCCGTCTCCTTTTCCTGTAGCAGTGGCGAGGTCAATCATTCCTAACGGAGTATTGAGATTTCCATCAAATCCTGCCATGATTATGAGAGTGGGCTTGATGTCACTGGGGTTGAGCTTTATCTACTTGAAAGGTTCGTAGAACAGTACATTCGTCGAACTCCCAGTATCCAAGAGGACTCTTTGGATCTCAAAATTAACAATTTTGAGGGAGATGACAAGGGCATCATTGTGAGGACAGTGTACCCCTTCAAGATCTTGGTCCGAGAACTAGATTTCAGGTACTGGCCTCAATCATTTCTCGATGTTGGAGATTTGTATAATGTTAGAAATAACTCTGTCTTCCCAAGCATATCGTTTTCTTGATCTATTAGACGTTCCCGTTACCGGGGAATCTACATGAAGGACAAAGATTACTTGGTTGTTCTGTCGTTGAGGCTCATTCTGACCTTCCCTTTGCTCCTGTCTTTGATCAGGCCTCTGATCCGACCTCCTCTGCTGAGGCTTATCGTTGCGGCGGTTCTGCCCCCCCGTCTTGCCTGACAAACTCCTGCAGTCGTCCTTTCCTTATAAGCTGCTCAATTTCATGTTTGAGGGCCTTACATATGTTAGTCGTGTACCCTTGGTCTTTGTGGAAATCACAGTACTTGTTCTGGTCCCTGTAGCTGGGGTCACTTTTCAAGGGTTCTAGCCATCTTAAATTTTCTCGAGTTCTAACTTGCCGAAGTATGTTGTTTGGAGAGGTGTTTAGTGGAGTAAAACTGGTGAACTCTCTTAGCCTTGAATTATATGAAGTTCTGGGCACCATTCTTTTCTCTGGGCTTCGGACCCTTTTCCTTGCTGTATTGGGGTCCCTTTTCTGGTCATCCTTCTTTTGGTCATCTTTCTGGGCTTGTTCTTTGACCTTTCGGGAGGTATCTTTTGCTTCTTCTAGGTTAATGTATTTCCTGGCTCGATCCATGAGGGTTGTAATACCCTGACCTATTGTAACCAAGCCAAAAGGGCCTAATGCTATGATGATGAAATAAACGGGTTGACTTTCAATAATTGAAATATATTGATGAATGTTAGGGCAGACGAATGACGGGAAAAAAAAATAAAAAAAAAATTAAAAAAAATAAAAAAAAATAAGACAAACTAAAATAAAAATAAAATACTAATTAGGAAATTAATATGTAGACAACATATATATATATATATGTACATACATACGGCTATATATATATGTGTGTGTGTGTGTGTGTGGTGTAACTGAAGGAAAAAGAAAAGAAGAAAAAACGGATGGGGGGGGTTGAAGTGTAAAACCTGGAAGGGCGCGGGAGAGAGAGAGATCGAGTGAGGGGCGGTTTGTTGGTTTTATATAAGCAGGTGTTGCATTAGCATTTCATTAGAACCAAAAGGAAACAAAAGAAAAAAAAAAAAACAGAGGAAAGAAAAGAAGTAAAGCCAGCGACGCAGTGAGGGAAATCAGGGCGCTGCAGGTGGAGAACGTATTGGTCTTGCGTGAGTGGTGCGGGAAGAGGAGGATCAATCGAGCTAAGGAGATCAGGACTGTGTGGAAGAGCTCAGGACGTGAAGAGGCGTGAAGCGGGGTGACTGGACAGAGCAGTGTGCGCACGTTGGAAGGGTGAGATAGATCAATTTCTGCGTTTTCATTTTAAGCTTGAATATGAATTTAGAATCTCCTAAAGCATGAATATGAATTTAGAATCTCCTAAAGCATGTAAATTGGGTTGTATTGCAAATTAAATTAAGAAAACCCAACCGGAAAACAGGAATTTCAGGGAAAGATTTAAAAATCTGTTTTGTGATTTTGATGCATGAAATTTAATTGAATGCTTAGGAGTTATGTGTATAAATTGTAGGAACATTGTAGGGATTAAATGGTGTTGAAACAGTAGAGAAAAGGTGAGAAAAAGAAAGGAGAACAGGGCTGCCGGAAACCGCACAGCCCTTGTGAAGTTACGGTTTTCCCTATTTTGGGAGTGTTCCGGCACTCCGATTGGAAATCCGAGGATAGATTTGAGTTGCCCATGACCTGTAGGTGCGAACCCCACTGAAAAATGCAAGAAAATCCGTCGCCGGCAAGTCGCCGTTGACGGAGAAGGTAACCAGCACGCTGGAGATGGTGCTACACGGCTGGGAGTTTGTGATTTTATTTGGGCCAAACCGGGTCGGGTTTTACCCTACCCACCCATTCAGATGGCTACCCAATAGTGTTACTTTATGGGTAAATTTTTAAATTTGAGTTTAGATAGCGTTTGGTTAGAAAGGAGAAGCTATCCAATGGGTGGCTTAAACTTGAACAGGAAATGAAAAAAAATGAAAAATGTAATAACAGGAAATGAAAAAAATGGTATGGGCAGCGAATTAAACCTGTGACGAAAGGGGAAAGGGTGAGAAGCTTAGCCACTATGCCACCAAGGCACATGTGGTCTGTTTGGGCTCAAATACTAATATGTATTAGCTAGATTAATTAATTTAAATAAATGGTTTAAATGAATAAATTTCAAATTTAATTTCGACTCGTAAATTAGTAAAATGAATAATGAAAACTTACTATTTTGGACTCTCTTAATTTAATGGTGAGGTCCATTTTACGAGACGGAGTCCTGAAAAAATAAAATACCTGTAGAATGTCAAAATGACCAAAATACCCCTACGTCGAAGGTGAGTCAAACGGACTCCGATTTAGTCAAGTAAATAGTGAATTTTTATTAATTCAAACCTACTAGGACTCAACGGTGAAGTCCAAATTATGAAAACAGAACCCAAAAAGTAGGGACGGCCATTTGGTCGGCCCCACGACACGAGATCCGCATAGGGTGGGTTTCGGGTCGTGACAGCTTGGTATCAGAGCACGGTTTTAGGTGCTAGTGAGTCATGGGAGATAGGACTAGGACACTGCACTGTTACATCGAGAAATAAAGCGATAATAATACCGATACCCTTATAGTAAACCTTACGTAACTACTGACCATCATCTTATGTAACTGTACGGGATGTCTTTTTCAGCAATGGTTGACACAAGGACTACTGCAGCTGCAATGGAACGTATCAAGCGTTTGGAACAGTTGATCGAGAGGGTTATCGAGGCCTTACCCTAGACTCAGGCAGGTACAAATCAAACGGGCACCAGCCAGCCAGGACAACAAGAGTCGCCTGTTAACGTGGCCGCTAATCAGTCGGTACAGCAGGATACTAGCCAGCCAGCGCGACAGGGGCGACCTGTCAACAGAGGTAACTTTCAGAGAGATGAGTATGATTCGGTGTTTCTCTATGAGCGATTCCAGAAAATGAAGCCGCCATCCTTTGACGGTACCCAAGGAGCCATAGCTGCAGAAGAGTGGCTCTTGGAGATGAACAGACTTTTCTGCATCTTTCCATGCAGTGAGACGCAGAAGGTGGCCTATGCCACATATCGGTTCAAGGGAGCTGCCCACAAATGGTGGATGCTTGAGGAGACTAGGGAGCCGAACATGGATTGACAGCGTTTTATGATAGTGTTCAATGAGAAGTACTTTCCTCGTGAAGTGAAGAATCGAAAAATTGCTGAGTTCATGGTACTTCAGCAGGGCAGTATGACAGTGGAGCAGTATGAGGCCACATTCAATGAGTTGGCCAGATTTGCCCCAAATGTTATCAACAGTGAGGATCTTAAGGCCCGGAAGTTTGAGGAGGGGCTACGATGGGCCACTAAGGACAGAGTGAGGTCTCAACGGTTACCTACTTTCAATGACGTAGTGGCCATCGCCAAAATCGTTGAGATGAGTGGTGAGGAGTTCGCCAAGAGACGGGCCAAGCAGAGGCCAGGTGGAGGTCAGAATCAGAGGGCAGGGTCTTTTTCCTCTAGGTAAGGACCCTCATTCACTAGACCCGGGACTGGATCCAGAACTACAGGGCCCAGTTTGAGGAGGCCAAACAAACCAGAGGGGACCGCAGCTAAATGCCCCAACTGCTAGAAGGAACACAAGGGCCAGTGTTTGAAGGACAGTAATGTTTGTTATTATTGCGGCCATGCAGGACATTTCGTTCGGGAGTGTCCTCAGAATAACAGAGCCACTACCAGTATTGCTTCGGTTAGAGCACCAGCACCGGCACCAGCACTCAGAGCACCAGCACCCGTATTTACAACTACAATGAACAGGCCACCAAATCGCAGAAATGGACAGGGGAATGTTCCACAACAAGCCGGACGTGTTTTCGCCTTAATGCCAGGGATATGCAGGCTTCGACTTCTGTGGTAGCAGGTACTCTTTTAGTTTGTGCAAAGCCTGCCCATGTTTTATTTGATACTGGTTCTACGCACTCTTTTATATCCCCTACATATGCTGCTAAGTTGAATAGATCGACAGAACCCCTAGGATACTTACTTAATGTGACTGTACCATCAGGGGCAATCATTAATGGGGGAGGCCATGTATAAGAATTGTGAGATACAGATCATGGGGGTGCCTTTATTTTTCGATCTGATACCATTAGAAATATGTGGGTTTGACGTTATTCTCGGAATGGATTGGTTAACTACAAATCATGCCATGATAGATTGTGTGACCAAGAGGGTGTTTATCCAGAGCCCCGGATTTCCGACCGTTGAGTTTGAGGGGACTGGAGTGGTTGCTCCACCTTATTTTGTTTCTGCTATACAGGCTAGTCGTTTACTCCGCAAGGGGTGCCATGGTTTCTTGTGTAGCATCCAGGACACCGAGTCACAGCAGCCAGTGTTAGATCAGATTCGCATTGCCAGGGAATTTCCTGAGGTGTTTTTGGATGATCTTCCAAGGATGCCTGTTGATCGTGAGATTGAGTTTAGCATCGATGTATTGCCAGGTACTGCACCGATATCTAAGACACCCTACCGAATGTCCCTAGCTGAGCTGAAGGAGTTAAAGTTACAGTTACAGGAACTATTAGACAAGGGTTTCATACGACCTAGTTCATCACCATGGGGTGCACCTGTACTGTTTGTCAAGAACAAAGATGGGACTATGAGATTGTGTATAGACTACCGAGAATTGAATAAGGTCACCATCAAGAACAGGTATCCACTGCCAAGAGTAGATGATTTATTTGACCAGCTGAAGGGGGCTCAAGTGTTTTCAAAGATTGATCTAAGGTCCGGTTACCACCAATTGAAGGTTAGACCTACAGACATTCAAAAGACGGCGTTCCGAACACGGTATGGGCATTATGAGTTTCTGGTCATGCCTTTTGGAGTGACTAATGCTCCAGCCGCATTCATGGATCTAATGAACAGAGTATTCAAGCCGTACTTGGACAATTTTGTGATTGTATTCATTGATGATATTTTGATCTATTCTAGAAACTAGGAGGAACACGAGGTGCATTTGAGAAAGGTCCTACAGACACTAGGGGAGCAGAAGTTGTACGCTAAGTTGAAGAAGTGTGAGTTCTGGCTCCCAAGCATCTCCTTTTTAGGACATGTAGTCAGTAAGGATGGGATCTCTATGGACCCCCAGAAGATAGAAGCTATTACCAGTTGGCCTCGACCGACTACTGTCACGGAGGTTCGTAGTTTCATGGGTTTAGCTGGCTATTATCGGAGATTTGTCAAGGATTTTTCCAAGATAGCCAAGCCAATTACCCAACTGACTAAGAAGAATACTCCATTCATCTGGACTGAGGAGAGGGAGCAAAGTTTTCAAAAGTTAAAGAACCGATTGGTTACAGCTCCAATCCTGACAGTACCAGATGGGACAGAGGGCTTTGTGATCTACAGTGATGCCTCACACCAAGGCTTGGGGTGTGTTCTGATGCAACAAGGAAAGGTAGTAGCTTATGCTTCACGGCAACTGAGGACACATGAGAAGAACTACCCAACTCATGACCTTGAGCTTGCAGCTATTGTTTTTGCATTGAAAATCTGGAGGCATTACCTGTATGGAGCTACCTGTATGATTTTCACTGATCACAAGAGCCTCAAGTACTTGTTTACGCAGAAAGAGCTTAATATGCGCCAACGACGTTGGTTGGAGTTAATCAAGGACTATGAGCTCAGTATTCAGTACCATCCAGGGAAAGCGAATGTAGTGGCTAATGCTCTTAGCAGGAAGTCGTCAGGGACTCTTGCTTACTTGTTGACTACATAGGAAGAGCTACTACAGGATTTAGAGGCGATGGAGGTGGAGGTGATTTTGTCAGGTTCTAGGGCGATGTGTGCCAATGTCACAATTGGTCTTTCGATTGTTGACAAGATCAAGGGATTGCAGACGCACGACAATAAGATTGTTAAGCTTCGTTAGGAGGTCGAGACTGAAGGGAATACAGAATTCTCTATACGAGATGGGGTGTTATACTATCATGATAGGATTTGTGTGCCAAACGTACCTGAGATTAAGAAGGAGATTCTTGATGAGGCACACAGTTCTAGATTTGCTATACATCCAGGAAACACAAAAATGTACCACAACATGAAGGGCACTTACTGGTGGTCAGGAATGAAGAAGGATATAGCTGAGCACATTGCACGATGTATGGAGTGCCAGCGAGTCAAGGTTGAGCACCAAAAGCCAGGAGGGCTTCTACAGTCACTGCCGATACCAGAATGGAAATGGGAGCATATCACGATGGATTTTGTATCAGGGTTGCCGAAGACATCGCATGGGAATGATTCTATATGGGTAATCGTCGACAGATTGACCAAGACAGCACATTTTCTTGCAACCAAGACAACTCAGACTTTGGAACAATTGGCCGTGCTTTATATTAGGGAGATCGTTCGATTACATGGAGTCCCCGTATCCATTGTATCCGATCGAGATCCACGATTTGTATCTAAGTTCTGGAGGAGTCTACAGAAAGCTATGGGCACCGAGTTGAGTCTTAGCACTGCATACCATCCCGAGACAGACGGACAGTCTGAGAGGACGATACAAACATTGGAGGACCTACTGAGAGTTTGTGTCATTGATTTTAAAGAAAGTTGGGAGGATCAGCTACCATTAGTAGAGTTCACGTATAACAACAGCTACCAATCCAGTATTGGTATGGCACCGTATGAGGCACTATATGGCAGGCAATGTAGATCTCCACTATGCTGGACGGAAGTGGGTGATAGGAAGCTATTTGGGCCAAAGATAGTAGAGCAGACCATCGATAAGATTCATTTGATCAGGCACCGTTTACTAGCAACTCAGAGTCGACAGAAGAGTTATGCTAACACGAGGAGACGAGAGTTGGAGTTCACGACAAGCGACTATGTGTTCTTGAAGGTATCACCGATGAAAGGAGTGGTCAGATTTGGCAAGAGATGGAAACTAGGACCACGATACATTGGACCGTTCAAGATTGTTGGACGAGTTGGACTAGTAGCATATCGACTAGCATTGCCATCCGAGTTAGCTCATGTACATGATGTGTTCCATGTTTCGATGTTAAGAAAATGTATGCATAACCCAGATCAGATAATCGAACACGAGCCGCTAGATGTTCAGGAGGATTTGAGTTATGTTGAGTAGCCGGTACAGATCTTAGACCGACGAGAGCAAGTTTTACGGAACAAGACCATTCCATTAATGAAGGTATTATGGAGGAATTCTCGACTGGAGGAAGCCACATGGGAACGAGAAGAGGAAATGCGTACTTAGTATCCTCATTTATTTGTATCATGATTTGGTTAAGTTTGGGGACCAAACTTATTTAAGGGGGGAAGAATGTAATACCCTGACCTATTGTAACCAAGCCAAAAGGGCCTAATGCTACGATGATGAAATAAATGGGTTGACTTTCAATAATTGAAATATATTGATGAATGCTAGGGCAGACGAATGACGGGAAAAAAAAAATAATAATAAAATAAAATAAAATAAAATAAAATAAGACAAACTAAAATAAAAATAAAATACTAATTAGGAAATTAATATGTAGACAACATATATATATATATGTACATACATACGGCATAATATAAATATATATATATATATATGTGTGTGTGTGTGTGTATGGTGTAACTGATGTAACTGAAGGAAAAAGAAAAGAAGAAAAAACGGATGGGGGGGAGTTAAAGTGTAGAACCTGGAAGGGCGCGGGAGAGAGAGAGAGATCGAGTGAGGGGCGGTTTGTTGGTTTTATATAAGCAGGCGTTGCATTAGCATTTCATTAGAACCAAAAGGAAACAAAAGAAAAAAAAAACAGAGGAAAGAAAAGAAGTAAAGCCAGCGACGCAGTGAGGGAAATCAGGGCGCTGCAGGTGGAGAACGTATTGGTCTTGTGTGAGTGGTGCAGGAAGAGGAGGATCAATCGAGCTAAGGAGATCGGGACTGTGTGGAGGAGCTCAGGACGTGAAGAGGCGTGAAGCGGGGTGACTGGACAGAGCAGTGTGCGCACGTTGGAAGGGTGAGATAGATCAATTTCTGCGTTTTCATTTTAAGCTTGAATATGAATTTAGAATCTCCTAAAGCATGAATATGAATTTAGAATCTCCTAAAGCATGTAAATTGGGTTGTATTGCAAATTAAATTAAGAAACCCAACCGGAAAACAGGAATTTCAGGGAAAGATTTAAAAATCTATTTTGTGATTTTGATGCATGAAATTTAATTGAATGCTTAGGAGTTATGTGTATAAATTGTAGGAACATTGTAGGGATTAAATGGTGTTGAAACAGTAGAGAAAAGGAAAGAAAAAGAAAGGAGAACAGGGCTGCCGGAAACCGCACAGCCCTTGTGAAGTTACGGTTTTCCCCATTTTGGGAGTATTCCGGCACTCCGATTGAAAATCCGAGGATAGATTTGAGTTGCCCATGACCTGTAGGTGTGTACCCCACTGAAAAATGCAAGAAAATCCGTCGCCGGCAAGTCGCCGTTGACGGAGAAGGTAACCAGCACGCTGGAGATGGTGCTGCACGGCTGGGAGTTTGTGATTTTATTTGGGCCAAACCGGGTCGGGTTTGACCCTACCCACCCATTCAGATGGCTACCCAATAGTGTTACTTTATGGGTAAATTTTTAAATTTGAGTTTAAATAGCGTTTGGTTAGAAAGGAGAAGCTATCCAATGGGTGGCTTAAACTTGAACAGGAAATGAAAAAAAATGAAAAATGTAATAACAGGAAATGAAAAAAATGGTATGGGCAGCGAATTGAACTTGTGACCAAAGAGGAAAGGGTGAGAAGCTTAGCCACTATGCCACCAAGGCACATGTGGTCTGTTTGGGCTCAAATACTAATATGTATTAGCTAGATTAATTAATTTAAATAAATAGTTTAAATGAATAAATTTCAAATTTAATTTCGACGCGTAAATTAGTAAAATGAATGATGAAAACTTACTATTTTGGACTCTCTGAATTTAATGGTGAGGTCCATTTTACGAGACGGAGTCCCGAAAAAATAAAATACCCGTAGAATGTCAAAATGACCAAAATACCCCTACGTCAAAGATGAGTCAAACGGACTCCGATTTAGTCAAGTAAATAGTGAATTTTTATTAATTCAAACCTACTGGACTCAACGGTGAAGTCCAAATTATGAAAACAGAACCCAAAAAGTAGGGACGGCCATTTGGTCGGCCCCACGACTCGAGATCCGTATAGGGTGGGTTTCGGGTCGTGACAAGGGCTGCCATGTCGGCAGGGGGATTTTTTGTCAAAGAATCCCTGAAGCCTCCCTGTGCAAGACCAGAGGCTAGAGTAGCTACAAGGAAACTAGGGCTGCAATCGGTAACCTCAGTGAGTTTAGCATTGAAGCGCACGATGTACTCCTTGAGGGATTTCTCCTTAGTTTGTTTCACATTTAACGGGAATTCAAGATCCTTCCTTAGCTTCCTGCTAGTCATGAATCTGTCCAGGAATCGCCTATCGAGCTCATAGAAACTGGTGACTGAGTTCAGTGGGAGGTGATGAAACCACTTCAGAGCAGTACCTTTGAGGCTGGTCACAAACGTTCGGCACATAAATGCGTCAGAGGTGCCATGTAAGGCCGTGGTGTGCGGATAATGGGAAAGGTGGTCTCCAGGATCCCTTGTCTCATCATAAGGAGTGAACTTTGGGACTATAAATTTCTTTAGTCTTTCCTCAGCCATGATAGCAGGGGTGAATGGTGTGGCAAACCTTTCAAGCAGCCTGGCTAATTCATCTTATTTTGGAGGGATTTGAGCACCCCTCCTAGCAACAGTACGGTCCATAGACTCTGCAACTTCTTCAGCTCTTTGTGGGCCTTTGGGTAAGATTGGTTACTATGAGTCAAGCCTTGCGGCTTCAGGGCCTATACGGATAGGATGATCTTGTCCCATGGCTGGGAGATTACTTTGGTCCTCCTGGACTGGAGGTGCAGGAGCTACTTGAGGTTGAGACTTTTGTGGTGTTGGGTTCACTCCCGAAACCCCAAGGGCTGGAGCCCTAGTGGTGCTTCAATAATGGACTTCTGGGATAAAGGTTGGTATCCCTCTGCTTGTAGCTGTCGACGGTTGGGGATCTCTATGAATATGAACAGTAGTAGGAGGTTGTTGATCAATTGTGTTGACGGGTGGATTAAAAGGATTAGCTTCACGGTCCTGAGTGAGCATTGCCAGAGTTCTAGACATGGCTAGAAGTTGTTCTTGCATCAACTGGTTTTGCCATTTGACTTGGTTGAGCTCTTTCCGCACGGGATCACTTGTTTGTCCTCTTCCTCGTCCGGTAGGCGGTCGGGGTTGAGGGTTTTAAGGATTTTGAGTGTTTTTCCTTGGTTGGAGATTGGGAGCCATAATCCTTTAGTAAAAAGGAAAATAAGTTTTGTATAAATAGAGCACTTGGTGATTGTTGTTCCCACAGATGGCGCCAAACTGATGTTGCACTTTTTGGCTGTTGCGTATTCCGAGCTTGTCTCCTTGAAGAATACTCAAAGAAGAAGATCAGAGGACCACCAAATTGGCTCTGGCGGTAGCCACTCCGATGCTTAAGTTAATAAACTGAATTGAAAAGACTGTGATGTAAGCCAAATAATGAGCATGAATGTAAAAGCGTACCTTAGGGTTTTATTTATAGGCTTAGTGATTCCTAATTTAATTAGGATTTGGAGCCATAAAAGTAGGGATTTAATCATCAGAGATAGCAGTTTCCATGTTGGATACTGCGCTTGAGAGATATCCGTGAGTGATAGTTTCCTTGTTGAAGACTACCTTTGCTTGGTAGGGCGTTAAGGCGGTGATGAGTTTTGAACCCAAGGGAGTGCTCTGAAGGACTTGAGCTCAGGCCTGTGAGTTCTGAAGGATAAGGGGACATGGATGTTCTGAATGACCGAGCATCTTAGTATGCTCTGGATGTCCGAGCTTCATAGCCACACGTGTCGCATGGGGACTGGTCTGTCACTTTATGGTATATCAATAGGAATTAACTTTTTGATTCTTTTCACTTTAATAGCCACAATTGCCTAAGTATGCAATGCAAAATTTTTTTTCATTATAGTTAATTTTTATATTTGATTTAAAACTAAATAATTATATTATACTTATGAAAATATATATGTGGAAAATTAAGATTATGAAAAGTAATTGGACAAGAGGAGGTTACTCTTATGGATTTGAATCCAACTATTGTGCTTTGTTAATTAGCTGAAAGTGATGAGAAGCTAGCATGAAAGTTATAGTAGAAGAAATATATGACCATATATCTCAACGGCTTCACGGTTCAAATCTATTTGAGCCTACCATTACCTGTCGACAAGTAAATCCACATTCTTCATCCCACTCAACCAATTCTTGATTTCCACAAACCCATTCAACCACGTAGCATATTGCATATAGGGAAATGTGAATATGTGGAAATTAAGCCTATCTACTATGTATAGTATATTTTTATTCTATACAATTTTTGTCCTACAATTAGAGTCCTTATGGAAAATCTAACTTTTTAAGAATGGATGGTGCTTGGTTCCACACTGGGTAAGAGGAACCTCCTTTTACCTATATACATGTCACAATCTTATTGTATCTGTCATGAACCAAAAATTCGAGCCACGACTTATGTCTCATTGACCCTTAACTAGAGGGTAAGACACTAGAGCAACCGAGTTAAGTGTACTAAAAATATAGGTCAATTTTTTTTTTGAACCACCAATATTAATTGGATTCGTTTTGTTACCGTGATTGTACTTGTTCAAGTCCCATAATGTAATTAATTGGAATTAACTTTCATTAGGTTCAACTGTCCTATAAACGTCTATCCGTAACATACAAAATGTGTAATATGGTCACACTGTTCAGAGCTGACTCTATTGTCTACTAATGCAAGTATACAAGTACAGTGAGATCAATAAAAGTGTACATGCACCCTTGTAAAAAAGAGCATAAAAATAGTCTAAGTCCATCTTCTGTCCGAAATCAATTCCGCAGCTGTCATCTACACATTCAATACCTGTCATTCCTATGAACAATAGGGGACAGCCATAATGCTCAGTAGGGTTTCCCAAAACACACAAGCAAATAGCGTGCAAAAACTAATGCAAGTTCGAAGAAGACAATCCCTAATGGTTAGTATGCAACACAAGCATCTAACAAGCATTATATAATCATCTACAGGTATAGATCCACTAATCAATAGGGTATGATATACTTTAGTGTTTTGTAATAGTAGAAAAATAAACAATATAGTACCATAATATATCTAGGTATACCTGCTCCTGATGAATGTCATTCCCTATTCAAAACAATATTAACAATATTAACAATAGTATATATATATATATATATATATATATATGTATCATCTGGAATCCATAACACAATTATAAGATCAAATGTCCCATATCCAACAGGTAACACCCTAACCCAATTAAGCAAAACAATTAACGATAATAACGATTATCATAAGTTAATTTGTCAAAAGAGCATTAAAATTAGAACATATAGCATCTTGAATCACTAAAAATGGTTAAGGAACCATTGAGAAACAGTGAATTTTAGTTTAGTGAGGGAAATATTAAATGGATGTATTAAAGCTTGAATTACTTGGTTTTAGGAACGAGAAAATGTTCCACATGATTTCAGAAACTTATGGGAGAAAAATCGAGGCAAAACAGTGGTTAAAAAGTCATGAAATAAAAAAATAATACCTCGCCGAAAAATCGGGGGTCGCTGGACCAGTGGTTGTAACCCTTTATTTTGCTACGGTAGAGCCCCCAAATCAATAAATGAATCATAGATATGGAATTCTTACTGAATTTAGGTTTGAACCACGTTGAGTTTGTGCCGGAATTCAACCGGCGACGGAGAAGGCCATTAGAAACCTCGCTGGAGAATTGGGGATGAAGGCACTGTACCGGTCGGGTCATGGGCTAGATCTCAGGTTGTGTAATAACCGAAAATTTTTTTTTTTTTATTATTATAAATAAATTTTCATGGTTATTATTATTATTATTATGATTATTATTATGAGAAAATAATGTGTGTATGATTATGTGTAAATATATATATATGTGTGTAAGGTGTGTGTGATACATGTGTGTGTGTATAATTATATGTATATACGTATACATATATATATATATATATATATCAGGTTGTGCAAGTGGGTGTGTGAGGTGTCGGCTGTGTGTGTGTGTCTAGTGTGTGTGTGATGAGTGATATATATATATATATATATATATATATATAGGTTTATATAGGAGCAGCTTTGCATTTAATGCAAAGCTGCATTTGGGGGGAAGCAAGGTGGCTGAGCAGAAGGGAGAAAGGTCAAGGAAGGCTGCAAGTGGAGAGGAATAGAGAGAGAAAGAGAGGAGAGAGAAAAAGGTCGGTTGTGAGTGTTCTATGTATATGTGTGTGCATCCGTGAGTTAAAGAGGAAAATAGAAGGAGAGGATTGAAGTGGGAAGAAGCAGAAGTGACCAAGAGGAACAGAAGTGAGAGGAAGCAACCCCCAAAGAGAAAAACAGAAATTTTAGGTAAGTGGGTCATTTTTGTTTTAAATTTTAAAAGCATGATTTGTTTAGTTTAAATTAGAGGGTTTTATAAAGCATGAAATCAGGAATATAATGCAAGAAAAATCAAGGAAATTGGTTGAGAAATCAGTGAGTAAACCCTAGTTGCAGGTGCGAGAAAAATTTCGGGTGTATTGACATTTTATGCATAGAACCTTGTTTAAATGGTCCTAACGTAATCCTAAGAGGTGCAGAAAGAAAATAGAAAAAGAAAGAATGAAAAACAGTAAAAGAATAAGCATAGAAACAGAAAAGAAAAGTCGGCCGGAGATTCAACCATGGACCTTTGAGCCCTATTTCGTGATGAGCCATTGGTCCAAATTGAAAATGAAGGGTGGGGATGGAATCTACATGAAGAACTCTAGAAAACGGCATTTTCAAAACCTTGAAAAGTCGGCGGAAAATAGTCGCCGGCGCCGGAGAAGGCGCCGGAACCCTACTGGTACCTCGCCTAAAAAATGGGGAAGAAGGCACTGTGCACTCGGGTCCGGTTCAGGTCTCGGGTCGGGTCTGGGTTCGGATCGGGCCAAGGGCAACCTGCCCCTGCCACGTGTCGGTCACTGGTTTTAAATTAAAAAGGAGAATGGGAGTGTTTGGCAACAGGGATAAGAAATTGAAATTGAATTTGAAACAGGAACAGGGATATCCTATCCCTGTTCTGGACTAAACCCCGTTTGGCTATACGAATTGAGAATAGGAAGAATTGAAAAATTACGAATTTAACCCTGAACTTTTGGAAATTATATTTGAACCACAAAACTTTGACTAATTATGTTTTGACCCTCCAGAATAAAATATTAATAAATATTAATTAAATTAATTAATTAATAAATTAATTTAATTATTTAAATATTCAGAAATAACCCGGAGTCCAAATGGGACAAGTCATTAGTGTATTTTGACTATCTCGACCATTCTGAGACCGATGGTGAGGTCCGTTTTACGAGACGGGGTCCCAAAAAATAAAAGACCCGTAGTGACATATAAAATTACCAAAATGCCCTTGAATTGAAATACAGTCAAACGAACTCTGAATTAGGTAAACAAATAGTGAAACTTTATTATCTCGAACATTACAGACTCAACCGTAGAGTCCAATTTGTGAAAAGAGGTCACGAAATGTAAGGACCCGTGAAAAGTGCAAAATGACTGTTTTGCTCTTTTGAACCCAGATGTCCGAATTGAGTTCTACGAGAACCTAAACTTATTTTCTTCAACGTCCTAGACTCAATGGAAGAGTTTAATTTAGCAGAATAGAAACCTATGAATTAAAAGACATAAAATTTGATGAATAGCATAAACTCAAATGACAATAGACTGAGTTGTAATTTATGCTTTTAGGGACACTGACAGGACAGGAGAGGGCGATCTGATCTCCTACCTTTTCATTGACCAGTTCAGTCACGTGTCGTACACGATCTTCCAGGGTTGAGACTACCCGACAGGTATGGTGTTTTGCTAATGTTAGAAATGAAGTTAAGTTAGGAATGTTCTGTGAATGACTGGAATAACTTATATGTTTATGTGGAATGTGCTTACTTGATGATTTAGAATTGGTTGTTCACATGCTTACATGTTACTTGTACTTTATGAATGTTTAGTGAATGATGAACGTGAATCCTGACGTGTGTATATGTTGATTATATGAGATATGCTTACATGTGGAATCAGCTGGTGATTTATATGTTATTGTCTCGAGCATGCTATATTATTGAGATCCATGTTCATTGAGATTGCATGGCATATTGGCATATGATGAATTCCTTGAGAACATGGCATGGGTAAGCACGTGGTGCTTTGCATTATGAGGGTGTAGATCCTGTGGTGAAAAACCCAAAATTGGCCATTGTATTGGTACTCTGTTCCCATCGGGGAGTACCCGTAAATGAGACATGGGTGTGGCATAGAGTTGTGCATGGGTGTGTCACGCATACCATTCATATATATTACTGCGATGTTTTGAATGTCATTTAGAAATAAATGTACACTTTGCACATGCCACGCCTTAGTTTTATTTCTTGCATTAGCACTTCATCATACCAGCAGTTGAGCTGACCCATTCGTGGGCAACATTTTTCAGATGAGGACCCTCCAGCTACTTGAGACCCAGTGATACTTTGATAGGGTGAAGCACTTGGCATATTTTGGTCCGTGGGACTTATATTTTGTAATGTAAGGGCTTAAGCCCGAATGACCTATGAACAATGTACTTTATGTTATTATATGTATTGATGGGAATGGAGGCTTGCTTAGTGGATTTATTTATATTTGTCCTTTTATTTATTTTATTTCCTGTCTCGTCAGTCGCGCATCGGGTTGGTAGAAATTCAGGGCGTGACAGGTTAGGTCTTGACCCACTGTTTAAATTGGGTTTGGGTTAAATCAAAACTACGTTGTTTTGGCCAAAAAGAATTAAAAAATAAAATAGTAGGGTTGACGTCAACATAACGTATCAAACCGGATGGACTGGTTTGTTTAACACTGTTTCAGGCTGGTTCACTTAAAATTCAACTAAACCAATTGGTTTTATTTAAATAGTTTTCAAAAATTATGTTTTGGCCTCCACTAGTTACTGAAATTATAATTGAATCCCCAGAACCTTCTGTTAATTAGGAAATGACTCAAACAGTTTTGATTAACTATAAAATGACCCAAAAATTAATTAAATATTAATTTTAAATCCCTTTATTTATATGAGAAATTACCAAAATGTCCTTAGGCCAAACATAGTCCAAATGAAGACCAATTAAAGTAAAAGAATAGTGCAACCCAATATTTTTGAGCATTTAGAACTCAATGGTAGAGTCTGATTTGTGAAATTAAATTCTAAAAAATATGAACGGGCGAACTGGAATAATTTTAAACATGTCCTAATGATTAGTTAAGTGACCAATTGAATCTCGATGACTGTAAAAATACGTACCTTAACATTTTGGGACATTCCGAACCTAATGGCGGGATCCGTTTTGTGAAATGAAGTCCCGAAATAATAGACATGTGAAATGTCAAAATTATCATTTTACCCTTAGTGTTCCAAAAGCCAGTTAAATGTCAAAGGTGACATATTTTGACTTTATTTGACATCCCGGACTCGACGGTGGAGTCCATTTTAGTAAACAAAGTACCAAAAAATGTGACACGGGAAAGTATAAAATTATGAAAATGCCCCTAGGCTTAATGTAAGTCACATAAATGCAAATTAAGATCCAGAAAAACCTAAATTAATTATATTCAATATTCTGAACCTGATGGTAACGTTCCTTTGAGGAAAATAAGGCTCGATAACAAGTTAGAAAATGACGAATACATCCTTAGGACTTAATGAAGTTATTAGAAGTATAAAAATGAAATTAGTTAGTCCACGTAAATGATATAAGCACCAAATAGACTCAAAATGGAGTCTGAATACATGAATCATGTACGAAAAAATAAGGTACATTAAAAAGTATAAATTACCATAATGCCCTTGATGGGCCAAATAAGTTATAAAGCAGCAAGGAACCATAAATGAGGAATTCGAAGTCCCTTAATTAAATAGACTAAGTTCAAAAGAACTTGTAGAGACTTGAAAATATATATATATATATATAATAAATAAATATATGAGTATCATCTTAAACATGAACTGTTGGAAAAATAAATAATTATGATCATTGAGCCTCGACTTTATGGAAAATGTACTAGTATTTTACAATATTTTATGGAATAAAATACTTATAAAATATTTAATATGGGAAGGTAGAAAAATATATTAAAAACTCAATAGATATATATATGAATATATCAATATGTATAATTGGGAAGCTTCCATATGTGTGTGGGTGTTAAATGAATCAGGAGAAAGAAAAAGAAGAGAGAAAAAGAGAATTCCAGAATTCTCTATTGAGTGCCGTTGGTCATTGAGTTGGATTTCGGGGCTGAGATCTATATGGCTAAGTCAGTTTAGCGGTTGAGGTTGAGGAGGTTGAAATTGCTAGTCCAGTCGTGTCTGTGTTTGGAGAATTTTGATACAGCTTGGATTGATGCAACTGTAGTTACGGTGCAAGAAGCTCAAATTCAGGACAGTCACGGCAGTTTCGGCGATTGAGAAAATATGTAAAACAGCCCAGGTGTGTTGTTGATGCACCTTGATGGATCTATGGGTAATCGTTTGAAGGAATCGAAAGTCGATAGAGATGCAGCCTGGGTTCCGATCTGGTTAAGCTACTGAAGATGGCTGTTACGGTCAATTCAGGTGTTGGGTCTCATGTTTGGGTGATGGCCGTAGTGAAATGGATGGGGTTGCGATGGAATACATGGATTTCAGGTTGGGTTTGCTGATTTAGTTAGGGCCGTGTTTGGAGATGATATTGTATAGCTTGGTTTTTTGTGGTTTCAGTTGAGAGAAAAAGGGATGCTTTGATTCTAGATCTTCACGACTAATTTACACTTTTCTTCCTCATCTGCTATCTAATTTTCCTACGTTTCCTTCCTCATTTTTTATCAACAATATACTCATTTGAGGGCTGGTCAGGCTAGTTGAGACAAGTATCATAAACTAGTAAATTACCCATCCGTATAAATCAGATTTTTTTGGGCGCAAGGAACAGCTCCAGGTTGCTGAAGTGTGGAGCAGAGCAGCTATTGAGCGACTGAAGCTCAAGATTTCTTGATCTTCTTCCTCTCAACGTCCTACCCAATCTGAGGCAGGTATATATATATATATATATATATCTAATTCTTTGAATTTTTAATCTTTATTAGAAATTATAATTTAGTCACAAAAGTAATCAGTTGTTGGGAAAATGAGAAATTAAGTGAGACTGGTGCGACTGCTGGAATGTGCCATTGAATTGGAATAGAATTTTGCTATTAATTTGGATATGGAACAACCTTTTGATTTAAATATAATTCTGTTATTAAATTTAATATAGTTCAGTTATTGAGTGTAGTTCAGATTTTAATTTGAATAGAGTCCCAACTATTGGGTGGAAATTTGGTGAGGAAAAATCCTGGACTGCAGCTGTTAGGAACACATTTCCACAAGGACTGATCTTTAAATTGTGATAGATTTTATCATGGTGATGGAGTAGAAGAGAGATGGGTCTAAGGTTAAATTATCTGAGTCATTAATTTTCTGAAAGCTAACCAGTTGAAGGCCGGAGCAAGACACGTGATTGGTGACTGCAAATTCTCCAAAGGTTAGACTTAATAAATTCTTTTTAGCTATTTCAAATTAAAATAGAATTTTGTGAAATTAGAAATTCTACCCAGAATTCACGGTTAATTGGAAAATGACTCTAAGTCAAAGAATAGTCATATGGACTCAGATTAAAATAAAAGAATGGTGAAACTTTATTATTTCGAGTATTCCGAATTCAATGGTGAAGCCTAATTAAGTAAAAGAGAGACCAAACATAAAGAGACATAAAATTTGATGAATAGCATAAATTCAAATGAAGATAGACTGAGATATAATTGTGGATCTAAGGAACACTGGACGGAAAGGAGCACGTACAAGGACTGAGCTATCCATCAGTTGATTAGACTATGTAGTGGACACGACTTCTTAGGGTTGAGATAACCCGATTAGGTATGGTACTTTGCTAAGTAAGGAATAGGATTAAATTAGGATTGATGTGCATATTGATTGAATGATTTCTTGTGCTTGATAGAAGATCACATAGGCGTTATTGCTTTGAGAAACTTTGAGTTGATTGTTTATGTGTTTCCGTGTTCCTTATGATTATTTGGGAGTTGTGATTTACTTCTGGAGTTGTCATCATATGTGATTTATGTTTTAGAAGCATTGTTGATATTGTGACATGTGGACTGCGTAAGTGTTGAGATTGATCGAGCATGACACGTAGATTTGTGGATGAAATCTTGTGATTTAAATGCTATTGTTGATCTTAATTATAATGCATTATTTAAAGCGTGTTGTATATGCTTATGAAAGTGATGTTTCATTTGAACTGTACTATTGCATGATGAAATCATGACATATTGGCATAATGTGTTTCCTTGATAGCATAGTGTGGGTTAGCACGAGGTGCTAATGCATTATGAGGGTGTAGATCCTGTGGTAAAAAACCCAAAATTGGCCATTGGTACTCGCATGCCATCGAGGTCTAGATCGTAAAGCGAGACATATATTGGTACTTGCATGCCAACGGGGAAGAACCGTGAAGCGAGACATGGGATTGACATTGAGATGCATGCGTGTGTCACGCATATCGCCTGTGTATTGTGTTGATGAATTTGTGAACGTGATATAGGGTTTTATACAGATGTAGTTTGTACATTACCATTATATTGTACGCATGACTTAGAAGGCATATAGATATGACTGTACACTTGCACATGCCACGCCTTAATTTTGTTCCTTGCATTAGTATTGTACCATACCAGCAGTTGAGCTGACCCATTCGTGGGAACCATATTTCAGATGACACTCCCAATACTTGAGATTTGAGGAAGTCTAGCCTAGTAGAGGAAGCTTGACTTTAGATGGATATTTGGCCCGAGAGGTGTGCCTAAAGACATGTATATATATTGATAGAAGTGAATGTATGTATCTATTAAATCGTCTTCGGTTGTATCGTGGCTGTATATTTTCGGTTGTATAATTAGGCGATGTATATTTAAATTTGATGAGATTGTGGCCATCGAGTGAGGATGGATTGTGACTGTTTGTATATATATATATATATATATATATATATATGATGTATTGTGATTATCAGGGGGAAAAAGGCTCGAAAAACAAAGGAGGTTCTGCCGAAATTGTATAAAATAGGAATATATGTAGGCTTGTATCTAAATCAGTTGAATTGTCATTTATTATTTATTCGTCTATTTATTTTCTTCTTTTGTTTTGTTCAATCGCTCCCCGGGTTCGGTCGGGAATCCGGGGCGTGACGAAACTTAAAACACTGAATAACGAAATTTGAGATTAGAATGAATACTAATTCATTATGCAATGTATTTTTGATCCATGATTATAGGATTATTCAAATGATTCAAAATGGAAAGAAAGCTACGGGATAGCTATTATGATAATCGCATGGGAATACGATGCTACGAACCCAATGTAAGTAAACCCGAACTCTAATATGTGGTATTACCTTAGCCATGTCACAATTATATTCTTCTCGATGTTGCCAATTTGTACTTTTATACATACCTTACATTTATTAATTTCATAATTTGACACTTGTACTTCCTTGTGGATGTGTTGATATTTTATTTGCCAATATCTTGATGTGATTGCTTGCACATGTTTATACCTTTAATCTAGATATTGGACATTGCTATACTTCTCATTACTAAGAATTTGATATTCCATGTATGTGTACATTCCTTATGGAATTTCGCTAATCATGATATTATTATGAGTGTCAGTAGTTGCGTTTTGTCACAACGTCTATCTGATTCCATAGATGCTGATTTAGACCTAGGGTTGGTGATTAAGAATGATACCCAACACTTAGTCCATGGAGGGCATGATATGTGATAAGAGCTCTAGAGCTGTTCGGGAACCCGAATGAGGGGTGAACCTAAATGAGTGCTTTTAGGGGTAGCCAGGCCCTATTTGTTGATGCATCTATTTTGTTAGTATCTTATATCTTTTTGAATCATAATCTAATAATGCACTCTTTGGTTGTTAATATGCTTTGCAAGCCTATCATTGGATTCGATTTGGCATTTTGTGATATCTTGTGATATTTGGCAGCTGATTATTGTACAGGTTAAATCCCTATTATTTAATTTTTAAACTACTTACATCACTTGTTCAGACTGCTTTGGGATATGCCTTTTGGACCCATGGGTCATCTTTGTTGATCTATTTTCCTTTGTGATTGGCTATTGTTATATATCCTTGCGTTTGCCATTTGGTTGTATTTGTTACCTAAACTAACCCTATCCCATAGCAGAGTGAGAGGATTTACTTACTGAGCTAAGTTAGCTCACTCCTTATTTATAACAAATTTTTAGGTAACACCATATGGGAGGAAATGCAATGGGGAAACTAGTGGAGATAATGATGTGCTTGCGAGCAATAATGATGATATAAAATTCCAAGTCATAACATGAATAGGTATTCTGTAAGACTAATGTAAATATCAGTTATTGTGATATGGTGACACTAGAGATGATGTTAGACTTAATGGTGATTTATGATGATCAAAATTATATTTGGAGATATTCTGATTGATGGTTGTTAGAGTTCGATTTGTTATCAGATGAGTTGTATTGGTGTAGCTTCCACATTTAATTTAGTAAAAAAAGAAAAAAATTATCACTCTTGTGTAATTCATTTAACTTTGTACGGCCTGTCCGAGTGGCAGTGTTGGTCGTTGCTCCTAATCCGCATAGGGTGGGTTTTAGGTCGCAACACAACATGTATAAGCCCATAATACAATCCAGATAACCAATATGTATGTCATCTATCAATACAATTAATGCTCATATTTATGCTTCATAAATATGTTATGAAATGCTTTGTGATGTGATGCTTATACTTTTGATGTTCACAGGGCTCTTGTTAAGCTCATCCTAAACCTACGGGCTTACAAAATCAACACCCGAGGTGCCGTTCATGGGCTACTAACCCAATAGGACCAGGCAACCTCTTACGCGAGGTTTTGGCTCTACTGAAGGGAAAACTCTGTCCCAATCACAAGAGTTCTGGGTAATAAGGATGATTACAATCCATCTAAGAATATCCAATATGATCTCAATATATCTCCGTGCAAAATGTAAAGCATCAAGCCCATATGTATAATCAGAGAATCCGTCCAACATCTCAAGGAATAAATGACAGAACCTAGGCATCATAGTACACATATACATGATAAGTGGCATAATGGAACATCTATGACGGTCAAACTATAAATATCCCATGAGGAGTATGTCATAATAGTTAATCAATAAGTAATTGTAAGGCAATACTACTTAAGTTATTCATGTTTAAGCAATAGACATCTTATCAGTTCATGATTTAACTTTGAAAACCTCCCTAACCCCTAATGTTTAGGTTTAATGTCAGTTCCATAAGTTTTCTAAGGTCAGTAATGTTGTAACCTATACATAAAGTGTCTGTTTTCTCCCAAGTAGATGCTAAAAATATATTCATGTACCTCAAGACCCTAAGGAGGTCCTATCCTAAGCATTTCGTATCATTTGGACCTTCGACTTCGATCCAAAAAGCCTAAAACCATAAGGATACACTCTTTCTAATTTATTAATTCCTTTAGATACATGTTTTATGTCCAGGAACATTATTGTAATTTTATGCCTGTAGGTGGGACCAACACCGTATCCTAATATTTTTTCACTGTATTTGGGACTAGAACGTCCAAAAAAAAAAAAAAAACTTGAACAAGATCTTTCCAAATTTTAATTAGCTTTTCCAAATGTCCTACCTAACATCAGGAAATGTTTTCGTCATTTTATAAAATTAGCAGGGACCATCTCCGGATCTACGGATATTCAAAAAGATCTTATATTTAAGTTTAGAGCACCCAAGAACTTTCAATATGCCCCCTTTTACATTTTTATTTAACCTTACTTTAATAAATTTTAAATGAGTTAACCTTATATCAATTAATCAAATTAATAGATTTCTCTTTAATTAATTGAGAAAGAGTCAAATTCCATTGATTATGTCCCAACAATTTTAACATTTTTTTAATTAATTAAAATTCTTAACTCTGATATAATTTAGCTAAAAGTTTGAACCTTTTTTTTTCTTTCAAAATTTTAAATCCTCTACTAATTCCTTCTAAAGCTTTAAATTCATTTCTAATATATATATATATATATTCAAATCTGTAATCCACCATAGTACTAACAACCCCACCATTTGTACCACATCCTAACAGGCCATCAAATTTAATAGAATACAAACTACAAGAGACTAGTCATCGTCTCTTTCTTGTTGTGTGGTGTAGGAGCAAGAAAACCCTATTTTATATATATACATATATATATATATATATATTGATATTGCACTTTCTGATCAGCGGGGGGTTTCACTCTTCGTCACTTGTCAAAAACTCAAAAAGAGATCAGAAGGCCATTGGGTTGGCTCCAATAGTAGCCGTTCCGATGATGAAGTTAGTAAAAATAAAAGAGAGACTAAACTTGAAAGAGAATAATTCACTATAATTGAAAAACGTACCTTAGGGTTGTATTTATAGGCTATGGATCCCTTAAGTTGATTCAGATTAGGAGTCGTAAAGATCGGGATTTGAAGATATTTGAAGGTGGCAGTTTCTGTATTGAACTCTAATTTCTGTAAAAATAGGGATCAGAGTATATTCGAGAATGGTAGTTTCCATGTCGCCTTTCATTTCCTTGTTCTAAGGTCGGTAGGGTAGGTAAGGTGGTGATCAGCTTGGTACCTCTTTAGATGCATACTCCGAGCTCACTACTCGAGAGGAAAGGTCTGTGCCATTCTACTCAAGGAGCCTGTTAGATCTGAATAGCTTTGTCACTTCCTGACCTGCACATAAAAGAGCTCAAACACTTGTTAGGTTTGGGTTGGGCTGTCATTTTATGGTACATCAGTTACTCCCTCCCAAGCCTTAGTTCTGTAGGACCTATGCAGAATTGTCGTTAGGGTTTCTGAAGGGTCAAGTGTATTCTCATTAATGCGCCATTCCATATTCTAAAAAGATAGTTGTTAATAGAGCAGTTACAGCGTAATCATTACTTGAGCTGCCGATTCGGTAATTGAGGTTATCATTATCCAACCATCGTTTGCAATTTGGGGCATTAAATGATGCCCTTAGAGTTTTTATAAATAGTTCGTATCTCCCCTTTTGATTCCTTTACAAAATCTACGTTATTTCGAAGCTTTGAGAGAGAGAAAAAATTTCAGTGCGATTTTTGGTGTACCAGAGAGCTTCATTCAACCTCTATTTTTTGGTCGGCGAGCAATAACATTCACTTCCTTCTTTGTTACTCCTTTTGTTAATCTTTTATTATTTTTCTTCATTTTCCTCTTAGTATTTTCATTTCCATCTTACTATTTTTCACCGTAATGTCATCCTCCGACACAAATTTTGGTAGTGTAGGAAACAAGGAACTTGTAGAAGTGGGTAGTGATAGGGTACTTTCGTTTGAGGAAATGACTGATTCCTCAAACAGCGATTCTGAGGTGCTGCTTTTTGAAGCGCACCTCGAATTCACATCAGGCCGATCTCAGAGGAAGGATGGTGAGAGTGCTATGATTGAGGGCATACTAGATGCCCTCAAGATGTACTTTGATTTTCCTAAAAATGTGGTCTGTAGAGTCCCTAAAAAACTAGATCACCTTTCAGACATTATGAGGGGGGAAATCTGCGCTTACCTCGAATGGTTTGAGGTCGGTGTGCGATTCCCTTTACACCCCCTCTTAAACGAATTCTTCTATTGGCTTAAGATCTTCCTTGCCGAGCTGAATATCAATAGTTGGAGGTAGCTTATGGCCTTCTTAATGTTAGGCCATAAAAATAGGGTTGAGGTGGATCAAGACCTCATACGGAGCAACATGGATATAAAGTACCTCAGGTCAGAGGGACTGTACTATATATATCCTTCGATAAGAGGTTTAAGCCTCTAACCTTGGTACCCAGTTCGAACAAGATGTGGAAGAAGTAGTATTTCTTCGTCAACGGAGGCTGGGAACATGAAGATTATGAATACTGGAAGAGTTTTTTCCTTCGGCACACCGGCTTCAAGGGTGAGCTTACAGACCTTTGGTTATTAGCTTTTTCACTTCTTTTTATTTCTTTTGACTCTGCATTGTTTTCTGTTCCGTATTACAGATAAGAAGGCTTGGAGGAAGTTAGTCTTCACTCTAGAGCTCTAGGAGAAGTACCGCCAACTTCTGCACCCTTCAGATCGACCTCACGACAGAGTCTTAACCCTCTAGAACTTTATGAAGGCTAATTTGGTGAAGAGCAAGTCGGCTGCCCTAAAGAAGTCCGTGCTATTGAGTTGGACACCAGGCCCAAAGAAGACTGGGAAGGCCTCTAGTCATGCGGTCCCTCCCCCTTCTCAGAAGAAGATGAGGACTGAAGTATGAGCCTCCAGCTCTCCAAAGCGCACGGTCTTTGAAGAGCTGGCAACGCTAGTTGTTCATGGGGGGGTGCCGCCACCCGTTTGCAAGTTCGGCCCCCTACAGCAAGGAAAAGCTGGGCTCGGTCCCTGCTAGCATCATTTCAGCTGAGAATGGAGAGGCCACCATCAAGAGGGCCTACGAAGAGGCATAGGTTTCTGCCTCCGAATGTTTCAAAGGCGTGAAACCCTGTCGAATTTTTAGAGACCTTCTGGTCTCCCATATGAGGGTAAGGACTTCTCAACTTAGAAAAATTTTTGTTTATTTTAATTTTTTTTTGTTACTTTCATTCTGACCATCTTATATTTTTGTAGGCCATCCATGCCACGGCCATAATAATGGACTTTCCAAATGAGTCTGAGAGGGAAGACAAACTCCAAACCGAGCTGGATGAAGCTCGACTCCAGCTCGGGACTGCTCGTTTTGCCTCCCACTCCTTCAAGGAGAAATTTAAGGAGGCCTTAAATAATGTGGCCGTTCTAGAGTCATAGAAGGATGCATTGGTTTTCGAACTAGAGGCCCTGAAGAAGTAGAAGGAAGAAGTGGAGGTGGCAGCAACTCTGAAGCTGGCCTCCACCGTCCAAGCTGCAAAGGAGGCGGCTAAAGAGGAAACTGAGAAAATGCTTAAAGAAGAGCTGAACCAGTTGGGCGGCGAGTTCGTGGATCATGGGTACAAGCTGTTCCACAAGAAGATCTAGAAGCTTTACATCGACCTTGACATTTTTAGAGTGGATGAGGTGCAGCTAGATGATCTAGAGCTGACTCCCTCGGAGGCCGCCCCAGCTGAGCCTGTCGAAGAAGCCGCCTCTGTCACTGAAGACGCGTCATTAGGGTGTTTTTCTTTTATTTTATTTTGTAGTTTTTTTTGTACAATTGTACTCTTCCGCCATTCCGAGCGTATTAATAAAAGATTTTTATTTATCTCAATCTCCTGTGTATTTATACCCGACACATCTGTATTCAAAACATAATCTTTAGGCCTAAAAAGCTTGCATAATTAAGTCAAGACAAAGTCACCAAACCTGAATAATTTTAATTGAATTACTGTGAAGATTTTAGACCTAAAATTCTTACAGTTTAAGTCAAGATGAAATATTCGGACCTGAAATATGACTGAGTCACGATGAACCTTCAGACCTGAAATACTTGTAGTCAAATCAATGTTAAAACTTAAGATCTAAAAAATTTGCAATTAAATCAAGATAAAATACTCAGACCTGGAATACTTGTAGTTAAGTCATGATATAATACTCAGACCTAGAATTCTTGCAGTTAAGTCAAGATAAAATACTCATAGCTGAAATTCTTGCAGTTAAGTCAAGACATAATACTTAGACCTGAAATACTTGTAGTTAAGTCAAGACATAATATTCAAACCTGGAATACTTGCAGTTAAGTCAAGATATAATACTCAGACCTAGAATACTTGCCGTTAAGTCAAGATATAATACTCAGACCTAAAATACTTGTAGTTAAGTCAAAACATAATACTCAAAACTAAAATACTTGCAGTTAAGTCAAGACATAATATTCAAACCTAAAATACTTGCAATTAAGTCAAGAAATAATATTCAGACCTAAATTGAGGTGATATCTTCAGACCTGAATTGCTTGCAGCTAAGTCAATATCAAACCTGAAATACTTAATAATTGAGATGACCGAAAGAAAGGATTAGACCTGAGGGTCTGTACATTAGATGGACCAAGCCTAAAGCATTTGTAGTGAATACAAGGCTTTAGGAGTCATTAAAACGGACTAGACCTGGGGCCTGTGCATTACAATGGACGAGACTTGGGGGTCTGTGCATTGAGATGGACTAGACTTAGGGGTCTGTGCATTGAGGTGGACCAAGCCTATAACACTTGTAATGGATACAAGGCTTATAGGGGTCATTAAAATGGACCAGAACTGGGGTCTGTGCATTGAGGTGGACTAAGCCTATAACACTTGTAATAGATATAAGGCTAATAAGGGTCGTTAAAATGGACCAGACCTGGGGGTCTATGCATTGAGATGGACCAAACATATAGCACTTGTAATGGATACAAGGCTTATAGGGGTCATTAAAACGGACCAGACTTGGGGCTCTATGCATTGAGATGGACCAGACCTAGGGGTCTGTGCATTGAGGTGGACCAAGCCTATGGCATTTGTAATGGATACAAGGCTTATAGGGGTCATTAAAATGGAACAGACCTGAGGTTTGTGCATTGAATTTAGAACAGTGGGAAAAAAAGATTTTTTATTGATAATATTTTCGTAAGTGTTCAACGTTCCAGGACCTGGGTATAGGCTTTTCGATTACATCCTCCAACCAGTAGGTTGTTGGCCTAGTGATCTTGGGAACCCTGTAGGGCCCCTCCTAATTGGGGGAGAGTTTTCCCATGGTAAGATCTTTAGTGTTCGGAAATAACCTTCTTAGGACGAGAACCCTGAGCTGGAAGTTAGCGGGTCTTAACCCTTGACTGACTTTATTGGCCATTCTATGCTGATATGCTTCAGTCTTGATCCTGGCCTGCTCTCATCTTTCTTCGAGCATATCAAGATTTTCTACAAGCTGATGGTCATTGGTTTCTTGGTCAAAGGCATCCGTCCTTAGGGTTGGCATGCCGATCTCGATGGGAATGAGCGCCTCGACACCGTATGCAAGTGAGAACGGTGTCTCTATGGTCGGTGTTCTTCTGGTGGTTCAGTAGGTCCAGAGTACTCTGAGGAGTTCTTCAACCCACCTTCCTTTGGCCTGTTCCAACCTTTTTTTAATAACATCAAGAATTATGCGGTTGGTGACCTCTACTTGCCCGTTAGCCTAGGGATACCCTGGCGATGAGAAATGGTGACTGATGTGCAAGTCTTCACAGAACTTCCCGAACACCTTTTCAGCAAACTACATTCCATTTTTAAAGATGATGACACAGGGTATACCGAACCTTCAGACTATGTTTTTCCATGTAAAGTTCTTTACCTATGCTTCGGTAACGTGATTCAAAGGCTCAACTTCTACCCATTTAGAGAAATGATCTGTGGCGATGAATAGGTATCTTCTGTTTTATGGGGCCTTAGGCAATGGTCCCACAATGTCCATCCTCCATTGAGCGAAAGGCCAAGGACTGGCAATAGAGATGAGCTTGTGATGGGATTAGTGCTGGTATGAGGCAAAACATTGGCACTTGTCACACTTTTGAATGTATTCTTTGGCCTACTTCATCATGCCTGGCTAATAATAACCCTGAGTCAAAGCTCGGTGGGCTTATGGTCCTGCAGTCGTTATAGTTTTCGCAAATTTCTTCATATATCTCGGCTAAGACATATTGGGACTCCTCTGGGGATAAGCACCTTAGGAGGGGTTGAGTGTAGGATCTTCGATAGAGTTTTTCATTTAGAATCAGATACCGAGCTACCCTGATCTGATTCCTTTGGGCCTGGTTCTTATCTTTTGGAAGTAGGCCCTTTTTTATATACTGGATGATGGAAGTCATCTAGCTCTCTGTTTGTTTCGAGATTTGGGAAGATTGTACTTCCTCGATGCTTGGCTTCAATTGGTAAGAAACCCTCACTGTTGAATCTCTTTCTAACTTGAGATGAGAGGCCAAGTTTGCTAAGGCATCAGCTCTGGAGTTCTGGCCTCTTTCAACTTTCAGATTGGTGAATTTTTTAAGGGAAGTTTTAGCAAGTCCACCAGCTCTGAATATTAAACCATTCTATTATCCTTGGAAGAAAACTACCCTAAGACTTGGCTTACCACCAGTTGGGAGTCTAAAAATGCTTCAAGGTTCCGAGCTTCGCATTCTAGGGCCAGCTTTATGCCGAGGACGAGTGCTTCGTACTCGACTTCGCTGTTGGAAGCTTTGAACCCTAAGCTAACTGCCTTTTTTGTTATGAATCCATCTAGGGGATTGGAGTACGATGCCCACTCCTGAACCCTTGTCGGTGGATGATCCGTTAGTGTAAAATCCCCATACTACATCGTCCATGTTGACTTGAGCTTTATCATGTAGTGTTGGAGTGAGTTCTGTGACAAAATTCGCCAATGCCTGCACTTTAATAGAGGTTCGTGGAACGTAGGATATGTCAAATTCCCCTAGTTCCACAGACCACCTGACCAGTCATTTCGAGACTTTAGGCTTGTGCAGAATTGACTTCAGAGGGTAGGATGTAGGGACTTCAATAGGATGCACATTAAAATAGGGCCTGAGCTTTCGAGTGGACATCACCAGGGCGAAAAGCTAACTTTTTAACTTTGGAATATCTCTTCTCGGTATCCAGGAGTGCTTTGTTGACGTAGAAAACCAGCCTTTGAATACCTTTGTCTTTTTTTGACCAATGTCGAGCGGACGAAATTTTCTGATACTAGAAGGTACAAAAGTAGATTTTCCCTTTGTATTGGTTTGGAAAGGAGCTCGGGGGAGGCCATATATTGTTTTAACTCTTGGAAGGCCTTTTCGCATTCAGGGGTCCATTCAAGGGCCTTACTCCCCCTCAGAGCTTTGAAAAATGGGAGGTATCGATCTGTAGATCTGGAAATGAATCAATTCAAAGTTTCTATCTTTCTATTCAGGCCCTAGATGTCTTTTTTGGTTTTTGGTGACTCTAGCTCGATCAAAGCTTTAATTTGTGAGGGGTTTGCCTCAATTCCCCTCTAAGAGACCAAAAAACCCAAGACCTTCCCTTTGGTGATCCCAAAGGTACACTTTGAGGGATTTAGATTCATCTTATGCTACTTCAGGTTGTTGAACATTTGGCTCAAGTGATGGATATGATCGTTCTTCTTCATGCTTTTGACCATCATGTTATCTATGTACACCTCCATTGTGCTACCAATTAAAGAGCTAAACATTTTGTTCACCAACCGTTGGTATATGGCTCCATCATTCTTTAGACCGAACGACATCACTCTATAGTAATAAAGACCTTGTTCGGACATGAAGGCTATCTTTTCCTGGTCTGGAGGGTATATCTGAATCTGGTTGTACCTTGAATATACGTTTATAAAGCTCATGAGCTCATGCCCTACGGTTGCATCAACTAACTAATCGATCCTTGGAAAGGGATAGTTGTCCTTAAGATAGGCTTTGTTGAGGTCTGTGTAGTCAACACAAACCAGCCATTTGCCATTATTCTTCTTGGCAAGGACTGTATTGGTGAGCCACTCGGGGTAGAACACCTCTTTTATCATTCTGGCGTCTAACAGCCTCTGGACTTTAGAAGCAAAAGTTCTCATCTTCTGTCTCATTGGAGGGTAGTCAGGGTCAATCATTAGCTTATGGAGAGATGAAATTAGAGTCTATCCCTTTCATGTCCTTAGTTTCCTACTTGAAGACTGACAGATTGGCTTTCAAGAATTCAAGAATCTCTTTCTGCTCGAAGGGGGATAGATCTGAGCCGATCTGTAAATAGTGCTCTCCCCCTTCAGAGCTCACCAGCACCTTGGCATATTCCTGCATTGGTTTGGCCATGTTGTCCCATCCCCTAGGGCTTAACGGCTCCTCGATTTCGGAGGGGCACTCCTCCGTCTTATGAAGTTTAGAAAGTGCAGGACTTCCTTTTGTCAAGAAGATTATTGCTGTAATTGTTATTTGAAGGCCTTTTCCTTCAGTGCGAGATCATGGGACTCTCGGGCAATTGGCTGACAGCCCTTGATGGTGTAGACCTTGTCATTCTAGACATACTTCAGGCACTGATGGAGGGTTGAGGTGACTACTCCCATCTAATGGAGCCAAGGTTTTCCGATGATGATGTTGTAGGGGAACTTGGAGTCTAGGACCATGTATTCAAAAATCAATGTCTTTTGAGCGTCCTCTTCTCCCACTATGGTCGGGAGGTCTATCTTGCCCAGCGGAGTGATAAGATTCCCATTGAATCTCGCCATTAAAGTGGTGGTGGCCTTGATGTCATTAGTGCTGAGCTTCATGTGGTGAAAGGGCTCATAGAACAACACGTTGGTGGAACTTTCTATGTCCACCAGAACCCTCATGATCTTAAAATTTTCAATCTTGAGTGAGATGACGAAGGTGTCACTATAGGGGCAGTGTACCCCAACGAGATCCAGCTCCGAGAACTGGATTTGCGATGTAGGCCTTAGCCTTTTCTCAATGGTAGAGATCTAACGGATGCTGGGTTCTGCCCTTGCCTCCTGAGCGTAATGCTTCTTGGCTTGGTTGGATATCCTTGTCATTGCGTTGTTGACATGGAGGACGAAGATGACCTGATTATTCTGGCGCGGCTGTTCATTCTGAGCCTCCCTTGGTTTAAGCCTCTACTCTTGTCTCCTTTGTTGTGGCCTATCATTACAGGGGTTTTGCCTCCCGTCCAAATAGACGAACTCCCGTAGACGCCCTCTTCTGATAAGTTTCTTAATCTCATGTTTGAAAGCTCTGCATTCATTGGTGTTATGCCCATGGACTTTGTGGAAGTCGTAGTATTTGCTCTGATCCCTAGAAGTTGGGACTACTCTTCAACGGTTCTGGCCACCGCAAGTCCTCACGTGTCTATAGCTATTGGAGTATGTAAGTAAGGGAGGCATTTAGAGGTGTGAATGTTTTGTACCTTTCAGAGTTAGGATTGCTTTGAGCTCTGGGTGTCGTCTTCTTATCAGGACTTCTGACATTTTTCTTGGTTGCATTGGAATCCCTCTTCTAGGTATGGTCGTCCTTCTGAGCCTACTCTTTAGCCTTTCAGAAAGACATCTTCGTATCTTCTAGGTTTATATACTTTTGTGCTCGCTCCATAAGCACTGTCATGTCAATGGGGAAATTGTTTATCAAGAAGTCCTGAAAGCTTCCAAGCCCTAAGCTAGAAGTAAGGGCTGCCACAAGGAAGCTTGGACTGCAATTTGTTATCTCTGTCAGTTCGATATTGAATCGAGTGATGTACTCTCGAAGCGACTCCCCCTTGGCCTGCTTTATGGTGAGCAAGAATTTTGGACCCCTTCTCAACTTCCTGCTAGTCCGAAATCGATCAAGGAACTGTCTGCTGAGCTTATAGAAGTTGATGATCGACTCTTAAGGAAGACTGTGGAACCACTTTAGGGCGGTACCCTTGAGGCTCGTTACGAAGGTACGGCACATGAAGGCATTGGTTGTCCTATGCAGAGCCATCATCTACTAGTAGTGGGAGAGGTGGTCCCCAGGGTCCTTAGACCCGTCATACAGAGTGAACTTTGGGATGAAAAATTTTTTGGCCGCTCCTCCGCCATTATGGTAGGAGTGAACGGTGTGGTAAACCTTCCGAGCAGCTTTGCTAGTTCATCTTGCGCTAGAGGGACATGGGTCCCTTTGGAGAAGATGGTTTGCTCCATAAAGTCTGCTATTTCGTCCACCCTTTGAGGGACTCTGGGCAGAACTGGCTGTTGTTGGCCTTGTCTTATAGCCTCAGTCCCAATATGTAGAGGATGATTTTGCCCAATGGCAGTAGGGGGACGTTACCCTCCTTGGATTGGGGGACTGGTGTTGGTAGAGGCTGAAACTTTGGCAGCGCTAGACTAGCCCCCAAAGTTGTTGGAGTTGGAATCCTTGTCCTGTTTTGGTAATGGACAACGAGATGAAAAACATACCCTAGTGCGGTTGACGGCTGGGGGTCACCCCCTATGTGAGTGGTACCATGAGGGTGTACCGACTGCACGTTGAGGGGTCTCCACATTAGGAGGTCCTCTGCCTGTGGTGGAGGCAGGTCGAACCCCTTCATTAGCAGTGCTTGCAAGAGGGTGGGTGGGATTGCGTTGCTGGTTTTGGGCGATAAAGGCCAAGGCCTAGGACATGGCAATGAGCTGCTCTTGTATCAGATCAGACTGATGTTGGATCCGATCAAGCTGCTACTGTACATGATTAGAAGTTTGCCCTCTTCTTTTTCCAATAGAGGGCTGGTTTCGGGGGTTTTGAGAACTTTTTCTTGGATGAAGATTGAGAGCTATAGTTTCTCAAAGACAGAAGAACTTTTTTTGACGAAAGAAGTTTAGTAGGGACAATTTTCGTTTCCACAAACGGCGCCAAACTAATTAATGTTGTACTTTCTAATCAGTGGGGGGTTCCACTTTTCATTGCCTGTCAAGAACTCAAAAAGAGATCAGAGGGCCACCAGGTTAGTTCCGGTGGTAGCCGCTCCGATGATAAAGTTAATAAAAACGAAAGAGAGACTAAACTTGAAAGAGAATAATTCACTGTAATTGAAAAAAGTACCTTAGGGTTGTATTTATAGGCTATGGATCCACTAAATTGATTTGGATTAGGAGTCGTAAAGATAGGGATCTGAAGATGTTAGTTTCCGTATTGAACTCTGATCTTCGTAAAAGTAGGGATCGGAGTATATCCGAGAATGGCAGTTTCCATGTAGCCTTCCGTTTTCTTTTCTGAGGTCGGTAGGGTAGGCAAGGCGGTGATCAGGTCGGTACCTCTTTAGACACATACTCCGAGCTCACTGCTCGGGAGGGAAGGTCCGTGCCTTTCTGCTCAAGGAGCACCTGTCAGATCTGAATAACTTTGTCACTTTCTAACCTGCACATAAAAGAGCTTAGACACGTGTTAGGTTTGGGTTGGACTGTCATTTTATGGTACATCATATATATATATATATATATTTATTTATTTATTTTTCAAAGGTTTGGTTCAGCAGCCACCTTTAGTAACTAGAATGCTAATTATTTATTTATTTTTCCTCCTTTGTGGTAAAACCAAATCAACCCATTTTCCATTTTGAACATTTTCTCCAATTTTATTCTTTGTTTATGTTTTTGAATATCACAAGGTTACCTTCATTCAGGTCATATACACACTAAATCATAACGACACATACACGCACACGCATAGAAATATGAGTTTTACTATGAACCGACACCTCTCTTACTTACTTTTTATTTTATTATTTTTGTTTTATCCTAAATTACTTATAGCATCTCCAAAATATTTCATAGTAGATTAATTTCATTTAGCTTGTTAAAGAATCTCATTGACAACCCAAAATCTAGATAAAATGTTTGGTGAACAAGACACATACCTATAGCCTTACAGAAACGGGAGGCTCAAAGTGAGTCTTGTTCACCTTGTCAAAAACGCATGCACACACAATGGCGCACACACTTACACATACCCACATGCATGTAGTCTCACATTAGCTTATTGGGTTCCTTCACACGACATTTCTTCTTGCATTAAATACCATGGAATCACCATATATATATACTCTGATATACACATATCAGCCACTACTTGGTCATTCTCCATCTTCTCCTTGTCCACTCTGTGTGTGTGTGTGTGGTCACAAACACACACTCCCACACGCACACCTGTTTCACACATTCACTGGTATGCACACACTATGTTTACACATTATTTCCTTCTCACCTACACACACATGTACACGTATATACACATAAATATCTCACACACTCTCTTCTTCTTCTTTTCTCTTTTCCTTTTTGGTCAGGACACCCACAAAACACATATGTATACATCTATATGCACACACCCACGTATGTTTGTTGGGAGAGAGAGAGAGAGAGAGAGAGAGTTTGAAAATTTTGGGGATGGTCAAATAAGAGGGAAAAAAGAGAAAAGAGGTGTGTGTCTTGATTTAGGTATTGTCACTATCAAGTGACTCGTCACTCACTCTCCCACACTAACTTTTCTCTCATATTGAATCTCAGTATTGAATTTCTTGTCGGCTCATAACAAGGTACCACATGACATTGTCTAGAAAATTGCACCAAACTTTCTTGGGAGACTTTACAAATTAAACGAGGTACTATGTGGCCATTTTCTCGCACACTCGCGCGCACGCATCTAAAGAGAAGCGATATCAGAATCACATCAAAGTTGACATGCTAATTAATTTAGACATATAAATTCCAAATATATCACCCCTCTCCAAATCTCAACGATAAGAATTTTATATTTATTTACATCTCGAATTTGACTGTGTGGTCTTGTGGCCTACATTTGTCCTGAATAAATTTCTAAATTATTTTTAAGCCTCACAATATCACATTAATAACTAGTAACTCATTCAAAAAAATTATTCAACTCATTTTCATTTAATTAATTATTTGTTTTTAATTCGGGCTAGAAAATTACCAATTGCTCTTTAGTAATTTTTCGGATCTTTACAGTGCAACACATGTAGTCACATGTATATGATGTGACTATTTAATTTTAACTAAAAAATTAAAATTAAATAAAATTAAAAAACACATGTGTAATGTATATGTAACAGATTGTGGTAATGACACATAAACAGGTAAGAGGAGAAGGTTCCTCCTACCTAGTGTAGAGTCAAACATTATCTTTTAAGAAAACTAATTAATCTCATTTCACAATGATTAAAAGATTCTCATTGAGTTGAGCGAATGATAATTCAAACTAATCTCATTTCACAATAATTCGAAATTTTCATAACAAAGTACCTCAAGTATTTCAAACTAGACTCTTGTTTTAGGATATTCTGAAAAGAAAAAAGAATTCTTAAATTAGGACAGATAAATGCAATAAACAAAACATAATTACTAATTAGAATCCCAAGTAATTTTTTTTATCAGCAAAAAAATGATTTTATTGATGAAAAAAAAGTGTACAACATATACAATCCACATATCAATAAAGGTCTTATTGCAGAAAGTATCAAGGACACCAAGTTTTATCTCAGTAAAGTTGACACCAAATAAAAGTCTAATCATTTACCAGCACCAAACAGAAAGAGGATTACGTAACTTAAATAAGGAAATCCCCAAACAAACATCAATTAAAAGCTCCATATCAAACAAAGCTTATGACACACAAAGCAAAGTAATTACAGAGACTCCAATCCCATTTTCAACTACACTCACCATACTTTTACAAGAGTCTGCTGCCAACTGTGCAACTACCGAGACTCTGGGCCGTAATAATACTCCAATCCCTTTTTCTTATAAATTTTTATAAAGAAAAAATTTGTTTATAAAAATTTATAAAAAATTGACTCGATGGTTTCTCATTGGATATCAAATAAAACTTAATTTGATGACTCTTTGATTCAAAATAATATTAGCAAAATATACGTTATCATTCATGGATGCTGTATATAATTAGGATGTGGCAACCAAATTATCATTCATGAGTTGAAATTGATGATACAACCCCACTCACAAGTATGAGGCAGTTAGATAAGTTTATTCACATTGTAGAACGGAAAACTAATTACATTGGCAACCATTAATGTTTGAGAAAATTATCATTGATGGTACGTAATAGTGCATATTAAGGAAATGCTAAATTTAACTATTTTTTTCACTCCAAAACATAATGGGGTGGAACTGAGGGTGGAACTGACTATGTAGTGGATAGGACTAGGATCCTCTCCATACACTTTTTCTTCGATTTCCCTCAATATGACCTTGGATATACATGTCGCATTATGCACCTACTATTAAATAAGTAAACAGTACATGATGTAGATGCATCCTCTATGAGAAAAAAATTATATTTGACTCTACTTAAAAATTTCCTCTAAGTATTACGTTGTAACGTAGCGGAAGCTTGTGAAGAAATAGGACACCGCCTGTTTCTTAGAAAATCGTCCGAATCCACGAACAAAGTAACACACTTGAATCCACGAGCACAGAAAATAAGATCTTACAAAGAGAATATTTTTATTGAATGAAAGTTAACCTTATAATGAAAATAATAGCCTTTATATAGGCAGCAAACCCTAATTCGACTAAGACTAGCAAAGCAATAATTAAAATAAAAAAAAATACGAAAAATTCTAAAAATAGAAAAGTTTTAATTAAAAGCATAAATCAAAAACCCTAAACTTAAGCAGTAATCTGTCAAAAGGACGACTCCAAACGACATTTGTAACTCCCCGAACTCAAACAACACATTATTACCATAAATAGCAAAAACGTGTTTTTGAAAGCCAAAACGAAAAATTTTTCCCAAAAAGCGGCATACATCATGGCAAAGCGATGAGTATTGATCAACACATCGTTTCTAAAACACCCACGGAATTTCACACCATTCTGACTATTCTGGCATCGCACGCAATTCCGTGCTAAGAATTGGATTCTTCCACAACCTATTCTACATCATGTTGGCAATATATTCTAAAAGTCTTAATCTTGAGTCTGTAATGATTAGGCTAAGATGAGTCTTGTTGCTAGTCAATCCAATCATTGAAGATTTGAAGGATTCAGATTGAATTACAACCTCGTATTTTTAAAGATAAAGTAATTTCAATAACAACTTGAAGACTTTAGATTTACAGCATCAAGAAAAACATAAACACACACACACACACACACACACAAAAATACATTGCTTACATAGGATGAGTATGTGTTTAATCTTTAATATTTGTATAATTCTCACAGAATCTTTCATTTTATGCTACTTACACCCAAGGTACATTTTAGTAGTGACTATAGGATAGAGAGACCTTAAAATATTGACCTTAGGTTCTTGATAATAAGTTTCTATGTCACTTAGTAATGGTTTATAAAAAATAAAACTTGACTTGTTCAAACATGAGTGTAGCTCGTTCGAACGAGATGGCCCATTTGAATGTTAGTGGTACCATCCGAATGCAAATTCTAAAAGGAAGAATCTAACTGGCTTATTAATACAAATTTCAATAGGGTTAGTGGTTCCCTATATATATTATGTTGCATGCATTAGTTAGGTAACAAATTGCATATGCAAGAGTACACATAAGACACTATAGAATCCTTCAAGTGAATTTTCGTGCTCCCATGAGTGGTCCCTTTCACTAAGGTATTTTAAGTTATACTAAGAGAAAAGCTTACGATACACTTTTCGATTAGTGCATGTATACTCAGTTGCACACCGGTGGAGCGGATTTGTGAAAGTGGAATGCTATTAGTACGAGGTATTGCTATTGTAAAAGAACAAGGCTAATAAAGGCAATAAGGAGACAAGAGCCAAACATGGAATATAAAAAGATTAATTGGCTAGCAGTAATTTGCATATGTTAATTATCAAAGTTGTCAATTTACTATCTACAAATTATATTATAGTAAATTTTTTCTTAGTAGTTGTGGGTTTTTACTATCTTATAAGGGTTGTTTCCACGTTTCTCTAGTATCTCTCTTGTGTACTTTATTTTGCACTTTACTTTGTTATTACACAACTCAATATTTGAGAACTTAATCATATTTAATTAATTGAGAATCTTACTTAATTTTTTAGATCACTTGGTTAAACCATTTAAGCTCAAAGATTCCTCTTTAGTTAACCAGAGGTAACTAACTAAAGAAATAATTTTGGGCTATATATGTAATTCCAAGAAATATTTAATTAATATTTATTATCTTATCCGCGCCTCAATTGGTATTAGAGAAGGTATAAAGAAATCTTAATTTGATACCTAAAATAATTCTGGCATTAGAAAAATTTATAAATCATGATCCAACCTTTAATGGATCTAATTACGCTTATTAGAAAACTCGAATGAAAGTTTTCTTACAATTCTTAGATGAACAGGTATGGATGTTTATAGAGGATGGTGAAGATCACCTAATGAAGAAAAAGATGGCGTTAGGACATTAAGCCTAAGTTTTCTTGGAATATGACGAAACTCTCAACTACAAACTATAACACTAATTAGGTTGCGTTTGGATAGTGATTTAGTTATGATTTTTTGAAAAAAAATTTTAAAATGTGTTTCAGAATTTTATAATTAATTTTTTAAAAATTGTGAAAATGTGTTTGGTTATGTTAATTAGAATTCAATTTCTGAATTAAAAATTATGAAAATGCGTTTGGATGTGGTAATTTTAAAGCAGATTTTTTTTCATTTTCCTTTACTTCTTTTTTAAATTTCTTGTAAACCAATAGTGTGTAGAGAGAGAAAATTAGGGTTTGTGAAGAAAGATGCACGAACTTACTATGCCCTCAATGGGGCCTCCATTGAGGCTTGAAATCGATCCTCAAATAGCTTCGATTGTGCAAATTGTAGGGTCTGAATCGGAGAGAAAAATGGACGTGTTGGGAGGTTAGAGTGAGAAAGGAGAGAAAATGAGGTGTTGTAGAGAAAGATAAAAAAACCATTGTTTGAGGATCGGCGAGCGCTGAGAACGCTTTCTAAAGCATTGGAAGGGCACCTGTTGAAGCCACTAGCCTTTCCATCTCTTGTTGTTCCGCTGGAACCTGCTCCATCAAAGATGATGCCCCTATTTCTCGTTTCTGTCTCCTACTATTTCTTGATTTTTCTTTTCTTTTCTTTTCCTCACAAATGGATGATCTGTAAAAAGGAGTCAAATAAATCAAATTTTTTAAAATACACCCAAATATTCCAATAATAATAGTTATTCCATTTATGTTAACTTTAAAATTCAAACCCAAAAACCCTTCTTGCCGCCGTTTTCATCTATGTTCCCTTTACTCTCTCTCTCTCTCGTCTTCATTTTCTGATATTTTTTTATGCGTTTTGATTTTTAAAAACTTTTGAGACTACATTGGAATACTTTTCAGAGTTGTATTGGGAGTAAAATTTGGAGTTGGTATCCAAACGGCTTTTTCATTTTTGAGAATGAGTGAAATATGTTTTGAGTTATATCCAAACAGGCCCTAAAGCTCTCAAATCTATATTTTCTACAGTAACTCGAAGTGAGTTTCAAAGGAGCGCAGTGTGTACAGTTGTTAAAGAAGCTTGTGAGGTTTTACAAATAACTTACGAAGGTACAAACACAATTAAAAATACTAATTTATAGTTCCTCATAACTCAATTTGAAACCATTTAGAATGTAAGAATAAGAAACGTGAGGCAAAGTTTAGGCTAATAAATTAAGAATAAAATTAATTATGTATTCCATAAAGTTAACGTAGATAGCTCTAAATTATTTTTTTAATTAATTCTCTCGAATTACTTAAATAGGAGTTATTGATCTTATGTAGTTGAATCAAGTGATCTAGAAGTTAATTTACATTCCTAATTAATTATATGACCAAGTTCTTAATATCCAAATATGTAATATATGAAGCATAAATTAAATAAAGGCGAGACAAAATTTACATGGGAAAAGTCCTCATGGGACAGAGAAACCTATTAGCTGCTAGAGAACAATCCACTAATAAACTAATCTAGGTAGAAGACACAAAATGAAAACTTTGATCATTAATTTTCCACACTACTTTGTGTAAATTAATGCTATTAGTTAACCTTGTTGTCCTCTCTATTTAGCTCATATCGACTAATTTACCATAGTAACACCTTATACCACTCACAATCTGCTTTAATAGATTCATTTTACCTAGTGTGTAACTCTTGTAGAGTGATTTAAAAGTGTGTCCTAAGATTCTCTCTTGGCAAAATTCACAAAAACCATTGTGAAAGGGATTATAGATGAATCTACCCACACGAATATAAATAAATTTCTCAAGGATTCTATATATATTGCTATTTGTGCTCTCTATCATGCAAATTATACTTTATGTATATATTTTTCATATCTATATTAATGAGCACAAATGTCACTCTTCTATAGATATATTATAACCCTATTGAAATTTAGATTAAAGTAGTCAATTAGATTATTACAATTTGCACACACATTTGGACGGATCTTACACATGTTTGGACGATTGGACGCATTCAGACAGTCTTAGTCAACGTTTAAATGATTTAGGTACCATTTTTGTAATTCGTTTCTAATTGAATTCAAATCAAACCAAACACCTAAATGTCAATTCTCAAATGCAATTGAGGGTTTTTCTAACCTATAATCATCACTAAAAAGTACCTAGGATATATGTAACATTAAATGTAAGCACTATGAAAACCACAAGTAAAAGACAAAATCCATACTCATGTTACCTTTGTAAACCTAATTAAGTTTATGAGTGCTGTGTGTTCTTATTCTTTTCTCGATAGATTAAATCTGAAGTCCTCACGTTGTTATAGAAATTATTTCACCGTTAGAAATATGAAACTATAATTTAGTTTGCTTCCCTCCCTTGAATCGATTACATGTGAATAAAGAAATGAGTCGACAACTTGTTTTAGGCAAATAACAAGCAAACCTGATTGCAACCCTTGGAGGATACAAGTATAGAAGGAATAATAAAGAAAATTGAAATTTACAATGCTTTGGTCCTAATTACATTCTAAACCCTTGACGTGGGTCAATAAAATAAAGAAAAATAATCTACAATAAACTAGAGAATACTGAATCCAAGAGCTAAGGTACAAGATGAGAAGGTGTTAGGCACCCATCGCACCCAGTCCAAATGAATTGGCCTCTAATGTTCATCCACACTAATTTTATTGCATTACATAAACAAAAGAAAGAGGGAAGAGAATAATAATGACTACAGGAATGAATAAAACAAAATAAATGACATAATAAAGAAAAGATAAAGCTTAAAATAAGGCCCTTTACGTGCTTTTATGAATAGTGATAGAAACCAACTAGTTGCCCCTCACCCCTCTCTATGAGAAAAAGACGCGAGGAGGTAACGGGTTAACACCCATCACTCACTTTTTTTAAAAGAGAATAAAAGATGGTGACTTGGGTAAGAAAAGGTGTGGAGAAGAACATAAAAAGTAAATAAGACAAAATAATAATATAAGCAAAGAGAAGATTAATAAATAGACTCGAGCTCGAAGGCATCCTACGTATCCGTTTGGAATTAGACCCAACGCAGTTCTCTAATTCAATTGCTTCTATTAAAAGTGATAGAATAAATTGAATTGGTTAAAACAAAAGAGAAGGGTTTAAGGAGCATACTTAATTATTTGCGGCTAATTAGGCAAGACTTTGACTTGTACTCCTTGACTTTGAATCATTAGTTTTGCAGAACTCTGACTTGTGTTGTGTAGATCTTTGACTTGTGTGGGAAAAAGTTTCAAAAAAGATAGATAGAAAAAATAATATATGTATATAGAGAGAAAATTAATGTAGCAGCACTCCACCTCCTAATTTTTCTATCCTTGGTTTTTGTGGCCAAGGAGTTTTATTTATAGGCAAATATAGAGGTTTCGATCCAAGGGTTCACAATAAATCCTACGGATGGAGAGCCTAGACTAAAATTTGGTGTGAAAGCAAACAAGATTCAAAAGTTTTCTATACACAAGAAAGGTAACTCCTTGGAGGCCACTAAAGAAACTCATTGGAACAAAGAAGGAATGATAAATGCAAGTTCTTCTACACAAAATAGACAATTTTCAATGAATGATAAATTCAAGTAAATTTCACCTATATTTACCAAATTGTCCCTAATTCGGTGGAGAATTTTGGGGTATGGGAATTGCCAAAATCTCACTAAGGCATAAAAATTCAAAATTGTCCCTAAGGGCTATAATTATTGAACTAATCCAATATGGGTAGAATGGTATGGAAATTATATGTATGCCCTCAAATGATCTCAAATGATCAATATGATATACTGGGGGTACAATTATGCCAAAATTATCAAAGTTCCTTTAACAGGAAAAAATAACATCAATATTACAAGAATACCCCTAGAAAGTAGGAAACCACTAGAATTTATTGAAGTGTTGTTAATAGTCAAAGATGTGTGTAATAACCAAAATACCCTCAAGGACCCTAATGTACCAAATTTCCTACATACTCTTAATGAGAAACATGACTAAAATGTCCTTAATGGAAAAAATGAATACAACGCCCTTAGTAGGCGAAATGACCAAAATGTCCTTAGTGGAAAAAATAATTGAATGTGTTGAGTGAGTGAAATGATTGAAATGTCCTTAGTGGGTGAAATGATTGAAATTCCCTTAGTGGAAGAAATGACCAAAATGTCATTAGTGGGAAAAATGATTGAAATGCCCTTAGTGGGCAAAATGACCATAATGTCTTTAATGAGCAAAATGACCAAAACGCCCTTGGTAGGAGAAATGAGAAATTACTAAAACACCCCTAGGTGTGAAATGTTGTAATAACTTCCCAAAGATAATAGAACGATACCTATATAATCAAGGTCCTTAAAATGAGGTGTCTACACTAGTCTTAGAATTGGTCACTTACTAATCTTTTTGGTTTATTTAAATTAATCCAAGGCCTCAACTTAACAAATGATTGGACTAAATGGCCACAATATCTTTTGGACATTTAAGTTCTATATTTAATTCCCAATTATGTTTACACTTTCGTTGGGATGAAGTTTTTCATCGGAAAAGTGTAAAATTTTACACTTTCGCTGATAGGAATTTTTATAATTTTTAGTGATTTTTTTTTTCAAATTTTCATATTCAATACGGATCTTGTTTGATAGATCTCAATGTTTAAAATCCAAATAATAATTTTGATTAAAAATAGATTTATAAATTTTAAGTTATTGGGTTTTTAAGTTTTGCAATACTTTTTTTGGGGTTGCTCCATATTTCATGGATTTTTGCTATAAAGGTATTTTTGGTACCCAAGAATTAAAAGACTTTATGGGTTAATATGTTTAGACTTGGACTAAATGATAATTTTGCTATTTTTCATGAACTATTAGGCCAACAACCCTAAATCATATTAGAACAGTTCAAGTGAAAATCATACTGATGATTAAGAATGGTAATGATATTGTTCTGATGATTTGAATAGGTTAGTTTCCTTAATCTAAGTCTTTGGATAATTGTCACATCCCACACCCTACCTTATGCAGATTAGGGATAATGATCGGCCAGTTAAGCACTTCGCCAATACACTATCCAATTTTTGGCATATTGATGTCATGTCTAACCAAAGGCCTCTTTACATATCCAAGTAGATTACATTCGGTCATATAAAATCATGCAGTAGAATTTAGATCTATAAAAGTTTTTTTGGTTTGAATGCAATTACATTTGGCATAACATAAGTAACATTACATCAAAGTTACAATAATATGAGCCCACATTACATTACACAAAAGTATGCGATTAGTTACATAAATTATTAACACTATTCACATTTTATTCTTACTCTAAGTTGTCACATCAATTTTCTATTTGTCCTTAGGCTGATATCTCTATGGTTGGGATACTAATTCTCTTATAGCTAGAGTCTCTACTTCTCATAACTTACTAGCATCTGATTCTGTAAATTTTTTAGTCATTTCTGAAAATATACAAGATAAAACCCTGTGAGCTTTCTGAAAAGCTCAAGAGTAATACAAGTCCCCTGTCATGGGTTTCTAGAAACCCCACTTTTATAAATAGTAGTTAAAAGAAGTTGTACTAAAAGCTACTGACATTCTTTAAACATAACATACAACTGAGAGTTTGCAAGATTATTTTCTAAAATCATGTAAGAGCTTATGCCAGATAGTTTTGCAAGATAAAACATCATATCATAGAATCTGTAGCTGAATAATACGCCAGTGATAAAATAATACATGTTAAAAACATTTATAAGCTTTGTCCCTTGGGACCATAGGTTGTTACATAGTAACTAGTAGTAATTTAGAGCTCATGACTTACATTGCCTACAATAAAGACTTACTAGAAGTCTATCAGCTCTTTATCCTCGGTAGGGTTCATGTTGACTAGCACTTTACCCCAACAGGGTTTATAAAAGTGACATGTAAAATGGCATTCAAAACATGCTTGCAAAATTTTCTTAAGCTGTCCATATCATATAAAATGTTTAAAGAGATGCTACTTAAAAGCACGTAATTCAAATATTAATTACAATATTCTGAAAACTGTCATGTAGTTAAAACATTTAGCATTTTAGTCTGAAACATGTCATAAAGCTGTAAAACAAAATTGCATTTCATGAAAATGTCTCCATTTCAAGGTTCAGGGTTACTCATCTATGGTCTAGAGTCCACAGTTACTTGCTTACTTGACTTACCTCTATATTCGTCTTGTCTCCATTCCTCTTTTAATGATCCTAAGTCACGGATCAGATTGCTTAATTAAGCTTTAAGGATAGTTTGGTAATTTTACCATTCTTATGTCGTGTCTTGAGTACCGAATTATCTTAAATGAAACTCATTTTTGGACTCGAATGCTCCTATAAACATTGGTATGGGTTCCTATATACTTTCTATATTTTTTTGGTAGCTTTATTATGTCTTGAGGACGTGTTCGTCATTTTTTAGTTTGTTCTGGTGTTCCATTTTTCCTTGAATGTACATTACCATTAGGTCTGAAATGTCGAAGCTACTTAATTTAGGCTTTTCCGGATCTTAATTAGCTATCCTGTAGCTTACTTTAGGTCTAGGGGCATTTTTATAATTTTACACTTTCAGGTGGAACCATCTTGGGGTACCCGGATGCTCAATTTGGCCTCACTATTAAGTCTAGAGTATCCAACAATGTTAAGTATATCTCTTTTTATATTTTCTTAGTTAGTCGGGTAGCCCATATATCATTAAGGGCAGTTTAAAAATTACACATTTCTACATATCTGTATTTTTAGTATCTCATTTGATAAAACGGACCCCACCATTGAGCTTGAAATGTTGAAAAACCTTAAGGTAAGTACCCTCGTAGTCATTGGTGTTCATTCAGGTATCCCAGTTAATACCTTAGGACACATTTAGAATTAGTCCAGTTTGTTCGTTCATATTATTTGGGATCTAATTTCCTAAATCGGATTCCGCCGTTGAGCCTAGAATGCCCAAAAATGTTGGGTTAGACTCTCTTGCATTTTAATTGCCCTTCATTTGGCCAATTTAGGCTTAAGTATATTTTAGTAATTTTTTCTAATTTTAAAAGGGCTTAAAATTAATTTTTAATTAATTTTTTCGGAATTTTTTTTATAATTTCCATAAAATTCTAGGGTCAGAATTCAACTTAAAGGAACTCCGGTTCAAATCGTCCGATCTAGAGGTTAAGCGACTAAATTGGTTTAGAACCGTTGTGAACCTACTAGTTTGGTTCAGTTCATCGAATCATGCTAACGTTAGTGTGGCGTCAACAAAATGGTGTCGTATCACTTTTAGGTTAATTTAATTTCGTGAATCAAAACAACGTCGCTCGACTTACTTGTTTAATCTCTTAGATGGGTACCGACCTGAAGTCCGACCCGAACCTGCAGACCTAAACCCGAGCAACATCGTCTTTTCTGTTCACTCGCCGGTCACCCTCTCTGGCGCCGATGACTAGATTCTGCAAAATTTTAGTTTTCAAACTCATTTTCCCATCATTTTTTAGCTACTTTTCATTCCTAATCGTATCTAATTACATCTTTGGATCAGTTAGGATCATTTCGATCCTTTGAATCAACACGAATGGGTTGGAATAGCCCTAGCTTAACTTTTCGGTGACTGATTTAGTCACATTTTTCTCTTTCATTTGGTCACCAACTTTGGTGATTCTTGGTTCGTTGTGATCCTCATTCCAGTATTTACAAACCTAGGGTGTCAAAACTGAGTTTAATTAAAGTTTTTCCAAGGGGACCGATTATCCTCTAGATCTACAAATCTCTGTTCCAAGCTTATTTTTAGCCAAATAATCTGATTCTTTTTGGGTTGAATTCTATTTTCATTGTAGTTTAAGACATGATTTATAAATTTAGGCTTTGTGCAAGTTGAATACTAGGTGATTTTCAAGCTTTTATCAATGGAGGTTCCCTTTTGGTTATGCCATTTTAAGGGTCCACAAGGTCAAATAAATAGTCTATGTCACATCTCCCAGACCCACCCTGTGCGGATTTGGGGCACGTGACAAAGGCCAGTTAGGCACCCATCGGGTTTTATCAGTTTTTTTTTTTTGAAAGCAAAACCCCGACGGTAATCCTAACCACAGGCCATTCCGATATAAATCCCAAGCATAATGCATTCGATATATATAATTTAAGCAGCAGAATTTTCACAAGAGAATGCATACATATATACTTGGCAGAGCATTCGGATACATCATAGTCAGTCCTATCTTAATCAAGATTACAAAACAGTTTCACCACAAAAGGTCATAATCTGTTCAGTTACACAAATAGTACAAAAATGGTATAGATTCACAAAAATGGGTTATCATTTTATCTGGGGGTCTCCAACATTTTCCCCCTAAGTTCTGGACCTGCTAAACCTGTCCATCTGAGAGTTCCCCTGAAATTATTAAAATAATGGAATGAGCTTTAAAAAGCCCAGTGAGTAACACAGATATCCAGGCAAGAGTTTCGAATTCAATCTTTGCTTAAATCACATGGTAATTAAATCAGTTTGGAATTAATAGTTCAATAAATCCAAGTCAAGTTCAATAGATCAAAACAGATAAACGGTTCAGGGTGCTAGCATATCAATCAGAAGTATAGTTAATCATTTGAGAAACTAAAAACCATGTCATCGGTGATAAAAGCATGCATTTAAAACAATTGCATTTAAAACATATGGTATTCGAAACAATTTAGCAGATCAAGGAGCAGTAACTAAACAGTGTCAGAAGTTACTCACCTTCAATATTTGAGTTTGAAGCTATGAACGGAGCCTTCCTCTTTTCTCCTTAAGCCTAAAACAATTTATAGAGATTTATCAACTCATGACCTTAGACTGAGTAAGTCTACCCTATGATGGGTTTCATGGAACTAACTTATAGTGGCTAGTTCATAGGTCTTACCTCTTAAGCATTTGGCTTAGGGTTTCAGTGTCTTCACACATTTATCGGTTCTGATTTTCATAATATAGACCCAACCGTTGAGTTCGGAAGGTCGGAGAAAGTCAATTTAGACTCTCTCGGCTTTTAAATCTAGGTTCGGGTATATCAAGGGTATTTTGGTCATTTTTACCGTCACATAATTTCTGTCTCGGGTTCGTCATCTAATCATGTATACAGTCTCACAAGTGTCAGGTCTATCACTGGTACTAATTCCGTTTTAATCAGACTTCATTTGGGCCTTGTACAGTGTCAGGGGTATTATGGTAATTTCATACATCATATTTTTTTCGGTACCTCATTTGCAGTCACGGACCTCACCATTGGACTCAGAAGGTTCGAGACAGTAGGAATACATATATAACTTATGATTTTTGGACAACGGACTAATTTGGAGTATTTAATTTAATTAAATGATTTTAATTAAATTAATTTCAGAATATATAGTATATATATTATTTTCGGCACAATAGTGAATGGTCGAATAGGGTGGCACGCTGGCCGGCGTGCCACCTCCCTCTCCAAATGATACTGCCATCGAGTCCCATAAGGCGCAAAAATGCACCTTTTATTTCTGGTTTTTATTAAATATATAATATATATATATATATATATTCTGTCTCATAAGGGTCACACGCAGGTGCGTGGCCTGAGTGGAAAGAATGGCGCGTGGGCTCTGGAGGTCAGGGGTTCGAAACCCCGTAGTCCCCTTTTCCTTCCTTCCCTTTCTTTTCTTTTAAACGTATCAGTTTACACATATAAACGCCCAAAACGACACCGTCCTATTAATTTGGTGGCAGTCCCGTTGTTTGACACGTATCCGAGTTGACACGCGTGGGCTCGGGCAAGTTGGACGAGTTGACTCACCAACTCGTCGTCTTCTTCATCAATTATACACAGTGATGCCCTAATTTCTGCAGATCTTTAGCTTCTATTTCGTGAGATCTTAGGTTGTTTTGGTCTCTGTTTCTGGGTGGTATCGATTCTTGAGGGTCACACCAACGCTTTGGCATCGGTTTTGAGCTTCGAATCAACGTAACAGGTCCTGTTCTCAAGAGGATAGCCGTGACCCTATCTTCATTTTTCAGTTTAGTCACATGCATCGACAATTTAAGTTTTGAACCCATAAGAATATTTTGAAATTCGTGGGGCCATACAGTGTTCTGGGGTCGCGTAGGTAGATGTTTGAGATCCTCTTAGGGTCTATTTCAGGTCTTGACATGCAAAATTCCAAACGGTTATGGTCGATTCAGACCTGGTGTTTCAAGCTTCATCAATGGAGGTTGGTCTCGGGTTTCATGGTTCTTGACCTATCCGAGACCTCTAACACATGCTACAAGTTCAGAACAATTCCTAGGATCAAGATTTAAACATGCATGCAGTCTATACCCGTAGCAATCTATCAAAACAGTTCCAAAAATCAAAATAAGAATTGAAGATAATTTGGAATTTTACCTTCACAGTGCTGTCTTTCTCCGTTATGGCTCGACCCAGACTTCTCACAGTATCCCTCGACTCCCTCAGGTCATGCACTGCAATCCTCAAGCCTTCACCTTTCCTCTCTAATGGCCAAATTTCTCACAACACATATGCATGCACAAGCTTCCTTTCCTCTCTCTCTCTCTATACTCTCCCTCTCAGCCAACCCTACGTACACATAACAGAACTCACACACTTTCTGTATTTTCAGAATTCTCTAAAGAGAGAATTTGATGCAAGTTATGTATATATATATATATATATATATATATATACATATAGGGCTATACACATATATGAGTGTATCTCTGCCCTTAGTGGGGTTAGTGGCTGATTGACTGATGGAGGTGATGGAGGGCTATGATGAAGGGAATGCATGCAAGGCCATTGGCCAATTTGGGTGGTGGTTTGGGCAAGATTATAGGTTATATACATATATTGCTGTATATATGCACAAAGTAACCAACAGCCTAGTTGGTAACTTTTTGGGACAGAATTACTTACCTTGGTAGGTCAAGGGTTCAATTCCCCTTGGCCTCCCAAGTGACCATTTTCTCCTATTTTTCTGGTTAAGGCCCTGTTTGGTTGTCGCGGAATTCCAGTTTCACTGTTTTGGCCTTAACTTTCAATCCGTAACTCCTTTTTCAGTGCGGTTTCTTTCTGTCACTTCCTACTCAGAATATCTTTCATTGACCAAGGTCCAATGTCAGTTTTTATTTTCTCGAGTTTCCCATAATTAGCTAATTCGAGTTTTATCACTATTACAAATAGACATTAAATTAGCTAAACTTGACATTTCATTCCCAAAACAGTTTTCAATACACAAAACATGCCAGTTAAGTAATTGGGGTGTTACAGTCTAACAAGTCTAAAACTTACGCAGAAACTAAAAGGAATTGAAAGAATGAGTTATAACCTTGTATTGGTTGATTTCCAGATTTTTCTTAATTTTTCCCCCCTTCTTCCTTCTTTGTCTAGGCTGCAACTCAACCTCCTCTTTGCATAAAATTTTTAATCTTTCTCACTCACTTTCATCAAAGGAGGTTTAGGTTTGCACAGTATATGTGTATATATATATATATGTATGTATGTATATATGTCACGCCCCAAATTCCAGCGAACCCGAGGCGCGAGTAACGAGACAAAGAAAAATAAAATAATAAAGAAATAAAGTACAATCAAAGACATTCCAAACACTAACCAAACTCCCTATTCTGTACAATCCATAGAGCCTTGCCCCTCGTTTTCATAATAAATCAGGTGTTTTACACACTTGACAATCCTTTAATTTTTTAGAAAATTTTGACAGAACCTTCTTTGTTTTTTGAGCCTTTTTCCCCTGATAATCACAATACATCATATGTATATACAAACACGTCACAATCCATCCTCACTCGATGGCCACAATTCATGAAAATTGAACACATATTCTTTTCCTTTAACATATATACATATAAGATATACTCAATAGTTATCTCCTACATACTATTTGGGCTTAAGCCCTTACAAAAGTATACCCCAATGGCCAAATACTCTTCCAAATTCATTTCCTCTCCTTTCTCCAAGACTTCATCAAGTCCCACGTACTAGGAGCTTTATCTGAAACCTGTGCCCACGAATGGGTCAGCGCCAACATGCTGGTATGATATAATACTAATGCAAGAAATAAAATTAAGGACGTAGCATGTGCAAGTGTACATTTATCTCTACATGTCATGCAGTGTCATCTATGCAATGCATGATCAATATGCATGACGCACCTATGCAAACTCTATGTCACACCCATGTCTCACTTTACGGTCCTTCCCCGAAGGCCTGAGTAACCTTGTTCTCACTTTACAGTCCTTCCCCGAAGGCCTAAGTAACCTTGTTCTCACCTTACGGTCCGTCCCCGCTGGCATGAGTACCATGGCCGATTTTGGGTTTTTCACCATAGGATCTACACCCTCATAATGCATAGCACCACGTGCTCAACTCATACTATGCTTTTAAGGAATCACATTATGCCAATATGCCATGATTCCACGATGCAATGATGGGGTCTTAATGAAACAATTTATCAATACATGAAGCATGCTTTAAGTTATGCGTATTCTCCTTAAAGCAATAATCAAATCACACAACTCAATCCACAACTCTACATATCATAAACAATCCATTTGATCACATGCTCGGTCTTCACATTCATCATCTTAACAATTCCATAAATCACACACAATGATAACACATGGAATACATATATAGTCATGGCCCATGTCTATCATTCAATCAAATATTCAGGAAAATAATAAGAAACACATAGGCATAGAACCAATCAGACAATGTAGCAATTACCCCTAAACTAAATTTTATTTCTTACTTAGCAAAATACCATACTTCTCATTCAAATAAATTTCCTAACAATTCAAAGAAATACATAAGTGCAAAAACAACCAATCTAGGGCTATCAAGACAATGAAATTCTAAGTGATTTCCTAATAGCACTTAAGCACGGAAAACATTCAATCATCTTACCAAATACTCCTAAGCTTAACCTTATTTCTCACATTAGTAAAATATCATACCTGAAGGGTTTGTCTCAACCCTCGGGAGTCGTACTCATAGCGTAGCAGAACCCACAGTAAAAAATGCAGAAGGTTAGACTGCCTTCTCCTTGCCTTTTGGTGTCCCTAAAATCATAAAATACTACTCAGTCCATTTGCTACTTGAATGATGCTATTTACTTTATTAGTTTCTATTTTGCTAAAATAAATTCTACAATTGGTTCCGTAACGTCGAAGAAAATAGGTTTAGGCCTTCGCGAAATTTGATTTGGACGTTAGGGCTAAAAATGTCAAAACAGTCATTTTGCACTTTCATGGTTTCTTACTTCCCGAGGCCTCTTTTTACAAATCAGACTCCACGGTTGAGTCTAGAATGCTCGAAATAATAAAAATCTACTATTCAATTAATTTATTCGGAGTCCGTTGAACTACTTTTCGACTTAGGGCATTTTGGTAATTTTCTCTCTTCTAATTAATTAAATTAAAATTTAATTTATTTATTTCTCGGGTTAATTCAAAATTAACCATAAGTTCTGGGCATAATCAAAATTTCACAAACTTCTATTGTAAATTAAATTTAGCTAAACTATAATTTAAAACTAACCTTTAACTGGTTGCAGTTAATTATTCTACCGACACTGAAATCGTCATTTAGTAACTGATCCTGGCTTGGTAACATGCTCAATTGAGTTCAGCCCATCATATTGTCTTCCCACTTGGGTTGTTGCTTGGAAAATAAATCAAACCCTAAGCCTATCCAATAATTGCTCCCAATTGAAATGTCTAAAAGATAACTTATGCCAACCATGAAAAAGGCACATCTGTTCCTAACAAAACCCTCCTCTCCATTTCCACCGTAGCAGCTGCAGCCATTCAACTTCAAACCATCCACAACTGCTCCTAAAAATCAACATCCCTCTCGGCTGCTACACAAAATCCATAGCTGCTGCCCCTATATTTTTCTCATAGCAGCCACTAACCAAGCCTTCATTTACAAATTTGAACTGCTATACAATTTTACAACAGTAGTAAATTTCATGGCTACAAACATCATCCTTATTCCCATTCGGACCATCCTTCCTCTCGTCACAAGTCTTCCAACTTGATGCTCCAAGAATCCATTCTGAATCCAGAGACACTGGGCAGAAATCTGTCCACCTGATATCACTACTACTTCAGCAACTACTGCTCCAGCTCCCTAGCTGCCACTTCAGGCCTCACAGCAGCAACTCCTGCTGCAAATTTCTTCCTCCTCTTTCCATACCTTGACCAACAAAACACCCACTACAGAGCTTCCATCTCCTTCAGTCGGTATCACCCGCTGAACCCTGTTGCAGCTACTGCCTGCAACAGCATCTCTCAATACCATCAACCCACAAATCTGCCTGACACCGCTGCTGCTCCAGCGGCTCTCTCTGCTCTAACAATACACAACCACACACACATACACACACACACATCGTTCACCTCCAAACACAAATACAACTGAATCAGCAAATCTAACCCAATCCAATTCAATCGACTCTACCACTGCTCCTTAACTTCCTCTGTTCTTAACTGAAACGGTAGAAATTGGGGAACCTCACAAACCGTAACATCCCCACACAATTTTGAGTCACACAGCCACAATTTCCTCCTCTAATTTCCTCACAACGACTGCATCAGGTCTTCCAACAGTCGTCCCCTCTAACCTAAGTTGCTTGCACCGCCACATCGCTAAAACCCATTCAGCTGCAAAGATCCCAGCCCCGAGATCTAACAAAGTCGCGATCATCAGACTGGAAATCAAGCTTGAAGATATCTAAATTCACAGGCAAACCGAATGGCAGATTGATCGCCCCTGCCATCGCCTGATTAGCAGCTCCCGATGCCACGCCATTGGCAATCGTCTTATCAGCCATCGCTGATCCCAATCCCATCACTGCTCCATCGCCCCTTGCCTCGATCCCCCGTCTCCGTCTCCGTCGCCCCTTGCCTCGATCCCTCTCGCGACCACCACCGCTTCTGTTTCGGTCATGCAGCTCACCCCCTTTCCTTTTTCTCTTTTCCCTTTCCTCTTATTTCTCTACCCTTTTCTTTCATGTTTTATTTGACATATTTTTTTTATATATATATATTATATGCACATGTTGGAATCACTCGCACACACTGCTCCACTCTTTTTTTTTTACCTTTCGTCCAATTGCAGGCATACATGTATACAATACATATAATTGTTGAATGGTATATATATACACACACATACACACACACACACATATATATATATATATTTATATCTTACCATATTAATATTTTATTTCATAAAATATTACTATATTAATATTTTATTTCATAAAATATTAATTTATGACTAGCAGTAAATTTGGCTTAAAGCCGAGACTTGGTATCATTATTTATTTTATCAATGTTAGGTCCCCATTAATAATTTATTTAATATCCATTTTATCTACATAATCATTTCGCTGTATTGGTTTAATATTTTATGAAATAAAATATTAAATTATAGCATGCCAATAAAGCCGAAAATTTATTTTAGTCACATTGAGTCCTTGTTAACGACTTATTTATTTTCACATAATTTTCATAGTCTAACTTGAATATATATATATATATATATATATATTAAGGACATTGAAATATTGCTCTATCACTAAAAAAAAAATTATCCCCATTTTTCAAGTCTTTACATCCTTCCCCCCTTAAAGAAATTTCATCCCGAAATTTAAAATTATGTATCTCCTCGACAAAATAATAAAAGATTAATTCAAAAGGCATTGTAACATGGAGACGTGCAGCCTTACCTATGGATCACTCACCTCTCCCTCAACCAGGCAATGTGGGACGTAACTTTAATCCTTCTTTCACTCCCCCAGCACGGCTCCGCCTCTTGGAGAGAGTAGTCCCTCGGAACGGCACCACACTTCCGTTGTTAGGGTCTGGTCCTGATCCCATCTGTAACGGCTCACTCCTCATGGCACAACACATAATGAAATCCTCAACATGTTGGTTCATCAATGCTAACTTTTCAAATCCATCCATGCCTCACGGCCTACTTCAATAACTCAACACAATAACAAAAATAAAGGGAAGCTCTCACTGTTCACAAAGACACCTCAAAGTCTCTCACACACTTGCTAACCATCTTAGTAATCTCAAATCAAGTCATGAAATAATCTAATAATTCACCATAATGGCATCAATACATCGCTCGTATCTCAATGTAACTTAATAACCCAGTATCTTCCAAGTACTATGATCACCCACAAGATATCAACAAAAAAATCTTAACGTGAAGCCATCACCCACCTTAGTCTATATACTACCAATGCTAAATGTCATGTATTAATAAAAATTAGTTCACGTATTCCAAACGTGAAATCTAAAACAATATATCAAGGTTCAAGAAGACAAAACATTAAAGAAGGTAACAAGAATGCCTCAATTTTTCCCTAAGGTTATCCTAACTCATCATCGTTCTTGTCAATACATTTAACTAAAGTCTCATAACAATTTGAACTCTTAGCGAAACTCTTCACCAATTTCAACTAAGACTATATATATCAATTCCTACACACATGTATCAACACATATATATACATATAAACATATTTGAACCTACTCTTATACGTGTATTAATAACAATCAATCTGTAGATATAAAAAATCATCGTTGCAGTACTATAAGGGGTACTAAACTAGCATGCATATATAGAATCAACAAGCAACATTTAATGGACAACACTTAGCCTACCACATCAGCACCCAAGTATAAACTCCATTCTGAGAATATACACATACATATATAAGCACACAGCCTGTCCTATAGGTAACTTGATACACATCCAACCCTATGGATATCCAAGCTCATAGCCTATCTCACAGACAACGAGTTCAAACTCTACCTTTTAATTTCACTTAGCCTACTACGTAGATATAAGCATCCAGTCTCAGCTCCTCACTAAACAAGCATACCACATGTCGTACACATTTCACATACTAAAACAACAATACTCACCCAATCACGTAATCCCAACCAGTCCAATTAAGTCGAGGTCTAACCTCTCCTATCTCATAATGAAGTCCACCCCAGAAGGATCCACGGACACCCCGTAAAATAAAGAAAACATCTCCCTCAGGAGTACACACTGTCACTCTCCCCCTGTAGAAGCCTATACTTGTCCAAAATATAAATAACCAATCTATCCCCAATGTAATATCAAAACTATACATGTCAAGTAGAACAAAGTCAAAAAAAAAGATGTAACCAGCTATCTCTACCGAGTAATATCTACAGATCCTTATCAGTATCCCACTATCTCAACTGGTGAACCCTACGATGGTGGAATAAGGCAATCATCGCGAGCCCCTGAACGACGTAAAATCTCCCGAGTGTAATATTTACTATTCAGATCCAAACAACACAATCATTTATAACTTTACCAGAACCATTCAGACTCATTCTTAACCTTTACCCATATATTTCCAAATGACAAGTGAGAACCACCATTTGCTTATAAGGCATATAACAATCCAAGCTGTCAAGTCCTAGTGCCTCAACCACACTATTTTCACCCCAATGACATTCACACAACTGCATCCTAAAATATCATAGTCATATCACTATAATCCATGAATATCAGGTACTAACCTAGCATACATATACATAAATATATAATAACACAACCAACCAGGTAGATAACTAGGTCCACAGTCGATCTCGCAAATAACTAGGCATACTACCTACCGTATAGATAACTAAGTGTACAACCTACACCTCAAATAACTAGGCACACGGCCTATCTCATAAAATATATACGGTCATGAATTTCTAATTTCAGTCGACCACTACGTCAAACAATCCACATGCTCCCTATCTACTAGGAAATCAAGTATAGTGCACACCCGTGCACACTAATGCAACATGTGCATATAAAACGTACCACCCAAACTAGTTCAACTAACTTAAAGTCTAAACTTCTCCCACTGTCCCTAGGTATTCGAACCTATGCTCTGATACCACGTTGTCACGCCCCGAATTCCAACGAACCCGAGGCACGAGTAACGAGATAAAGGAAAATAAAATAATAAAGAAATAAAGTACAATCAAAGACATTCCAAACACTAACCAAATCCCTATTCTGTACAATCCATAGGGCCTTGCCCCTCGTTTTCATAATAAACCAGGTGTTTTACACACTTGACAATCCTTTAATTTTTTAGAAAATTTTGACAGAACCTCCTTTGTTTTTCAAGCTTTTTTCCCCTGATAATCACAATACATCATCTGTATATACAAACACGTCACAATCCATCCTCACCCGATGGCCACTATTTATGAAAATTGAACACACATTCTTTTCCTTTAACATATATACCTATAAGATATACTCAATAGTTATCTCCTACATATTGTTTGGGCTTAAGCCCTTATATTACAAAAGTATACCCCAAGGGCCAAATACTTTTCCAAATTCATTTCCTCTCCTTTCTCCAAGACTTCATCAAGTCCCACGTACTAAGAGCTTTATCTGAAACCTGTGCCCATGAATGGGTTAGCGCCAACATGCTGGTATGATATAATACTAATGCAAGAAACAAAATTAAGGATGTGGCATGTGCAAGTGTACATTTATCTCTACATGTCATGCAGTGTCATCCATGCAATGATCAATATGCATGATGCACCCATGCAAACTCTATGTTACACCCATGTCTCACTTTACGTTCCTTCCCCGAAGGCCTGATGTAATATCCCGACCCGGGATACCGGGTCACATGACACGTACTACGAGGGAAGAAAATATATATATATAATTAATTAATTATTACATTAATTAATTAATTATAAGACTTGATATATATATATATATGTATTAATTAAATGTATGTATATGTATATATATATATATTAAATGAAAGAAATATGAAAAAGTTAAAAAGTAAAATTTGAAAAGATAACAAGTGTGAATGTGTGTGTGTGTGTCGGCTGGTGTGTGTGTGTGTCTTGTATATATATGTATATGTATATATATGTATATAAAATGTATAAATATCCTAGGGAAATTAAATGCAAAGTTGAAAAAGAAAAAGTAAAATTTATGGGATGGGAAGTCTAGTGTAGGGCTATGAATCAGAGAGAGAGAGGTTGGAGGAGAGAGAAGAGTCGGTCACTTCTCTATAAAGGCCAAGCATGCAAATCATGCTTTCTTCTTGCTAAAGAAACCAAAAGAACAAGAACTGGGGAGAAGAGAAGAAGGATTAGAGCAAGAAAGAGGAGGAAAACCAACCAAAAAGGTGAGAATGTTCAAAACTAGTCAAAATTCCCTCTCTAGAATTTCTCTACATATGAACTGATTTAAAGCTTCCATTTTGTATATATGATGTTTAGAACACGTCTAAACCTTAACAAGCATGAAAATCTAGCTTAAAAACACCTAAGATTGCATGACCCATAAGCCACGGCCATGGATGGACCTTGCTCAAGCAGGTCTGATCGGAGGGAAACCAAACTTGGTTTGGTGTATAGGGACCTCTTGTAGACCACACAAACATGTTAAAAACGTGTGACCGCGACCAAAAATCATGAACAAAGGCCCTCAAATGTGAAGTTGCAGGTTTCGGGTCTACACCCCAAACCTCTAAAATCATGATTTAAGCCGTTTCTTTAAATGAAAATTTGATCTCCATGAAGAGGGGATCACAACAAGCCAAACCTCATAAAAATGGTCAAGAAACGAGTATGAACCGAGGCTAATGCAGGTTTAGCTATCATGTCCAAAACCGAACATATGAAGGAGTTTTAAACTCCAAAACGAATGCCAATCGACTTGTTTTTACCTTAGGAACGTTTTGGGACAAAAACAGTGAGGATCCATGGATCCAAACTACACGAAATAAAAGAAAAAGGAAATCGGGAATTAGGGTTTTCAGTCGGTCGCTCGGGGAAGACGACCGAGTCGACTCGTGCACCGTTTAAAACGGTGGGTGGACTCGGGACAGGTGGCAGCCTTGGGGCTTGCCACCGAGTTATTGGAACGACGCCGTTTAGGGGCGTATACGGTTATATATAAACCGTGTTATGAAAAATTAAGGAAAAAGGAAGCAAAGTGTTGCTACGGGGTTTCGATCCCTAACCCTCGCGCGTGGGAAGCCTTCTCTTTTCCACTCGGCCACGCGCTCACATGTGTCCATTATAAACATGATATATATATATATATATATATATATTATAATTAATATAATCCGAAAATTAAAAAGGTGCAACCGCACCTGGTGGGATTCGAACCTGTAATGTATGGGGAGGGAGATGGCACGCTGGCCAGCGTGCCATCCTATTCAACCTGTTCTTTATTCCCCATTAATAATATATATATTACATGTTATAAATTAATTTAATTAAATGTAATTAATTAAATTAATTTCTCCGAAATGGCCCGTTGTCCAAAAATTTCAAGTTATATATGTAACCTTACTATCTTGGACCCCCTAAGCCCATTGGTGAGGTCCACGACATGAGATGAGGTCCCGAAAAATTTAAAACCCCTAGAAAATGTCAAAATGACCAAAATGCCCTTGCCCCATAAACAAGTCAAACAAGTCCAAATTTAATAAATGAATAGTGTATCCTTACTATTTCGGATATTCTGAAGCCAATGATAGGGTTCGTTTTACGAGACGAGGCCCGAAAAAAATAAAGTCACGTAAGGGGTAAATGACCAAAATACCCCTTGACCAAATTTGACAAGTTATTAATGTATTCTTACTATTTTGGACCTTCTGAGTCCAATGGTGAGGTCCACGACACGAGACGGGGTCCCGAAAAATAAAGACACGTAAAGGGATAAAAAGACCAAAATACCCCTGGTACCCCTAAAGTCAAAATGAAATCAGAAAAGGTCTAAACCGACTTTCTTAAACACTCTGGACTCAATGGTAGAGTCTATTCGACCTAAAGAAATGTCTAAAATAAAAAGACATAAAATTTGATGAATAGCATCTGTTAGATGACTATAAACTGAAATGTTGCCAAAGAACTAAACTGAGGCAAATACGAGAAATGAAATACGATAAGACATGACACGTAAACATGTTAAATAAATAACCTTAAGTTAAAATAAATGGAACTCCCAGAAGAGTATCATTGTAGAAATCTATTTTCTTGACAGGGTAAATTGTGTTTTTAAACAGATAATTAACTAAACACAAAAATGAGCCAAGAACGGGAAGTCACTCCTATGATGACAAGGGCCCAACTGGCAAGGGATCCCAAGCAAAAAGTGTTCCGAGAGAAACTCGAAAGACAGCTCCAGCTGATTCAAAATCGCATTCGGATTTCTAAAACGAATGAAGTATGCTGTGTAAGCCCCTTTATTTATAAGACAATAACTAAAGAGCAACTAGCAGCAAGAAAGCTTAAGAAACAGGAGGATACGGAAACTTTGGAAGAATGGCGACAAAGGTTAAAGAAGGCCAAGGGAAAAACACCCAAATAGAGCAGGACTAAAAGTACAAGGTGAGTAACCCTGTATTTGAAGTGGAGATTTAACTCCATGGATTTGAAAAGGTTTTAAATGCAAAGATATGAAATGTTTGAAATTCCAAATTCAGTGTTTACATGATTCAGTTTTTAATTGTTCTGTTTTAGAAATTCATTGTGACATGCTTAGTGATTGGTTTCTGCAACAGTTTTTCCTTCAAATACTTTTTAGCATGTCTAGTTAAAATGCAATTATTGTTAAATATTCTGAATTTGCCTATTTCAAGTATACGAATGTTTATTTACGAATTTATGAAAAGTATCTATGAAACAAGTCACATGATAAATGTTTTATAAGATGAATGGTGCATAAGTACTTAGACAGGATTCTGAGTTTTCAGTTGCCCTGTAAAATAGGCAGGATTTTGGGTTTTACGGAACTCAATTGCCCTGTAAAATGCCCGGTAGCAGGATCTAATCCCTCAGGCAGATGAGATATCTCCATTTATAAGTAATATGGGAGCCCGATTCGAAACGGATTCCACTAATGGAAGTGATAAGATGACAAATGATTTGAAAATGGAAGCAAGTTTTTACTCTCATTTTCATTATGTATATGTTGAGTTTTATATACTCTATTTAAGAAATACATGATATGTTATATGTTTTAAAGTTCACATGTATAAGTTTAGCTTGAATGTTTTAAATATTTCACAGCTACATGTTTTAAGGAATGCATATATTTTGTATTCAATTATATGAACAATTGGCGGTGACTATTTTATGAACTCTTATGTACTAAACCACTGCTAATTGAAAAACACCATGACGAATACTGGAATTGCTCACAAGCTTAGATTAGCTTACCCGGACTTTGTTCGGACCCCCCCTTTCAGGTAATTAGCAGCAGTTTTGATTTAAGGACGACAATGACAAATCTGCTGATTTTGGGAGGACATGGTTAAATAGTCTCTTTTGATAAGTCTGTAAACTCTAATAGTACTTTTGTATTAGTAGACATAGTAAGGACATGTAATAAGCCCTCTGGGCAATCGAATATGTATGGCATGAATGTATGAAGTCTTTAAGTTTTTAGTTATACTCTGAATGTGTAACCATGTATGCTATGTATGGAGCAGGCAGTACCGAACAGATGTGCATAATTTAAAAATGATAAAAGAAAAGAAAAAGTTTTTCACGCTTCCGCAAAATGTATGTTGCACATCTATTCGATACCGCTGCATATGCGAGCCTTGTCTCGGGGCCCTCGGGTCTCGGGGCGGCGATCGTGATCCGGTAATCCGCTTAGGGTGGGTTCCGGGTCGTGATACCTGAGTAACCTTGTTCTCACTTTACGGTCCTTCGCCGAAGGCCTGAGTAACTTTGTTCTCACCTTACAGTCCGTCCCCGCTGGCATGAGTACCATGGCCGATTTTGGGTCTTTCACCACAGGATCTACACCCTCATAATGCATAGCACCATATGCTCAACTCACACTATGCTTTTAAGGAATCACACTATGCCAATATGCCATGATTCCACCATGCAATGATGTGATCTTAACGAAATAATTTATCAATACATGAAGCATGCTTTAAGTTATGCATATTCTCCTTAAAGCAATAATCAAATCACACAACTCAATCCACAACTCTACATATCATAAACAATCCATTTGATCACATGCTCGGTCTTTACAATCATCATCTTAACAATTCCATAAATCACACACAATGATAACACATGGAATACATATATAGTTATGGCCCACGTCTATCATTCAATCAAATATTCAGGAAAATAATAAGAAACACATAGGCATAGAACCAATCAGACAATGTAGCAGTTACCCCTAAACTAAATTTTATTTCTTACTTAGCAAAATACCATACTTCTTATTCAAATAAATTTCCTAACAATTCAAAGAAATACATAAGTGCACAAACAACCAATCTAGGGCTATCAAGACAATCAAATTCTAAGTGATTTCCTAATAGCACTTAAGCACGGAGAACATTCAATTATCTTACCAAATACTCCTAAGCTTAACCTTATTTCTTACATTAGTAAAATATCATACCTAAAGGGTTTGTCTCAACCCTCGAGAGTCGTACTCATAGCGTAGCGGAACTCACAGTAAAAAATGCAGAAGGTTAGACTGCCTTCTCTTTGCCTTTCGGTGTCCCTAAAATTATAAAATACTACTCAGTCCATTTGCTACTTGAATGTTGCTATTTACTTTATTAGTTTCTATTTTGCTAAAATAAATTCTACAATTGGGTCCGTAACGTCGAAGAAAATAGGTTGAGGCTTTCGCGAAATTTGATTTGGACGTTCGGGCTAAAAATGTCAAAACAGTCATTTTGCACTTTCATGGTTTCTTACTTCCCGAGGCCTTTTTTTACAAATCAGACTCCACGGTTGAGTCTAGAATGCTCGAAATAATAAAAATCTACTATTCAATTAATTTATTCGGAGTCCGTTGAACTACTTTTCGACTTAGGGCATTTTGGTAATTTTCTCTCTTCTAATTAATTAAATTAAAATTTAATTTATTTATTTCTCGGGTTAATTCAAAATTAACCATAAGTTCTAGGCATGATCAAAATTTCACAAACTTCTATTGTAAATTAAATTTAGCTAAACAATAATTTAAAACTAACCTTTGACTGGTTGCAGTCAATTATTCTACCGACACTGAAATCGTCATTTAGTAACTGATCCTGACTCGGTAACATGCTCAATTGAGTTCAGCCCATCGTATTCTCTTCCCACTTGGGCTGTTGCTTGGAAAATAAATCAAACCCCAAGCCTATCCAATAATTGCTCCCAATTGAAATGTCTAAAAGATAACTTATGCCAACCATGAAAAAGGCATATCTGTTCCTACCAAAACCTTCCTCTCCATTTCCACCGTAGCAACTGCAGCCATTCAACTTCAAACCATCCACAACTGCTCCTAAAAATCATCATCCCTCTCGGCTGCTACACAAAATCCATAGCTGTTGCCCCTATATTTTTCTCATAGCAGCCACTAACCAAGCCTTCGTTTACAAATTTGAACTGCTATACAATTTCACAACAGTAGTAAATTTCACGACTACAAACATCATCCTTATTCCCATTCGGACCATCCTTCCTCTCGTCACAAGTCTTCCAACTTGATGCTCCAAGAATCCATTCTGAATCTAGAGACACTGGGCAGAAATCTGTCCACATGATATCACTGCTGCTTCAGCAACTGCTACTCCAACTCCCTAGCTGCCACTTCAGGCCTCACAGCAGCAACTCCTGCTGCAAATTTCTTCCTCCTTTTTCCATACCTTGACCAACAAAACACCCACTACAGAGCTTCCATCTCCTTCAGTCGGTATCACCCACTGAACCCCGTTGCAGCTACTGCCTACAACAGCATCTCTCAATACCCATCAACCCACAAATCTGCCTGAGACTACTGCTGCTCCAGCGGCTCTCTCTGCTCTAACAATACACAACCACACACACATCGTTCACCTCCAAACATAGATACAACCGAATCAGCAAATCCAACCCAATCCAATTCAACTGACTTTACCACTGCTCCTCAACTTCCTCTGGTCTCAATTGAAACGGAACCCCACAAACCGTAACATCCCCAAACAATTTTGAGTCACACAACCACAATTTCCTCCTCCAATTTCCTTACAACGGCTGCATCAGGTATTCCAACAGCCGTCCCCTCTCACCTGAGTTGCTTGCATCGCCACATCGCTAAAACCCATTCAACCGCAAAGATCCCAGCCCCGAGATCTAATAAAGTCGCGATCATCGGACTGGAAATCAAGCTTGAAGATATCCAAATTCACAGATGAACCGAATGGCAGATCGATCGCCCCTGCCATCGCCTGATTAGCGACTCTCGATGCCATGCCGTTGGCAATCGTCTCATCAGCCATCGCTGATCCCAAACCCATTGCTGCTCCATTGCCCCTTGCCTCGATCCCCTGTCTCCGTCGCCCCTTGCCTCGATCCCCCTCGTGACCATCGCCGCTTCTGCTTCGGTCATGCGGCTCACCCCCTTTCCTTTCTCTCTTTTCTCTTTCCTCTTATTTCTCTATGCTTTTCTTTCATGTTTTATTTGACATATTTTATATATATTATATGCACATGTTGGAATCACATGTACACACTGCTTCACTCTTTTTCTCTTACCTTTCGTCCAATTGTATGCATACATGTATACAATACATATAATTATTGAATGATATATATATATACACACACACACACACACACACACACACACATATATATATTTATATCTTACCATATTAATATTTTATTTCATAAAATATTAATTTATGACTAGCAGTAAATTTGGCTTAAAGCCGAGACCTGGTATCATTATTTATTTTATCAATGTTAGGTCCTTGTTAATAATTTATTTAATATCCATTTTATCTACATAATCATTTCGATGTTTTGGTTTAATATTTTATTCCATAAAATATTAAATTATAGCATGCCGATAAAGCCAAAAATTTATTTTGCTCACATTGAGTCCTTGTTAATGACTTATTTATTTTCACATAATTTTCATAGTCTAACTTGAACAAAAAAAAAATTTATATATTAAGGACATTGAAATATTGCTCTATCACAAAAAAAAATTATTCCCATTTTTCAGGTCTTTACAATATATATATATATGTATGTATGTATGTATGTATGTATATATGTATATATGCAAGATTCATGTGGTAGCCCACCATAGAGAGTTTAGCTTTGTGGTTTACAAGGGAGGCTTAGCTTTGTGGGCCATGGTGGCTATGACATGTGCTGATGTAGCTGCAGTGCTGCCATGGTGGGATGCCACGTGAATCCAGCAGCAAGTCTACATGTTTTTCCCAACCTATATATATATATATATATGTTCGTGTGTGTATATATATACACACTTATGTGTGTGTTTTCTCCCTCTCTTTCTCAACATATGCAAGTCACATGATGGGTAGATTATGTTAATTTTTTTTATTATTTTAATTTTTTTTTAATAATAATTCATTATTTGATGTACTATTTTTACCAACTTAGGTTAGTGATGTATTGATCATTGATGTGCCTGGTAAATTCTGAGGTGACCAATGGACAACCAAATCTCCTAAGAGATCTAAACATGGACATTACCTCTGTTATTCTTGAACCAAGAGCGGGAGATACAGACCTCATCTCAACAAATCTTATCTTGAATTCAAATATAGAACGAATCTTCGTTGGCAATATCCTTAAGAATCAAAAATCCAGGATATCGAGAAATCGGCTCAATGGCCAAATTAAGCCTCTTATGAATAAATAAATATGATCATTACACTTGTATTATTCTATTAATCAAATTTGACTTGACCATTAGAGGATAGTCACCAGGTTATCTCTAACAGTTCTTATTTCTTGATTCAATAGGTTTGCAAGAAGTTTGATATAGAATGAGTTCAGAATGATTAGAATGACAACAGTTTGGCACCATATTTGGGAACGAAGACTAAAACTCCGCTTTTCACAAAACATAAAACACTATGCTGCCTACACTCTGCCCGAGGAACCAACGATCGACATCCTAACAACCATGAGCTCCTATGCCTCGTCCTAATCGTGCTAGGACCAGATGAGATCCCAAAGTCGACGCACTTACACAACAAGTGGAGGCCCTGACCTAGACTGTGGCCCAGCTAATTCAAAACCAGCAAGTGCCTCCTCAGGCACCTCCGTAAATGCCTACCTAAGCATCCTCAGGCACCTCCACTAGTGCCTCATCCAGTACCTCCACAAGTGCCTCATCTGACATTTCCATAAGTGCTGCTCAGGCACCTCATCTAGTGCCTCTTCAGGTACCTCCTCTAGAGCAAATCCAATGACCATTGGACTGTGGGCACCAAGCACCACCACTAGCAAGAAACAATGGGAATGCAACTTAATCACAACATCAATCCAGATCTGTTTCAGAATCAGAATTGGAAGTTGAGTCTCAGAAGGTTAACTGGGTTGAACAAATGAGAAATGAACGACGGAAATACTGAGGACCAACACCTTTTTGCTCTGTTCGGAATGCCTGGTACTCCATTTACCAAGGCTATCGTGACTGAAGAACTAATTAAAAAAAATTTCCTCCTAAAGTTTGAACTGTATAATAAGAAATCTGATCCAATAGATCACCTCTCTGACTTCCACCACATAATGGATTTATACGAGGGTACTGACACTCTGATGTGCCGAACTTTCATCACCAGCTTAAAAGGACCTGTGTTGGATTTGTTTCATTGTCTTCTTCCGAACTCCATTACCTCATTTGCATAACTAAGCAGGAGGTTTATTGGATGATTTATCACTAGTAGAAGGATAAAGAAAGGTTCAGAATTTCTTATTACTATAAAGCAGACTAAGGGGGAGACTCTTCGAGAGTATATAGAATGTTTTATCATGGACATGACCTCAATTGATGGGGATGAAGAAAGGTTTAACATTGCAGCATTGACATCGAGACTCTAGCTCAGAAGGTTTAGGGATTCCTTTACTAAAAATCCTCTAGCCAGTATGTCCGATTTGTTAGATAAAGCCCAAAAATATATAACCCTCGAAGATGTCAAAAACTCCTAAAAGGAATTTAAATATCAACAAATAAAGGAGGACCAAACTCAAAAGAGCTCTTTTAGGATGAGAAAAAAGTGAAGAAGAAGCCTAGAGAAATCTAATAGAAGAAACCAACAAATACAAGTTCTCTATTGAAAAAGACAAACTCATATACCCTATTAATACCTCCCCAAGACACATTCTAAATCAAATCTAGTCAAGAGAAAATCTCAGACCACGTATTGTGTTTCATAAAGACCACAGTTATATGATTGACGAATGTAGAGTCTCGCAGTAGGAAATTGAACACCTAATAAAAAAAGAGAGACTAGGGGAATACATACAACAAGGTAACAAGGAAGAAACTTGACGAGAAGAGCTGCCACCTCGACCACAAAATACAAAGAATCAAACCCCTGGAGAGCTCATGAGTAATTTTTCTACGTCGTCCATGTCGATAGCCCTACAATGGGTTGGTCAAATAGGGCTCGCAAAAGATATTCTCAAAAAGCAATCTTATAGCCACCTTCACTAGATGTTCAAAATATTGAAAAAAGAATAAGGGGTTTTCCTCATCTTTCCTTCTCTCACGAGGATGGCCAGGGAATCCATTTCTCCCATAATGACTCCTTGGTGATTACCTTAAAGGTTGCAAATTATGAAGTAAAAAGGGTGCTCATAGATACTAGGAGCTCAGTAAATATTCTATTCCATCAGCCGTTTAAACAACTAAAAATAGACTCCGCACAAATACAACTTACTTTGGCTATAATAACAGGTTTTAGTAAAGAATTGAGCTCCCTATTGGGAGTAATAAAACTTTCAATTATATTTGGGTAAAATGACTGGCAAACAACATTAATCATCGAGCTGATGATAATGGATGCAAGCTCCCCTTATAACATGATCCTCGGTAAGCTGTGAATTCATGGAATGCAAGCAGTGACTTCCATTATACATCAATGCCTCATATACGAAGTAGACGGAAGAGTGATTATAATCCAAGGTTCTCAATTTATCGCACGAGAATGTCATGTGGTGGCATTGAAAGGCCCGACATCAAAATAGAAACAACAGAAGTGACAAGAACGCTTCAGAGAGGACCATAATGATGAAGCAGAGGAAGACATTCTAGATCATATCGACAAACCACTAAGTCCCCGAGGATGGAGTAACATGGCCCAGCCCCGTGAAGAAGAGAAAAAGTATTAGCTGGACCCCAAAGACCCAAAACGTGTGATACAGATTGAAATTTTGTTAGATTTCGCGTAGAATGACCATATCGTCAAAGTTTTGACTAAAAATATGTCAGTCTTTGCATAGACGACGATATGGAAGGACTGGATCCAGGTATTCCCCCAATAAGGCAAAAAAAAAAAAAATCTTTGCCCCAGAACGTCGTAGGATCATTAATGAGGAGGTTCAAAGGCTCTTGCAAGCCGGGATGATCAAGGAAGTGTACTACCCAGGTTGGCTCGCCAACACAGTCTTGGCTAGAAAGAAGAACGAAAAATGAAAGGTTTGCATCCATTACACGGACCTTAACAAAGCAAGTTTGAAGGATAGTTTTCCTAGTCATTAGGATCGACTAGTTCGTAGATGCAACTGCCAACCGACATCGACTCATCCTAATTTTTAAGAAAGAGCAATGATCCCAAGTTCTTTTACCCCATTCAGAAATATTTTCCACTAGATTACTCGTATAAGGTGAGAATGGCCTGTACTCTGTCCCACACAATGTATTACTATCAGCCACAAGCTCTTAAGCCTCATGGACGCTTATTCAAGCTACAATCAGATTCAAATATACCTTTAGATTACGAAAAAATAACATTCATTTTTTAGAGAGATTCTGTATTGCTATAAGGTCATGCCTTTCGAAGTGAAAAATGTTAGGGCCACTTACCAAATAATGGTCAACAAAATGTTCCAACTCTAGATCGGAGAGACAATGGAAATATACATCGATGACACGCTTGTAAAGAGCAAGAAAAAAGAGGACCACATCCAGCACTTGTTTGACACCTTTAAAATATTGAAGAAATACAAGATGAAACTTAATCCATCAAAATGCATTTTTAGAATAATCGAGGGTAAATCCCTTGGTTTCATTGTGTCACAATGTGGGATAGAAGCAAACCCTTCTCAAATGAAAACTCTACTAGAGATGAGGTCACCTTAAACAAAGAAGGACATCCAAAGTTTAAATATGCAAACAGTCTTAATCGTTTCATTTCATGATCTACGAATTGTTGCTTACCTTTCTTTAAAGCTCTTAAAGGAAATAAAGCATTGTAATGGCGTCAGAATGCGAGGACACCTTCTAACAATGGAAGGGATACCTCGGTTCCCTCGAACTGTTATCAAAACCAAATCCAAGAGATCAACTCTATCTATATCTTGCCATTTTGGAATTTTTCGTTAGTTCGACATTGATCAAACAACATAATAGCATCCAAAGCTTGATCTTCTACTAGGGGTGGCAATTTGCCCCACCCCGTCGGGTCCCCGCCTCGCCCCTACCCTAATGGGGCGGGTATGGGGTGCTCATAAACGAGGTCGGGGCGGGGATTTTAAAACCCCATCAGGTTCGGGGCGAGGTCGGGGAATGGTCACCTCGCCCCGTTTATATATTAAGTTTTTTTAATTTTTTTTATATATATTATATTTATCAATAAATAACCTTATATAAAATTAATTTTAAGATTTTTTATATTACACTTATATATATATATATATATATTTTATATTATTTATTTTGAAAAAATAAATTTATTTATATATTAAAATAAAAGTTTTAAAAAAAATATATAACGGGGTTCGGGGCGGGGTCGGGGTAGGCTTTAAACGGGGCGGGGCGAGGTCGGGGGAAGAAAATATAAACGGGGTCGGGGCCGGGGTCGGGGAAGGGTCACCCCGCCCCGAACCCGCCCCGTTGCCATTCCTATCTTCTACCTAAGCAAGACACTAACCAAAGTGAGGTCAAATCCCAGCATGGAAGTTAAGACCCTATTTTCAAGCTCATACTATCATAGTTCCGACCTCATAACCCCTCCGAGCAGTCTTACACAAACTTGAGACCTCAGGTCATTTAACAAAATGTTCAGTAGACTTGAGAGAATTTTACATCCAATATGTGCCAAGAGTGGCAATAAAAGCCCAGGCAGTTGCATGTTTTATTGTCGAATTCACAAATCCACTTAAAGTGAGCAATCCCTTGAACAAAGAAAGCACTTAGAACTATTCATTGATAGATCCTCCGGAGATTATGGTGAGGGTGTTGGCGTAGTCCTATGGACACCGACGGGTGTGAACTTAGATTATGCTCTGACCTTGGTATTCAGGGCTTTCAACAATGAAGCCGAATATAAGGCCTTAGTTTGTTGAATAAAAATAGAAAAAAAATTTGGGGTAAGGAATGTGAAATCCTATTCAGATTCACAGCTGGTTGTAAACCAAGTATCAAGAGAATTTATGCTTAGGGATGAGAGGATACTGAAGTATATTGACCTGATCACGAAACTCAAATCCAATTTTAAGAAGTTTTCTTTGGATAAAATTTGTCGATAAGAAAATAAACGAGCAAATACCTTGGCAAACTTGCTAGCTTCTTTAGAAGGACGTTCAAAACTCAATATAAAATTAACCTACCAAGAAAAACCAAGTATTACCATAGTGGACGAGATTTTCTAAGCTCAAGAAGAAGCACCCAGCTGCATGACTCCAATACTTCGATACCTAAGAATGGGATAACTACCTAAGGATAAAACACAAGCTCATATGATTAGAATAAGGTCGACAAGATGCCTCATCCTGAAAGGAAAGCTATACCGATGTTCTTATTCATAACCACTACTACTCTGTTTGTCCCCACAAGAAGGATTCTACATCTTGACATAAATTCATTTGTAGGAATCACAAGCGTAAGATGTATTCTTGCACATTAGGCACTCTTACAAGGGTACTATTGGCCAAGCGTGCAGATAGAAACAAATGAGTATGTCAGAAAATATGACAAGTGTCAGAGGTTTTTCCCTTACCAACATGGTCATTTCTATGAATTAATTCCTATATAAAGTCCTTGGCCTTTTTTCAATGAGGCGTGGATATAGCAGGACCTCTCCTAGTGGCAATTGGAAGTAGAAAGTTACTCATTTTGGCTATTGCTTACTTCATCAAATAGGGTTGAGGCAAAGCGATTGAGTCGAATAACAGAGGCAAAGGTAAAGAGTTTCACGTGAAAAAATGTAGGATGTAGATTTGGAATACCGAAAGTAATAGTGATGGACAAAAGGACCCAATTTGAAGGAAAATTTTCACTAAATTTTGTACAAACTTGTACATCAGTTACCACTTCTCTTCTCGTGGAGATCCTCAAGAAAATGGACAAGCCGAGGTGAGAAATAGAAGCATCCTAGTTGCCCTAAAAAAAAGGCTTGAAAATGCAAAAGGAAGTTGGGTAGATGAACTTCTAAGGGTGTTATAAGCTAATTGGACCACCAAACGAATTATAACGGCAAAGACCACATTTCTTTTGGCTTGCTAGAATAGAAGTTGCAGTTCTAGTGGAAATAGGTATTCCATCACCAAGAATGAAGCTTTTGAAACAGAACCTGGATTTAGTAGAGGAAAAAAAATGAGTAAATAGCTCTAAAGATAACAACCTACCAATAGAGAATCGCCAAGACTTTCAACAGAACTATCTAAACAAGGAATTTTCATATTGGAGATCTTGTCTTAAGTAGTGTTTTTTCGAACACGAAGAGGCCAGAATAGGGAAACTCTCCCCAAACTGGGAAGGGCCATACAAAGTTATTAGAATTGTGAGACCAACGACCTATTGGTTGGAAGATCTATCAGGAAGGACAATACCATGCCCTTGGAATGTCGAGCACCTTAGGAAATATTACAAGTAATTTTTCTTGTTATTCTAGTTCGGAAGTTTACGGGTTAAAGATTCTGTATCAAAGACGTAAAAGCCTTAGCCAATTTTTCTTGTTATTCCAGTTCGAAAGATTATGTTTCCTTGTTATTCTAGTTCAGAAGAGTACGGGCTAAAAATTATTTATCAAAGATGTAAAAGCCTTAGACAATTTTCCTTGTTATTCTAGTTCGGAAGGTTACAAGCTGAAAATTATTTATCAAAGATATAAAAGCCTTGGTCAATTTTCCTTTTTATTATACTTCGAAAGATTACAAATTGAAAATTCTTTACCAAAAGTGTAAAAGAAATAGACAATTTTCCTTTTTATTCCAGTTTAGAAGGTTATGGGCTGAAAATTATTTATCAAAGATGTAAAAGCCTTAGTCGATTTTCCTTGTTATTCTAGTTCAGAAGGTTACGGTTTGATAATTCTTTATCAAAAATGTAAAAGCCTTAGCCAATTTTATTTTATTCCAGTTCGGATAGTTACGGGTTGAAAATTCTTTATCAAAGATGTAAAAGCTTTAGACAAGTTTCCTTCTTATTCTAGTTCAGAAAGCTAGAAGCAAAAAATTATTTATCAAAGATGTAAAAGCCTTAGCCAATTTTCCTTGTTATTCTAGTTAGGAAGGTCACGGGCTGAAAATGCTTTATCAAAGATGTAAAACCCTTAGCCAATTTTCCTTGTTATTCTAGTTCAGAGGGTTACGGGCTGAAAGTTCTTTACAAAAGGGACAAAAATAAATAAGTAAATAGTAGACAAAAGCTACTATCGAAACAAATATTAGTATTGTTTTACAAAAACACAAAAAGAGATTAAAAGTTATAACCATGAAGAGGGAGGGACATTCTCCTCCTCCTCAGTCATCATCATCTTCTAACTCTTCTAGGGTAAGGTTGATCTCGTCCAAACGTTCAGGGTCGAAATCAGGAAAAACTTTAAAGAGTTTCTTAACACACATATTATAACCCCTGCCCGTAAATTTATGAGCCATCTTGACTGCAGTGTCTTGATCACAACGTGCCTTCGCTTTAATTGCCTTTACCTTAGCCGCCATTTTTTCCTCGCTATTAGCTAAAGACTTTTGAGCTAATTCAATTTCAGATTTGGAGGCTTTCAGTTCTTTCTTTACTCTGTCTAGCTTGGATTGGAAGAGGGCCCTTTCATTTTCCTGACTTGTTATTATCCATTTCCCCTCTAGGTTTTTCTTCAGCCCTTCAGTCAATGTGTTTGCCTTAGCAAGTTCAATATTCGAATCTGGTCGGTCCGATTAGCAGCCTCTATAGCATCTATTAATTGGAGATGAATTTGAGCTTCCAGATCATGAGACTCATAACAAGTCCGACCCAATGTCATAATGACATTCAAAAATCTAACACACACATATAATTTCCCATAAATAAATAAATAAATAAATAAATATATATATATATATATACATTGTAAATAAAATAATAATAAAAATTTACATGTTAGCAACCTTCCCGGTATGAAGGGCCTCATTGATGCTAAACTTCTCAAGTTGTTCCAAGGCATCTTCCACTATGGCAAAAGCGAGAGTCTACACTCGAAGACAAAAGAAACTCACCGCTTTTCCTTTTACTTGGGCCCATCGACCCATCAATGACAAGAGGAAGCTCTACGTGAGGAATCCCCTCAAAATTTGGTGGTGGTTTCGGACCGTTATTCTTTAGAACTGTGAGGGTAGGTTGAATGTGGTTATCAACACCAAGGCCTTGAACTTCAGGAACACTTGGGTCAACCCCAAGGTCAAGAATTGTTCTTTTTGAAGAAGATTCATCAATCAGAACTCGTCGTTTAGATGATGTACCAATAGTAAGACCTAAGGTCTTCCTCTTTTCACCATAGGTCAGAACCCTGACATAACTCTCTTCTTAAAATCCATTGGAAGGGAGGAAATAAGTCTGGTGAATTGGAGATTAGCTTGAGTGAGGATCCCCTTTAAAGGACGATAATCAGGCTTCAACAACTTTTTCAAATCCTCTAGTTCTGTTTTACTCAACTTCAGGCATGTTAAAGCCTCAGAACCTAAAAATAAACAATAAAGTGTTTTGCTCAATAATTATAAAGACACATGGAAACTACAAAAGATAAGTTTCCAAGACTCAAACTCACCAGGAACGCCAAGGGTCTTATGAAGAATTCTAGAGTCGAACTCAAATTGTTTGAAATTTTCTAGACCTCCATTGAAAAAGAAATAATATTTCTTCCAAGTCTTGTTTGAGTCCGGAACATCATAGAGAATACGATAGTCAGAATCAAAAGAGGTATAATATGAACCTTCCTTTCTTTTCTTAAAATCTATAGGCCCAAAAAAGATCTAAGTCCAACTTAACCTTCTTCTAGTGGGCTAGGATAATGAAGCCCGTCAAGGCCCTCCAGTCATTTATATTGAGTTGGGCTAGGCATATGTTATAAAGAGAAAAAAATTGACGAAGAAAATGGTGGATAGGAAATCTAAATCCTATCTCAAGCTAAGCTATGTATATACGTATTTCAAGAGGTCCTAGGGAAGAAGGACTGCTCATCAGGTGAAGGGAGTCTTGTAGATATAGACTTAGGGATACCAAATCTATCCTTGATACGATCTAACTCTGGTTGAGTAAGACAGGTGGCCTCCAAGTCAAAAGGGGAAGGGCCTACATCAATACTATCCAAACCTATCTCTACAGCCCTAATTTCATCTTCAATATGGTCCACTATACGAACCCTAGTGGTCTCAGCAAAAGGATCATTTTCAAGAGGACATTCATTAGATGAGGGTAAATAATAGGGATTAAGAAAAGAAATGAGAGAAACAAACCTAAGAGTCTCCAAGGATCCCACTCAAAGACCCTAGGATTTTTTGCTAAAATCGTCAAATTAAGATGGAAAAAGGAAAAAGTGAAAACCTCTCATCATCTTTAATCGCAATTCATGCCAGAAATGAGGCATATCAAATGTCATGCGTGTCATTACACGTACTGTCACATTTATTACGAAGCTAATGTCATCATGCCAAAGGTTACGCATGATTGGACGCAATGAATAGTCACCATTTATTAGGTTACAGAAGTTGGAACCTCACGTCCTTAGGACATAAGGTCCTGAGTGGGGAGTGACTGATGTGCTTGGTAAATTCCGAGGTGACTAACGAAAAACCGAATCTCTTAAGAGATTTGAACATGGACACTACCTTTGTTATTCCTAAACCAAGAATAGGAGAAACAGACCTCATCTCAAAAAATTTTATATCGAATTCAGATATAGAGAGAATCTCGTTGGCAATATCCAAGAAAATCAGGAATCCAGGATATTGAGGAATCAACTTAATGACCAAATTAAGCCTCTCTATAAGAGGAAAGGTATGAATAAATAAAGATGATCCTTACACTTGTATTATTCTCTTTATCAAATTTGACTTAGCCGTTGGAGGATAGTTCGTTGGGCTATCTCCAATAGCTTTTCTTCCTTGATTCCTTAAGTTTGCAAGAAGTTTGATACAAAGTGAGTTCAGAAAGACCAGAATGACAACAATTTGCACCTAGCCTTATTGACCTAGGTTTGGTTAGGTCTTCATGTGATTCGGTTGAGTTTCCTAATCTTAGTTCATAATATTATGTATATAGCATCTAAATACACAATATTTCGATTACTTGTCTAGATGATCATGATTTTTCACAATTGTCCCATTAATGATATAATTTGACCTTAGATTGATATACCTAAATTAAGCTTAAATTTAATTAATAATAACTTTCTCCAAATAATGTCTAATTATTGACATTTCATTGATTCTATACTCATCATTTTATATCATCAACTTCAAGTAAATAGTATTTGAAAGTCTTAACTTCTTTTATGTGCAACTGAATACTATTTCACTCAATATTTCATGTGTTAATTGATAATTACCACCTAATACTAGTTGACTTAAAGTTATAGACATCTTCGTAATTTTAAGCATAGAATTATTGTTGCCCCATTTGTTATCAAATAGTTGGGTTACTTATGAGATTTGTTTTCTAAATTTACATAATCTATTATCTAAAATAAAGTACCCAAAACAACTAGAGTAAGAAATTCTCAATTAGCATCACTAATTTTAATTACTTGACAATACTGATTCGGGATATTACAATAATTATACTTGATCTGCTTGGACGACAATTAATTGGATTACGTAATGTAATCGTAGTATCATTAATTTGAAAGTTGTTTTAGATTGGAAAATCCTATTGAATTCACTTTTAAATTGAAACTATTTGCACTATGACCAAAAAGTTGGTTTTTCTTTCCAAATTTCTCACATCAACTTCAATTTAAATTAATTACTGCAACTCAATTTAATTTCGAAAAAAGTACAAAAAAAACTCATAATTATTTCCAATTTGAAATAGCCAAACCTCAAAAAAATTTCCCATTTTTTTATTTAAATAAACTCCAACTAGTAATCAAAATATAAATGGCACCGATCAAATCTTGTTCTCTTAACGATCCAAATTGTACCTGGTTCTATCATAGTGATATTAATTGAGAATCAAAAAGAAAATTTTGACATTTTATTAAATTAAATAACACAAGATTTAAGGATTAATTTTGGGGGTATCAGGGCACCAAACCTCGGGGGACAAAAATACTTGCCAAAAGAAATACTATGTGAGGAGGTATTATGGTTAGTTTATGGATATATATCAGATTAAGTTTTTATTTTTGTGACAGACATATTTATTCTTTAATTTTTAAATGTCAATGATCGACAAAAGAGAAACTCAAACGTAAAATCAATAAGATTAATTAATTTTCTATCACTACGCTTTCTGATTATCATCTTATTTATTTATTTTTTAATATCGATCTTATATCTTTGACAACTGGGAAAAAAGACACTTTGGCCCAGTGAATAATTAACATAAGAAAAGGGTTATATACTGAAGTAGGCAATGATGTAATAAAACTATATTTATATACATTTAATTTACTTGGATGTGACAGTAGTCATTCAAAAGCTCTCTTTCCTTAGTCTTGTGCTCAATCCTCGTTCATTTTATTCTTGGCACAATAGTATAGTTGACTTTTTATGAATTTATTAATTAGTATTTAATAATTTTTATTAATTAATATTTTTTTAGGAAGAAATCTCATTTTGTGATGAATAATTGATAATTTAATTAATATATTCTTAAACAAATCCTTTTTATATTGTATAATACTTAATCTTAACCTGAGAAACAAAATTTGAGATATCATGTTGCTAAATAGCAAAGCATTTTTATCCTTTTTAAAGCCAATTTTTTTTTTATTTATTTCCAGGATAGGTAAATGTTAAACTAGGACTAGTTGACCATTTCACTGAAGTAGATGTAGTTGGGTTCTGCTGGTGGAAGAACAGTTGTCATTGGTTGAAAACTATTCAGGTTGGTGACATGTAAGTGTTGAAAGAAGGTTAGATGCAATAAATTTGCACTCATGCGACGACGTTTATGAGCAATATATCCCACTACCAGTGCTCGTTGGTCAACATTTGGAGTTTCACCAGCACATCCAGACATACTAGGCCAACAATTTACTGATTTAGATTAGGTGATGTTCAAATTTTTTTTTTAAAAAAAAAAGTATAAAATAATAATATTTTTAAAAAGAATTAAATTTATTGATACAAAAAAAATTAAAAATTAAACAAGAAACTCAATCAAAGAAATAAAATAGTCTAAAAATTAAAAACTTAAGCCTGTACAAAAAAAAAAATTAAAAATTGATAAAAGTGTCATTAAGAAATTAAATTAAAAATAAGATAAAGGATAGAGTGTGAAAAATTGTAAACCTAAGTGGGGTAAAAACATAACTTAATGAAGTATGTTGTCGTCAAAAGTTGATTGGCCAAAGAGCTTCTTCCAAAAATCTGCAAAATCAAAGATCAGGATTCACCAATCAACTGTCCTCCGATGATTAAGTTAACTTCTGCCTGATATATAAATCAGACCGTCCTTTTCTAGCTCCCTTCTCCTTTTATAGGGGTAAGCATCTCACTTTAGTGGTCTTGAGCCTTCTCCAAGATCCCTGATTTTACCTCAGATATGATCTGACCTTACCTCACAAGTCTCACAACCTGCTCGGAATGGACCACATCGTTCATTGAGGTCTGAACAAGTATCCGTGTTTTACTTGGGCTTTGTGAATTTAGGACTCATCAGAGTATATTTTAAAAATTATAAAAAAAAAAAACGGGACAATTGCCCCTCCAAGACTCGTCATGGCCTCATCCCTGGATCTACGCTCTCAATTTCTTTCCATCATCATCATCTTTCTCTCTCACACACATTCATATTCATATTCACGTGTCACCGGTTAGTCAATGGTACTAAGGTAGACAGATCTCACTTCTTCCCTATTATAAAATCAGGTTGTGAACTCCAATAAAAGACGTTCTCTTCAGACTAAAATAACTAATAGTTCTCTCTTCATCACTTATGTTCCAAATTTATGAAGAAGTTCTATTGGCTACGTTTTAGCAGGTCTGAGCATGAGGTCGCTTTGTGACCAATGGAGGAAGAGAGAATCTTGTGAGTGTTATGTATATATATGGTATGATCTTGGGGTGAGTGGTTTCCATGTTATGCTCGTCAAATTAACAGGTCTTTGCAGATTTATCGCTACTTCATTGTCTGTTCGACCTTGAACTTCCATATATATATATATATATATATATATATACATATATACGTATATATATATATATATGCCTCTTTTTAGAATATATTAATCCTTCAAAACTCTACATACAGTGTAGTCATTTGAACTATGCCGGTATGAGTAATGCAGTTTATACTTAGTTTAACATTGATCAGTTGCTCCTGCTCTCTCTCTCTCTCTCTCTCTCTCATACGAACGTTGTAAATATATTTTATATTAACTTTCCTTTCTATTACATGAATTGGATATAACACCATATATTAACTGCAAAACCCAGAAACCATCTGCTTTTCATGAAATACAATTTCTTAATTACAAAATAATTAGAAAAATAAGGAAAAAAAATGTTGGGAGTTAAAATTCTTTTAGTTTATAGTCATAGTTATTGTTGGAGCTGTTGGGAATTCCCTTTTTGTGACCTTAATCAAGTTGCTAGTGTGACCCTGTTAAAGTGCTTATGCTAGCATTAAAATGCTTTTCTTTCTATTTTTCAATTTCTTTTTCTCCTTCTTGGAAACAATGAAGAAGAGGCTTTGAAACAAGCTAATTTATCCACAAGGTATGAACTTGAGCCTGTGAAGTTAATGGAGTCGGTTACCTTTCTCAGGTCTTATGCATATTGATGGTATAAATAATACATTCACATACAGAGAGATTGATATATACCCAGAAAATTACTGTACAACTGTATCTCCAATTTATGATATTTTTTCTTTATATTCTTATAGCATGTAATCTTTGAAAGCTTTAATATGTCATTATTAAGTAAAAATCATCAAAACGGTGGAGCTCAAATGTATATCTGTTGCAATTTCAAACCAATTGTTCAAAAGGCAGAAAGGTTTTCAATCGTTAAACTTGAATATTATTCGATTTGAATGGTGCCATAAATTTTATTCTTAGAAATACCCAAAGCTGCACAAGTGATCACTTCTCCCCTTATTTATTGCTTTTAACAATAGATTTCTGCAAAAGGTAGTTATTTGAGGGGTCAACACTGGTTTTTTTGGTGTTTAAAGAATTTCTATTTACATCTTGTAATGTAGAATTGTATATATATGAAGAAGCAGAAGGAGAAAAAAAATTCTATTGACATCATTACTCAATGGTTTCATTTATCTTCTCTTTTTTCATTGGTTTTCTAATCTATGAAAGCGCAAGTTTATCTGGGCATTCTATTATGCAATTATTCAAACCCCACCATTCAACATGGATGTATTAATTATGTTACAAATTCATATAAATATAGATATTATTTTTTGGTACAAGTAGATCGAAAATACAAGGTACAAGTAGCATTAGCCAATAATTTTCTTTATCTATGAATGGAAAATGCAAACAACCAATATAGACTAACGTGAAAATACATAGCAGCCCCACAAAAAATATAATGGTGAAGGTTATTTTAAAAAAATCGACTTTAAGAAAGTTGAAACTAGTTTGCCTAGAAACTGTTTTCTTGTAGTCCAATTAATGTTGGAGATAAGAAAACTAAAATGCAACCGACAAACAGGTTTTATCTAAGAGGTCAAGGTCGAACAGATAACGAAGTTGAGGTGCAAGCAAAGGACTGTTTGCTTGACAAAGCTTTGTATGGACATCAACACTCGTATTCATTGATCAGCAATGTACACAGAAAGCTTCATCAGGGCAAAAATTCCACAAGGCAGCACAGATGTCCTAACCCGGACTTCCACCAAGTTGTTGAATTTGTGAGATTTGTAATATAACCAATACATATGAGAATTGTAAAGCTATCTTCTATTGGAATATTCTCCCTTATTACATTTCCTGCTCTTCTAATACCAACAGGGTTGCTTCACTTATTATAATGGCGGAATTTCTTTCCTTCTATTCCAAGGTTCAACCATCAGCCTGAACTCTTTATTTTTGGTTCTCCATTGTATTCATAGGGGGTATGCCCCCTTTCAGTTCTGTTCTTGTCCTCGGCAATAATAAACTCTTTCTTTCTTTCTTTTTTTCTTTTTCTTTTGGGAAAGGTTAAATTTAGGGACATGCTATTCCCACTCCATAAGATTATACCACCAATCCAAAAAGTATATTTTTCAGTGTTAAAATAATATTTTTTTTGGAGCTCAATTGTAGATTATGGAGTGTGTGTAGGACCGCCCTAAATTTATTGAGGGCAAAAGCCAAGAAAAACAGGGAAGGATCCCTTCCGTAAAGTACAACTATAAAGGCCAACCAAGGCTATATACAGAGCACTTCGGAAAGGAAAATAGCATCAGTTAGGTTGAAATTGAGACAGATATACCAATTTAGCAATGATCTATCAATCTTCCTCCATGATGAAACAAAATCTGCAATTCCAGTAGTGATGACTTGAAACAACATAGATGCATCCCTTTTCCTGACCTTAAAGCACCTTTGGTTTCTCTCATTCCAGATCCAATAACCAGCAGCAGCCAGAGAAAATCTCAGAATCGCTGCTTGGAAACTCCTCTTTCATATGGGATGAAGCCCATTGTAGCTCCAAATCCCGACCGTCACGCCACGAAATCGGGAGCGGTGATGTAATGGTCATTTGACCCTTAACTAGATGTTAAGATACTAATCAACCTAGTCAAATATATTAAAAATACAGACCAGTTTTATTCATTTTTGGTCAAAACTTTTCATTTATTAATTGAGTTTGCTTTCGTTACTATGAATGTATTTGTTCAAGTCTCGTAATGGGATTAGTTGAAATTAGTTTTCATTAGGTTCAATTGTATACAAGAAATGTCTATCAGCTATATATAAGGTATACAATATGGTCATATTATTCAGAGCTGACTCTACTGTCTATTGATACAAATGTATAGATACAATAAGATAAATAAAAGGGTACAAGACACCCTTAATTATACACAATGAGTATTGATATGATCTAAGTTCATCTTCTGTCGAAGATTAATCTCGCAATTGTCATCCACAAGTTCAATATCTGTCATTACCATCAATAGCAAAGCTAAGTTATAATGCTCAGTAGGATTTTTAAAAAATAAACAAGCATACAGAGTGCAAAAATTAATGAGTATGCAACACAGGTACTCAACAAACATGATATAATAATCCACATGTACATGTTTACTAATCAACAAGGTACGATATAATTCAATATTTCATAACAGTAGCAAAATAAACAATATAGTATTGCTACACATCTAAGTATAGATGTCCCATAATGAATGCCATTTCCTATTCAAAAAAATACCAGCAGTAATATATATCTAACATATGCGATCCACAACACAATTATAAGATCAAGTGTATAATACCTATCAATAAAATCAATGTAACACACTCATGTTCTATGTGTATACTCTTTCATAAATGGATTATGCAATACTTTCATGCTCTAAGACACGTAGGCCCCCGTTTATGTTGAAATTGAATTAGGAAATTGATCTACGCGATGACCATGGGAACGAACTGATGTTCCTTCAAATGAATTGAAGTTCATGGGAACAAACTATCAAATGAATGAAAATGAAACCCCACTAGAATTTTTGTTAGAACAAGGTCGGGTTCGTTTGAACAAATTCATTTCGCAGATGCAATGCCCCAACTTCAAACAGTGAGATCTTACTCAGACAAAGTTCGATTGGAATGTTTTACCTATCGTTGCGAAGCTATTGAAATGTAATTTCATATGAAATTGGTCTCACCTCAAAGGTCAAAGTAGTTTTGATTTATGATCAAAATATTAAAGATAGGTCATTCTATAAATTATTTCCAAAACCCATCTTGATTGATCTTCTTCCAAAAGGTCATGAGATCATTTTTAAATGTTAAAAAAAATTCAAGACAAACTTTTACGCTTTAAAAATATGTTTCCAATTCAAATCTAAATTAAAATTTTTTATGCATGATGTGAGTGTGTGAACTAAACCCAATGAATCCAAATCATTACTTTTCCTTACAATTGCAAACATTGCATTTATTGAATCTGATTATGATACTCGGATGCTTGAGTGAACAGAAGGCTTGAAAACGCTACTCACATGTACATGGACACATTACAACTCAATATAATTTTGTCAACATGGATTAGCCAACACAAACCTAAACTAAAAGTCCTAACAAACCATAAATAAAGTTGTAGAAGAAACTCATTTGGGAATTAATAATCTTGATGTGACAACGTATAAGTTAATCATAGAAAGAAATATGATCTTACTAGATAACCGTTTCTCGACTTGGGCACTAAAAACCCGGGGGTAACTCTTATCCCAAAGTTCATTAAGTTAAATTACGTGTTTCATATGATTGTAGTTAAGTAATTCCATTAATCAACTTAACTTTAAAACTCATAACTCAAGGACCACTTATGATGTGTAGTTTACAATTCCATAATAATAGGCTTTAAAATGTTTATTTTATTCGCAAGAAACTCTAAATTTTCTTTTGAAACAAATTAGATATTGTAGAGATCTAAAAAATGAGGACAAATTTTTCGTTTTTGCCGATAGGGCACTATACATACACCATTTGCCAGTAGGGCACTACATATGCATCATTTAGCTATAAGTCGTATTTAGAAGCATATTTTGGGTGTGTCATAGGATAGAAATATGCTTATAATATTAACATACACCTCCTATAAAAATTTGAGCCTATTCGGAGACAGTTTCAAAAATTAGACCAAAAGGGCATTCGGGTGGCCCGGGTGGATCCGGCCACAGGCAAAAATTTATTTTTAAAAAAATTTTATTTAAAATAATTTTAAGAACTTTGGTTAAAGCAAAATATCAAATTGAGGCGTTTCAGGACGGATTGTAGTATAACGGGGTCCCTAGATTCATTAAAGGCAAAAGGGTCATTTTACACCTTTGCCCCTCCACTATAAATACAGCCCCTTAGTATATTTTTTTCATAATTTGGTCTGAGATTTAGAGTAGAGCACATTCATGGAGAAAAAGTGAGAAAAAATCCTAGGTTTCCAAGCTTCAAGCCACCAAAACACATTCCTAGGCCAAGATTCTTGCGAGGCTTCCTTTTAGGAAGTTGTTCCTCTCATCAATACCTATATTCTCACTAATCAGTTCGGCTGTGTAGCGAATGCAACTTCCTTGGTTTGAGAAAAACTATTCTAGGTATGATACCTTGCTAAGTTAGGATTAGATTTGAGTTTTCTTGCCTTTCTATGTGTTGATTGAATGATTTAGGTGTTTACTTGATGTTAGAAAATTACTTAGGTGGTAGTTGCTTTAAAAACCTAGAGTTGATTGTTTATGTACTTGTGTGTTCTTTGTTATTCTTTGAGAATTTGGTAAAGTGATAAACATGTAACTTGTTGGTATGTTTGATTCATTGTATTCTATCTTATATTCATGTAGAGAAACTCTTATGGTTTGAGAGTTATGAATTATTCCATGAGTTGGTAGTTTGTATATTTGTATTTCCTTTGAGAAATTGTGAAAGTGATGAACATGAGATTTGATCATATGCTTAATTAATTGAATTGTGACTTACATTCATGTAGACAAAGTGTTGTGAATTTGAAGTTATGGTTTACTTTATGAACAAGGCATATTTTTAAGTCATGCTCCATGTGTTGATGAAATGTTTCATTGAATTGCATAAGAATGAAATCAAAGCATGTTGGCATAGTGTGAATCCTTGGAAGCATGGCGTGAGTTGAGCACTTGGTGCTATGCATTATGAGGGTGTAGATCCTGTGGTGAAAAACCCAAAATTGGCCATTGGTACTCATGCCAACAAGGACGGACCGTGAAGTGAGATATACGATTGGTACTCATGCCAACGGGGAAGGACCGTGAAGTGAGACATGGGTGTGGCATAGAGTTTGCATGTGTGTGTCATGCATATTGACATTGTATGGCATTGAGGGTGTCACGCCTCGAATTTCCACAACCCGGGGAGTGAGTAAAATAAGATAAGAAAAGTAAAAGAAAGGTCATTAAGGTGAATTTAATTAAGTATGCATTCATTCCCCCATGTTTCCCCAAAATTATAAGTGAAGGCTTGACATTTAACTTAACCAAGATGGCCTCCTAATATTACTCAAACATTCCTCCCAATTAATAGTTAAAATAATTTAAGTCATGTTCAAAGGTGGCTTCCAAAGTAGCCCTAAAACATTTCTAAAAATGTCTTGGAATAATGGCTCAAAGGGGTGCCAAATACCCGATTGCATGGGCCAAAAATAGGCCAAAGAAATCTACCAAAAGTGTTCTAAGGGAGTGGCCAAACATGGTCTTGAATTATGACTAAAAGTGTCCCAAAAAAAATGCCTAACATGGCTTGATGTAATGACCAAAAGTGGCTCAAAATGGTGGCCAAACATGGCCCAAAGGTTGGCCAAACATGGCCCAATATGGTGTCTAAATATAGCTCAAAAAGGTGACCCAAAGGTGGATGTTAGGAAGCTGTCAAGGTTGGTGCATGCGGGCTAGACAGCAGGTGGCAGTAGGCAAGACAGTAGGCAAGACAACAGGCGGCCAACAGTGCGTGGCATGGGGCGTGCAGGCACTGCGCACGCGGGGGCGCGCGGTTGTGGCTGGGGCGTGTCACTCTGTGTTACTGTAGCGACAGAGAGCAGTTTTTTGATTTTTCGGCATTTTTACTGTTTCGAACAGAAAGCAAATTTCTCTGTCCAATAGCCCATTTTTCTCTGTTTTCCAATTTTTTTCCCAAAGTTGTTCAAGCAACTTTTCAGCCATATTTAGCCCATTTCCCCAAGGTTTCTTAACCTCCATTTTGAGCACTTTTCTCACCTATTTAAATAATGTTTTGCACACTTAAATTTTTCCTTAATTTCACTAAAATTTTGACATAACTTCTTTTGTTTTCTAAGCCTTTTTCCCACCTAATATTCATGATATTTCATATGTATAAACATGTCACAACCCACCCTCACTCAGTGGCTACAACTTCATAGAATTTAAATATGTATCATTTAAATATATACAATTCATCACACCTACACTATGCTTGAACTTTAAAGTTCACATCATCATATTCATTACAACATATAAGGTCTTTTCCATTCTTTTCATAATACACAAATCTTTAACAACATCATTTCATATCGTTTAGAACTTATGCCCTTGTACAATATCTAAATATGCCCCAAGGGCCAAAAATCCTCCATGGTCCACCTCCCCCTTCATCCTATGAAGACTTCATCAAGTCTTCAAGTACCTGGGAGCCTCCTCTGTAATATGATATCCAACGAATGGGTCAGCTCAACTGCTGGTATAACACAATGCTAATGCTAGGAACAAATTTAAGGCGTGGTATGTGCAAGTGTACATTTTTAAAAACTATAATCCCATAATCCCTCAATGCCATGCAATGTCAATATGCATGACACATACATGCAAACTCTATGCCACACCCATGTCTCATTACACGGTCCTTCCCCGTTGGCATGAGTACCAATCGTATGTCTCACTTCACGGTCCGTCCCCTTTGGCATGAGTACCAATGGCCAATTTTGGGTTTTTCACCACAAGATCTACACCCTCATAATGCATAGCACCAAATGCTCAACTCACGCCATGCTTCCAAGGATTCACACTATGCCAACATGCTTTGGTTTCATTCTTATGCAATTCAATGAAACATTTCATCAACACATGGAGCATGACTAAAAAATATGCCTCTTTCATAAAGTAAAGCATAACTTCAAATTCACGAAACTTTGTCTACATGAATGTAAGTCACAATTCAATTAATTAAGCATATGATTAAGTCTCATGTTCATCACTTTCACAATTTCTCAAAGGAAATACAACTACACAAACTACCAACTCATGGAATAATTCATAACTCTCAAACCACAAGAGTTCCTCTGCATGAATATAAGCTAGAATACAATGAATCAAATATACCAACAAGTTACATGTTCATCACTTTACTAAATTCCCAAAGAATAACAAAGAACACACAAGTACATAAACAATCAACTCTAGGTTTTCAAAGCAACTACCACCTAAGTGATTTTCTAACATCAAGTAGACACCTAAATCATTCAATCAACACAGAAAGGTAAGAAAACTCAAATCTATTCCTAACTTAGCAAGGTATTATACCTAGAATGGTTTTTCTCAAATCGAGGAAGTTATGTTCACTGCACAACCGAACCAATCGGTGAGAATATAGGTCTTGATGAGAGGAACAATTTCTTAGAAGGAAGCCTCGTAAGAATCTTGGTCTAGGAGTGTGTTTTGGTGGCTTGAAGCTTGGAGAACCTAGGGCTTTTTCTCACTTTTTCACCATGAACGTGTTCTGCTCTGAATCTCAGACCAAAATGTGATAAAAATACACTAAAGGGCTGTATTTATATTAGAGGGGCAAAGGTGCAAAATGATCATTTTGCCCTTAATGAATCTGGGACCCCGTTACACTACAACCTGTCCCGAAACGCTTCAATTTGATATTTTGCTTTAACCAAAGTTCTTAAAATTATTTTAAATGAAAATTTTCAAAAAAATAAATTTTCGGCTGTGGTCGGATCCACCCGAGCCACCTGGGATGCCCTTTTGGTCCAATTTTTGAAACTATCTCCGAACAGGCTCAAATTTTTATAGAAGGTGTATCTTAACATTCTAAGCATATTTTCTCTTCTATGACACACTCAAAATATGCTTCTATGACACACTCAAAACTGTTCATAAATAGTGCCCTACCGGCAAAAGCAAAAAATTCACCCTCATTTTTCAAATCTCTACATCCTTCCCCCCTTAAAGAAATTTTATCCCGAAATTTAGAAATGTACCTCTAGGAATAAATAACTCAGGATACCTAGCACGGACTTTGGCCTCACGTTCCCAAGTAGCTTCCTCGACCCCATGATGGTTCCAAAAAACCTTGACCAAAGGGATGGTCTTGCCTCGCAAAACCTGGTCCTTTGAGTCCAATACCTCCACTGGCCTCTCGTCATAAAAAACATCACCCTCTACTTAAAGAACTACCCAAATCTAGCACATGTGAAGGTTCAGGCTCGTACTTCCTCAACATCGACACATGGACGACATCATGAACCCCAAATAGCTGTGGCGGTAATGCTAGCTTAAAGGCCACCTCATCAACCTTCCCAACGATCTCAAATGGTCCTATAAACTGCAGCGACAGTTTCCCGCTATGCCCAAATCTCCTCAATCCCCACCGTGGGGCTACTTTGAGGAACACATGTCCCCCAACATCAAATGACAGAGGTCATCGCCTCTTGTCTGCATAACTCTTCTAGCGGCTCTGTGCTGTCAACAGACACTACCTAATCACTTGTATAATTTTTGTGGTCTCACGGACTATGTCGGGCCCTAAAGTAACTGTCTTCCCTACCTCAATCCAACATACAGATGAACGACATAACCTAACATACAACGCCTCAAAAGATGTCATCTCAATACTAGACAGATAGCTGTTGTTGTAGGAAAACTCTACTAAAGCAAGGTGATCTTCCCAGCTACCCCTGAAGTCTATAACACAGGCTCTAAGCATATCCTCAAGGATCTGAATAGGTATGCTCTAACTGACCGTCAGTCTGAGGATGAAAAGCAGTACTAAACAGTAGGTGAGTCCCTAAGGCTGTCTGAAGACTCTGCCAAAACTATGTAGTGAAACGTGGGTCTCTGTCTAAAACAATGGAAACAGGAATTCCGTGTAGTCGTACTATTTCTCGAATATACAACCTACTAAGGACATCTGCTGAATCCGTCGCTCTAATCGGTAGGAAATGTGTAGACTTCGTCAACCTGTCTACAATAACCCAAACTGCATCGTGACCTCTAGGTGACTTCGGAAGACCCATTACAAAATCTATAGTATCAAACTCCCACTTCCACTCGGTCACTAGCAATGGCTGTAACAAACCCCCCGGTCTCTGGTGCTCAACCTTAACCTGCTGGCACGTGAGACATCTCGACACGAACTATACAACATCTCCCTTCATCCCCGTCCACCAATACTCATGGTACATCTTAGTGCCCCCTAGGTGCACTGCTAGACGTGAATGATGAAAATTTCTAAGAACATCAGCCCTAAGAAACTCTAGAACAAAAAATCTACCCATATATCTCAAGCTAAGATCAGAATGAACTGCCCACCCCTCAAAGTCCTCGGCATTAGCAACTCGTGCTCGAATCTACTCGGCCTTTGTGTCCTGTAACTATGCCTCAATAACTCTACTCAACAGTGTAGGTTGTGCACACATACTGAATAGTGTGGCATGTCCCTCAGACTCGACAAAATCTAAGTCAAACTCACCAATATCTCCTACTCTCTAATGGCGATGCTAGTAACTGTGCTCCTTAGTCTCCTATTAAGTGCATTTGCTACGACATTGGCCTTCCTAGGATGGTACTGAAGGTCAAAGTCATAGTCCTCCATATACTCCATCCATCTCCTCTGCCGAAGGTTCAAGTCCTTCTGCGTATTTAAGGCTCTTGTGATCTGAGAACACCTCGAACCTCTCCCCGTATAAGTAGTGTCGCCAATTCTTAAGTGCAAAGATGACTGTAGCTAACTCCAAATCATGTGTGGGGTAGTTCTGCTCATGATTCTTCAACTGGCGAGAACCATAAGCTACCACTCTACCTTTCTGCATCAATACACAGCCTAACCCTTCTCGTGAAGCATCACAATAAACGGTATAGCCAATACCTCCCTCAGGTATAATTAGGACATGTGCTGAAGTCAACCTCCTCTTCAACTCCTGAAATGAATGATCACAGTCATTTGTCCACTCAAATCTAATGCCCTTGCGCGTCAGACGAGTCATCGGCACGGCAAGACAAGAAAACCCATCTACAAACCAATGGTAGTATCCTGCCAATCCCAAGAAACTCTGAATCTCAAACACACTCTTCAGCCTCTCCCAACTCATAAAAGAGTCAATCTTAGAAGGATCCACTAGATACCCCACTACCAAACACAACTTAGCCTAGGAACTGCACCTCTTGAAGCCAAAACTCACACTTAGAAAACTTAGCAAACAACCGATGCTCCCTCAAAATCTGTAATGTAGTCCGTAAGTGAAAGGCATGCTCATCCTCAGAAGGTGAGTAAATCAAAATATCATCAACAAACACTACTATAAACTAATCTAAATAAGGACTAAAAATGCGATGCATTAAGTCCATGAATGCTGCCGGGGCATTCGTCACATCGAATGGCATAACTACAAACTCATAATGGCCATAACGAGTGCGGAAAGCTGTCTTCGCTATATCGTCCTCCCGTACTCTCAACTGATGATACCCCGATCTAAGATCAATCTTTGAGAAACATCTCGAACCCCCAAGTTGATCAAACAAATCATCTATCATCGGTAACGGGTACTTGTTCTTGATAGTGACCCGGTTCAACCTCCTATAGTCCACACACAAACGTAATGTCCCATCTTTCTTCTTCTCAAATAGTGTCGAAGCACCCCATGGAGAAGTACTAGGATGAATAAAACCCTTACCCTGCAAATTAGTCAACTTGCTCCTTCAACTCTCTCAACTCAACTGGAGCCATGCGGTAAGGTGAACTAGAAATAGGCATAGTGCCTGGGATAAGCTCTATCGTGAACTCTGTCTCTTGTCTGGGCAGTAGACTAGTCAAGTCATGCAGGAAGACATCTGGAAACTCATCCACTACGAGTGGTAACACACTCTCTGTAGTCACATTCCCATCTGCTACCAAACTAGCCAACATGTAGCTATGACCTCCCCAACTTCTCGAGTCATACAAGGGTGAAACTAAGAAATCTCCACGATCTCCCATGAAATAAAAGCTATCTCCTTCAAGAGTACACACTGTCACTTTCCCCTTGTAGCAATCTATACTACTCGGAAAGCAAACAACCAATCCATCCCCAAAATAATATCAAAACCAGACATGTCAAGTAGAATGAAGTCAAAATAAAGGATGCGATCAGCTATCTCTATCAAGTAATCTCTACAGATCCTCGTCAATATCATACTACCCCCAACTGGGGTGTCAACATGTAATGGTGGATCTAACCGATCTATGTCCAACCCCAATGTCATGGCAAGCATAGTAGATATGAATGAATGAGATGCACCCGAGTCTATCAGTACGCTGGCCCATGAACTAAATACAAGGAATGTACCTCAAACCACTGAAGGTCCAGAAGTAGATGCCTCTGGTGTGGCTACTGCATAAACAAGACCTTGAGTAGTCTGGCCCTAACTACCTCTCCCTCTCTGTCCCTACTGACCTCCTCCCCTCTGTTTGGGAGCTCTAACACTCTATACAGAGGGTGTAGGCTGGAAATATGGTGCTGGAGGTCTATGGCCTAACTGTGCCTGTGGTAGTGGCACCTGAGTATGCTGATAATAATGTGGTCTCTGTGAGCTCTGTGAAGTTTGTCCCTGAGGACAGTTGGCCCTAACATAGCCCGTTTGGTGGCAGGTATAGCAAAGTCGTGGAGCTCCCCACCCTTGACCCTGTACCGGTGGTGGAAATGACCCCTGGCTAGATTCGGCCCCTTATTCCAAGCTGGGGTCCCTCTGAGGGCAAGTGGCCATCCTGTGGCCAGGCTGCCCACACAAATAACATGAAGAGGACCTCTGTGATCCTCCCCCTCTAGAAATAGCAGGCATAATAGGTCGGGGGGCCAAAGACTGGAGGGGCCTCGATGGCGTCTGTATAGAAGAAGTAATAGCTCGGCTCCTCTTCAATGGTCTCCCCTCAGTATAAGTCAGGGCAGGCATAGTAGGCTGGGCAAGCGTAGACATCTATGTTGTGGCTGTCCTACCCTCGGTTTGGGAATCCCTGATCCCTCTAATGTCAACTAATTCCCTCTTTACTCTGGTGGCCCTGGTCACCGCCTCGTCATAGGTGTCAATAATGTGTCCGGCCAATCTGTCCCTAATGGAGGTCTTCAACCCCTTGACAAAATACAGGGTCCTCAGTCACTCATCTTTAATAATATGTGGCACAAATCTCCCCAATGCAGTATACCGAGACTCATACTGAGTCACTGTCATATCCCTCTAGAGGAGTGCCCCAAACTCATCCATAAATCCTATCCTAGCAGTCTCGAAAAAATAGTGGTCATTGAACATGGCCACAAAGGCATCCCATCCCTCCCCAAACCTGTCTATCCGGTTAGTAGGTACTCTCCACCACTGACTAGCCAACTCCGTAAACTGAATGGTGGCACATCTGATCCTCAAGTAGCGGCTCAACAATCCCTTGGGAGTCTAAAATCCTAGTGATCTGATCCAACCACTCCTCAGCAACTAAGGGCTCAGGCTGTCCTACAAACATAGGAGGCCTCATTCGCTGGAACATCTTCATCATGAAGGTATCCCTAGCCTTCTAGATAGTGCGAAAGCACTCATGTAGAATGGCCGCTATATCTTTGGCGCCAAAAGTCTGCTCCACCTCCTCTGTTGGGGCAGGTGCAGGAGCAACAGTCCTCCTCAGCTGCGCTATAGGCAGGAGCAGCAGCTCAGGTTCTACCACGCCTTGGTGGTGCAGCGGCCCTAAGCCTACCCCACCTAGGTGGTCCAGCGCTCGTAGGAGCTCTCCTTGGTGGCATGAGTTTGCAAGTCCAAGAAAAAAAATTAACACTTCCCTTTCACATTTAGACATACGCATTAAAAAAATGAAGCACATTCATGTCAACAACTCACACTCACAAGCAACAATCACAGCATGCCTTAACATATACATAACAAGTTCTTACACTTAACATAATGCTCACCAAAATTTAAAACCATGTGTCACGGCCCTATCGTGTTCAACAACACCCGACGGTCTCTACGTATTCGAACCTATGCTCTGATACCACGTTGTCACGCCCCGAATTTCCACAACCTAGGGAGTGAGTGAAGTGAGATAAGAAAAGTAAAGGAAAGGTCATTAAGGTGAATTTAATTATAAAGATCTGAAATTTTGGAATAATTTTTTTTTTTTTTTTGGATAAGGCAATATTTGAATTTCTTTAAATCTTATTTACTTTTAATTTAATTAAACTACATTATGCGAATGTGTGTAGATATGTGTATGTATATGTACAATAGAATGAGTATATGTATGCATATATGTATGACATTATGTATTATATATATGTACATGTAATCAGATATATATATATATATACAAAGGTGGGTGCAAGTGGCTGTGTGTATAGGTACTATGTGCAACCGTGTGTGTGTGTGTATCAATATGTTGGTGTGTGTTTGCAGGTGTAGTACAATAGAAATATATATATATATATATATGTGTGTGTGTGTGTGTGTGAAAAACTAAAAATGAAAGCAACATTAATTGCAAGTCTGAAAAGGAGAAAAAGAAGGAGAAATCAGACTGTGAGAAGTCAGAAAAGGGGTATGGTTAGAGAGTAGAGGGAGAAAGGTCTGTTGTGATATATATATGTATATATGTACATGTGTACATTTGAGTTAGAAAAGAAAAGCAGAAGAAGTAAGGAAAAGAGAGATAGAAGCTAAGAGTGTCTTCGGGAGTTCAGAAGGCTTAGAAGGTAGGAACAGAAGGGAGCAGCAAGGGTTTGCTCAAAGCAAGTGAGTAACTATGTTTCTGTTTTAAATTTTAGAAGCATATTGTTTAGTTTTGAATAGTAGAGTCATAATCAGCATGAAATATAGAGTTCATTGCAAAAAGAATCAGATCAAATGGAGTAGAAATGAGTTAGAAAATAGAAGTTACAGGTGGGGGGTGATAATTGGTTGTTTGGAGAATTTTGTTTAAAACTTGGTTTGAATGATGAGGAATTGTTCCTTTGTGATGCAGAAATCCATTAGAAATGAATAGGAGTCAAAACAATTAAAAACCAAGCCTGAAATCATGAAAACAAAGTTGGCCGGAGCTATGGTCTTCCTCAGATTCCTGGACATTTGATGAACCAAATCAAAAACCAACATTAGAAATGAAACCTAGGTATAAAATAGAAGAAAATAACATTTGAAAAATAGTGAAAAGTCGCCGAAACTGGGTCACCGTCACCGGAGATGGTGACGGAACCCTAATCTTCTCTCATCGAAAATTCAGGGAAGAAGGACACTGTTTGGGTCGGGCTCTAGGTCAAACTCGGGTCGGGCCCCGACCGAGATTATAAACAGATATCCACTTAAGTGAAACTACGTCGTTTTAACTAAGAGGGTTTTTAATTTTAAAAATTAGGGCTGACGTCAGCATTACATATTGGACAGGTCAAATCGGTTGGTCCAATGAGACTCTGGACCGGTTCACTTAAGACCAAAATAAACCCTCTGGTTCACTGTTTAAAATTAAAAGAAATAAACCGAAACTTTAATTATTTATAGTTTGACCCCTAGAAGTTTTAATAAATTTTGTTATGGCCCAAATTCTGGGAAATTTATTTAAATAAGCCCCTGAAAATAAATAAATAATAAAATAAATTATTTAATTACTTTATTAGATGGGTAAAATGACCATTTTATCCTTGGACATTAAATAGGTCAAACGAAGTCCAAAATAAATAAATAAATACTATATTTTTACTATTTTGGGCACTCTGGACTCAATGGTGGAGTCCAATTGATGAAATTAAGTCCCAAAAAATACAGACACGTAAATCATAAATGACTGTATTGCCCTTAACAATACCCAAGGCTGTTTAGACATAAAAGATAACCCATTTTAATTATATCAGACATAATAGAGTCAATGGTGGAGTCCATATTAACAAATGAAGCACCGAACACTGCGATGCATGAAAGAGTAAAAGACCAAAATGCCCCTAAGGCAAAGAGTAGTCAAACGAACTCCGATTAAAGTGAACAAATAGTGAATTTTTATTATCTCAACCGTTCCAGACTCAATGGTAAAATCTATTTTAGCAAAATAGAAACTCATGAAATAAAGACATAAAATTTGATGAATGACATAATTCAAAGTGGCAATAAACTGAGTTACATTTCATGAATTTTAGGGACATTGAAAGGCAAGGAGGAGGTGGTCTGACCTTCTACATTATCACTGTTAGTTCAGCTACACAACAAGCACGACTTCTTAGGGTTGAAACAAATCCATCAGGAATGATATATTGTGCTAAGTGAGGAATAGAATTAAGTTTAGGATTGATTTTCATATTGATCTCATGATTCGTATACTCATCCGATTGTTTATGTGCTTATGTGTTCCCTACTATTTCCTTGGAAGTTTGGTTGAGTGATAAATGTGGATCATGATTACATGTATATTCCATGTGTTGGCATAGTGTGTGATTGATATTCATTAAAGATTGTTCAGATTGAGAATGTGTAACTTGAACTTGTGTTTAAATGGAATATGTAAAGCATATGCACATAAGGAAGAAATTTTGTGATTTACATATTATTGTTACAGCATGCTTCATGTATAGATGAAAGGTTTCGATGAGATTGCATTGTTGCATGGTGAAATCAAAGCATTTTGGCAAAGTGTGATTCCTTGGATACGTGGTTACTTAGGTCGTCGGGGAAGGTCCGTAAAGTGAGTCATACGTGGTTACTTAGGCCGTTGGGGAAGGTCCATAAAGTGAGTCATAAGTGGTTACTCAGGCTATCAGGGAAGGTCCGTAAAGTGAGACATACGTGGGTACTCATCCCGTCGAGGAAGGTCCGTAAAGTGAGTCATGGGTATGGCATAGATATTTGCATGGGTGCGTCATACATATTATTCATGTACTGTATTGATGATATCAAATGACATGTAGATATAAATGTACACTTGCACATGCCATGGCTTGATTTTGTTCTTTGCATTAGCATTATATTATGCCAGCAGTTGAGCTGACCCATTCGTGGGATACCATATTTCAGATGACGCTTTGGCTACATGAGATTCGGTGATGTCTAAAGAACTTGAAGTGTTTTGGCCCTTAGGGCATATTTTGAGATGTAAGGGCTTAAGCCCAAATGACATGTGAACGATATATTTATGGGATGTACTTTATGCTTTTGTATATTGATGAAAGGGAATGCATGTTTAGTTAAATCCGTTTAGATTTTCCTTTATTTTATTTTCTTTTGGTTTCGTTACTCGCGCCCCGGGTTCGTGGGAATTCGGGTTGTAACATTAATTAAGTATGCATTCATTCCCCCACGTTTTCCCAAAATTATAAGTGAAGGCTTTACATTTAACTTAACCGAGATGGCCTCTTAATATTACTCAAATATTCCTCCCAATTAATATTTAAAATAATTTAAGTCATGTTCAAAGGTAGCTTCCAAAGTAGCTCTAAAACATTTCTAAAAATGTCTTGGAATAATGGATCAAAGAGGTCCCAAATACCTTATTGCATGGGCCAAAAATAGGCCAAAGATATCCACTAAAAGTGGTCTAAGGGGAGTGGCTAAACATGGCCCTGAATTATGACTAAAAGTGTCCCAAAAAAAATGCCTAACATGGCTTGATGTAATGGCCAAAAGTGGCTCAAAATGGTGGCCAAACATGGCCCAAAGGTTGGCCAAACATGGCCCAATATGGTGTCCAAATATAGCTCAAAAAGGTGACCCAAAGGTGGATGTTAGGTGGCTGTCAAGGTTGGTGCACGCGGGCTGGATAGCAGGTGGTAGTAGGCAAGACAACCGGCAGAACAGCAGGCGGCCAGCAGCGCGCGGCTGCGGCTGCGGCTGCGGCTGCTGCTGGGGCGTGTCACTCTGGCTGGGGCGTCACTCTGTGCTACTGTAGCGATAGAGAGCAGTTTTCTGATTTTCCTACATTCTTACTGTTCCGAACAGAGAGCAAATTTCTCTGTCCAACAGCCCATTTTTCTTTGTTTTCTAATTTTTTTCCCAAAGTTTTTCAAGCAACTTTTCAGCCATTTTTAGACCATTTCCCCAAGGTTTCTTAAGCTCCATTTTGAGCACTTTCTCACCTATTTAAATAGTGTTTTGCACACTTAAATTTTTTCTTAATTTCACTAAAATTTTGACATAACTTCTTTTGTTTTCTAAGCCTTTTTCCCACCTAATATTCATGATATTTCATATGTATAAACATGTCACAACCCACTCTCACTCGGTGGCCACAACTTCATAGAAGTTAAATGTGCATCATTTAAATATATACAATTCATCACACCTACACATATGCTTGAACTTTAAAGGTCACATCATCATATTCATTAAAACATATAAGGTCTTTCCCATTCTTTTCATAATACACAAATCTTCTACAACATCATTTCTTATGGTTTAGAGCTTATGCCCTTGTATAATATCTAAATATGCCCCAAGGGCCAAAAATCCTCCATGGTCCACCTCTCCCTTCATCCTTCAAGACTTTATCAAGTCTTCAAGTACCGGGAGCCTCGTCTGTAATATGATATCCCACGAATGGGTCAACTCAACTGCTAGTATAACACAATACTAATGCTAGGAACAAATTTAAGGCGTGGCATGTGCAAGTGTACATTTTTAAAAGCTATAATCCCATAATCTCTCAATGCCATTGTAGAGACATGGAAAAATTGAGGGCAAATTTTTTGTTTTGGCAGTAGGGCTATAATACCTTGAACCAGGACATGACGCACGAATCGAGGTAGACCGGGTCGAATGTTGTGACACTGGTAGTAGTGACACTAGTAGTAGTGACCCAAGCTGTTTAAGTTGAATATCATTATATTAGATGGATTGTACGATCTTAGAAATGTGAACAATTTATTTCGAATAGTCAGTATCGGGCGACACAGGGACAACCTAGGACACAGAATCATAATACGTGCATGCATGCATCTCCATGCATGTAACTGTTTGCATGCATGCATAGCTCGGCGTAAATCAGTGTATGTGCATGTGCTCAGAACCCGGTGTGTACGTATGTATAGAGAGATATATACATGTATAATTTGTGTATTATATATGTTTATGCATCAAGTGTGTAATGTATAAATTAAGTGTATATATATTATGTAAAGTACTGTGTAATGTGTATACATATATATATATATATATGCATATGCATGCAAGACAAAAAGGTGCAGGGTGTGTGCAGTGTACAGATCATGTGTGTATACTTAGTGTGTGTTTGGTGTGTGTGTGTTTTGAATAGCTGCCGACCTTGGGTGATATATTTGACGTACATACATACACATGTGGACATGGTAGGGGGTACGTGGATGGTGGAGGCTTAAAGAGCAGTGCACAGCAGTCAAGATTGGTTGTTAGGAAGAGAGAGAGAAAAAAGGAGGTCGGTTGGGTTGTTTGTGTATATCCGTAAGAGTGTTTTGAGTTAGAAAGAAAACAAAAAGAATGAATGAGGAACTGAAAGAGTGTTGAGAGGGATCAAAAGGTTGGAATAGAAGAGAAAACCAGGGGTTGCTCAAAAATGGGTGAGTTGGCTATGCTTCTATTTTAAATTTTAAGAGCATGAAAATTTGTTTAAGTGTTAAGGTCTTAATCCACATGAAATGTAGAGCAAATTAGAACAAGAATTAGAGGAAATAGTTGAAAGATGAAAGAAATATTTACAGTTGCAGGTTAGGGTGGTTTAGGTTTTAGTTTACATTTTATGCATGAAATTGTGATTAAATAACCAACATATGATCCTATGGAGTTTGGGAAATGAATAGAAGAAGAAATAGATTGAAACAATGAGGGATAGACCATGAAATTCAAAATAATCAGTCGCCGGAGAACCAATTTGGGTTTTGGAAACCCAGGCTGTTCGAAGTTTAAAGTAAGTCTAAAAGATTTCGTAAAGTCTTAGTATTGATTTAGTACAGAAACAGTGGAAAACGGCGTCGAAAATAGAAAGAAAATTACAGGAAACCGAGACTTTCCGGTGACCAGCGCCGGCTAGGTCACCGGAGAAGATGACCAGAAAATCGCGGAGGTTAGGGCACCGAGACTTGGGCCTGCTGAGTTGGGCCTATTTCATTTTAAACCATTTGGGCCTATTTTAACTTTAACTGTTGGGCTTAGTTTTAATTACAAGTCTTGGGCTTGTTTTAAAAATTTAAAAGTCATTGGGCCTCTTGGGGTTGGGCCTGACTTTTGGGTTAAAAAGAGAATTTTAAAGAAAAGAAAAGAATAAGGAAAAAGAGGCACTGCTTGAGTTTCGAACCCCAGACCCCCTGAGCCAAAAACCCCCCCTCGTCCCAATTGACCACGGCTCACGTGTTATCTTTTAGCCAACCGATATATAGATGTAATAAAATAAATAAATCAGAAAATTCAAAAGAAAAAGGTGCGCAGCACCTGGGAGAGGGGAATCGAACCAGTGACCGTTTAAGAGGGGAGGTGGCACGCTGCCAACGTGCCACCCATTTCTCACCCAATAAATTATGCACTGAATATACATATATGTAATATTAAAGTTATTTAATTTAATTAATTAATTAATTAAATTAAATAATGCCGAAATGGTCCGTTGTCCAAAATTAACAAGTAAATAGGGTATTCTTTATGTCTTGGACCTTTTGAGTCCAATGGTGAGGTCCCCATCGCGGGACGGGACCCCAAAGAATAAAGACTCGTGAAAATGACCAGAATGCCCCTGAGTCAAAGAGTAGTCAAACGAACCCCAATTGAAATAAACGAATAGTCAATTTTGATTATTTCGAATATTCTAGACTCAACGGTGGAGTCCAATTTATGAGGAAAGGCCTCAGGAAGTAGGAAACCGTGAAGTACAAAATGACAGTTTTGCCCTTTTAAGTACAAATGTCCAAATTGAATTCCGCGAAAGCCTAGATCAACTTTGTTCGGCATTCCAGATTCAATGGTGAGGTCGATTTGAGTAAAAGAGATACCAATCATAAAAAGACATAAAATTTGATAAATAGCATAATTTCACAAAGTGACATATTGAGATATAAATTATGAATTTTAGGAACTCTGAAAGGGAAGGAGAAGACGACTTGACTTCCTAGATCGACATAGTAAGAGGATTGAGTTATTCATTGATTGATTGGACTGCGTAGTGGGCACGGCTTACTAGAGTTGTGACCAATCCTATCAGGTATGATATTTGCTAAGTAAGGAATAGGATTAAGTTTAGGAATGATTTGCATATTGATTGATTTGTACATGTGTTGATTTGATTATTAGGAAATCACGTCGGATAGACTTGCTTGAAGAACCTAGAATTGATAACTTATGTACTCTGATATGTGCTTTGAATTATTTGATGATTGTGAAGATGGATCTTATCTCTAAGTTTGGATTATTATGTTTTGGATTATATTAGTGTTGATATATCATGTGTTTTGGAAAGTGCGATAGTTTGATGTATGGGTGCTTTCTGGAGTTATGTGTTCTTTGTGAATTGATGAGATTGTAAATGTATGAATCGAGCATGTGTTTAATTTGACTGCTCATGGCATACAGGCTTGTGGAAAAAGTTTTGAGATTTGGATGATATTGTTGATTTAAATATGCTGCATTATTTAAAGCATACTGCACGGGTTGGCAAGAAATTTTTTGTTGAGATTGTGGCATTGCATGGTGGAACCATGGCATTTGGCATAGTGTAATTCATTGATGACATAATGTGGGTTGAGCACGAGGTGCTATGCATTATGAGGGTGTAGATCCTGTGATGAAAAACCCAAAATTGGCCATTGCATTGGTGCTTGCTACCCAACGGGAGCGATCCGCGAACAAGTGTTGGTTACTCAGATATCCATCGGGAGTGATCCGTAAACCGAGACATGACATGCATGGTGATGACATGACATGCATAGAGTGGACATGGATGTGGCATAGAGTTGTGTGGGTGTTTCATATGCATTGTTATGTGGCATAAAGTTGTGTGGGTGGTTCATGTGCATTGTCATCACATTGCATGGACGATTGGATGGCGTTTGGATTTATTACCATTATGTGGTATGACTAATTTGGAAAGCATGTGGATTATTGTTATTATATTGCATAGATGATGTGGAAGGCATGTGGATTGTTATTATCTCAGTGCATAGATGATTTAGAAAGCATATAAAGATAAATGTACACTTACACATGCCACGCCTTACATTTTGTTCCTTACATTAGCATTATATTATACCAGCAGTTGAGCTGACCCATTCGTGGGATATCATATTTCAAATGACACTCCCGGCACTTGAGACTTGAGGAAGTCTTGCTGAGTAGAGGAGACCCAAACTTAGAAGTATAGTTGGCCCTTGGGGGCGTATTTTGTTATGTACGGGCTTAAGCCCGAATGATGTGTTATATGTGTATTGACAGAAATGAATGTAAATTAAGTTGAATCTGTTAGATTGTTTTTTATTTACTTTATATTTTATTTACTTTCCGTTTGTTCAGTTCGTTTAGCCGCGCCTCGGGTTCGCGAGAATTCGGGGCGTGACAGCCATGCAATGTTAATATGCATGACACACACATGCAAACTCTATGCCACACCTATGTCTGACTACACGGTCCTTCCCCATTGGCATGAGTACCAATCGTATGTCTTACTTCATAGCCCGTCCCCTTTGGCACGAGTACCAATGGCCAATTTGGGGTTTTTCACCACAGGATCTACACCCTCATAATGCATAGCACCAAGTGCTCAACTCATGCCATGCCTCCAAGGATTCACACTATGCCAACATGCTTTAGTTTCATTCTTATGCAATTCAATGAAACATTTCATCAACACATGGAGCATGACTAAAAAATATGCCTCTTTCATAAAGTAAAGCATAACTTCAAATTCACACCACTTTGCCTGCACGAATGTAAGTCACAATTCAATGAATTAAGCATATGATTAAGTCTCATGTTCATCACTTTCACAATTTCTCAAAGGAAATACAAATACGCAAACTACCAACTCATGGAATAATTCGTAACTCTCAAACCACAAGAGTTTCTCTACATGAACATAAGCTAGAATACAATGAATCAAATATACCAACAAGTTACATGTTCATCATTTTACCAAATTCCCAAAGAATAACAAAGAACACACAAGTACATAAACAATCAACTCTAGGTTTTCAAAGCAACTACCACTTAAGTGATTTTCTAACATCAAGTAGACACCTAAATCATTCAATCAACACATTGAAAGGCAAGAAAACTCAAAACTATTCCTAACTTAGCAAGGTATCATACCTAGAATGGTTTTTCTCAGACCGAGGAAGTTGTGTTCACTGCACAGCCCAACCAATTGGTGAGAATATAGGTCTTGATGAGAGGAACAACTTCCTAGAAGGAAGCCTCACAAGAATCTTGGCCTAAGAGTGTGTTTTGATAGCTTGAAGCTTGGAGAACCTAGGGCTTTTTCTCATTTTTTCACCATGAACGTGTTCTGCTCTGAATCTCAGACCAAAATGTGATAAAAAAAAAAACTAAAGGGCTGTATTTATAGTGGAAGGGAAAGGTGCAAAATGACCCTTTTGCCCTTAATGAATTCGGGACCCCGTTACACTACAACCCATCTCGAAACGCTTCAATTTGATATTTTGTTTTAACCAAAGTTCTTAAAATTATTTTAAATGAAAATTTTCAAAAAAATAAATTTTTTCCTGTGGCCGGGTTTGATCGGATCCACTCGGGATGCCATTTTGGTCTAATTTTTGAAACTATCTTCGAACGGGCTCAAATTTTTACATGGGGTTTATTTTAACATTATAAGCATATTTCTCTTCTATAACACACTCAAAATATGCTTCTAAATATAATTTATGCTTAAATGATGCATGTAAATGCCCGACCGACAAAACTGCGCATGAATAGTGCCCTACCGGCATAAAAGAAAAATTCACCCTCATTTTTCAAATCTCTGCAGAGGGGTTATGGGATCATAACTTTAAAAATGTACACTTTCACATACCACGCCTTAAATTTGCTCCTTGCATTAGCATTGTGTCATACTAGAAGTTGAGCTGACCCCTCGTGGGATATCATATTTCAGATGAGGCTCCCGGTACTCGAAGACTTGATGAAGTCTTGAAGGATGGAAGGGAAGTGGACTAGGAAGTATATTTGGCCCTTGGGGCATGTTTTTTGTATGTATAATGGACATAAGCCCCAAGACATGTATATTCTATTGTGAAAAAGTTTGTATATTATGAACACCACGGACAAGGCCCTATAATTGTAATAAATATGAAATTTGCAATGTTTAAAATTAAGTTATGGATATATGTATGATGGATTGTAAAAACTTAAGGATATATATTAAATTCCAATGAACCTGTGACTATTGAGTGAGGATGGAATGTGTAATGCTTATATATATAGATGGTTGCAAAATATTAGGTGAAAAATGCTTAGAAAAAAAAGGGAACTATGATAAAATTTTTTAAAACATAGCAACTAGAATGAATGGAGCAGGAGAGCATGTCCAGACTTTCTAAGTAGGGGATTAAAGGACTTAAGAAGAAGGAAGCAATGTAAAGAAATGAAAATAAGGGCATAGGAGGAGGCTTGGGGCTAAATGGTCAAAACTTACTTGAAGTTGAAAAATAAAGAAAAAAGGGTAAAATGGTCATTTTACATGTTATAGGGTTCCACACCAAGTTTGGTGATGAAATAAATTGAAATGGGTAGCAAAATACCAAAATCAAGATTTTTGGCCAAAGTTGAAAAAATTGGTTACTGTAGCATTTTAGCTACTAGTTTACTGTAGCAATGAATAATAGCTACAGTAACCAGTAGCAGCAGCAGCCCAGGCCAAGCCCCAACCGCTAGCTGTGCCCATGCCCCCGCACGCGCCCATTCGCCGTGCCGACGCCTGCTTGCCTCGCTCGTGACAGCCCCCCTGCGCCCATGTGCACGCCCTGCTGCTGCCTTGTCGTGACATGGCACCCAACCCCTGACACCTGCCCCTTTGGCCACCTTTTTGAGCCATGTTTAGGCACTTTTTTGGACTATGTTTGGGCACCCTTTCGGGCCATGTTTGCCCAACCTTTTGGCCATGTTTGGCCACCCTTTTTAGTCTATTTTTGGCAAAGTTTTTGGGGCCATGTTTGGCCACTTCCTTAGGCATATTTTGGTAGACTTTTGACCCATTCTTGGACCATGTCTTAGGACATTTTGGAGCCCATTTGGGTCATCATTCCAAGGAATTTTTAGGGACATTTTGGGACTATTTTAGAGACCATTTTTGGACACTACTTGGACTAACTTGACCTCTAGTTGGGGGAGGTGTTTGACTACTATTTGGGACTCATCTTGGGTGGGCCTAGTTAATAAATTTTCACTTTTAATTTTGGGGATAACATGGGGAAATGAATGAATGAGCAATTAAATTCACCTTATAAATTTTCATGTACTTTTCTTCTTTTATTTCTCTCACTCCCCGGGTTTGTTAAAATTTGGGGCGTGACAGATATGATCTTTTAAGGATAGTCTATGATAAGTTGCTTTTTCGGAAGAATCATATTTGACCTTGCTTTATTAAAAAAATAAATAATTAATTTTTCAAGAAATAATTTGACCCTAAAATTTTTTTAAAATGAAAGTAGACTCGAAGATGATCAATTTGGACTCAAATTTCACTTAAATCGGGTTAAAAATAAATTTATTACAAATTTTTGAATTTTAATATTTTCTAGCATGCAGAATATTTTGGCTAGCTGGAAAGAACTACATGGTTGACCGATAGCAAAAGCTTGGTGATGGAAGAGACTTTTGGCTGATCGAAAGTGGCCTACTGGCTGATCGGTAGCCCTTGGAGTGTAAAAAGATGACCATTTACAACCTTTCGATCGACCGAAAAGGCCTGGTCAATCACTGTCCTCCTTTGATTTGAGGTTTTTCTTAAGTCATTTGTAATGTTTCAGCCTTCCACCTAATAAACTCATATTCTTTGTACAATATTTTAGCGACCAACCCAATTTTAGTCAAGAAATTAACCACTCTAAAATGTCCATAGATGTTGAATACATACTTTTGAATCAAACTTTCAAATTTTAACATATATACCAACTTATCTTCAAATCTCATGCTTCTCATACTTGAATTTCGACCATCAATCACAAGGAATCACGGGTACAATTACATACATGAAATTCATACTAAATCCATTATCTTTTTCCATAACAAAAGAAGTAGAAATATGCTCATATATGTTAACATTAGAAGGATAATAAGTCTTTTCCCAAAGTATGGGCATATTCACAAATACAAGAAAATTACTAACTGTATTCCACACTATACATGACTCCAAGGGAAATTTACAAAATATATAAGAATCTTCACCAATATAATAAATCTCTTCACACATATTAGATAAATTATCCAAAAATATGGAGTCGGATAGTAGATTTTCAAAAGTATCAATCTTCACAAAATGTCCAAAAATAAAGCTTTATGCATTGCTAGTCCTCGTGACGCGTTTTCCTTGTCATTTCCTATATCTGGTAGGGGTCAAACAACAATCCTAATAGAGAAACTAAACAATGGTAGAATAAATGGTGGCAATTGTAGGCATATGACATATGTAGTGTCAAACAATTGTCAACATACTTCAAGGATTCAAGACATAATATGTTTATATACAATTAAGATGCATGAAGTTATCAAAGACTTTGCTTGAGAGAAATAAAATTGTAAATCATTTCTTATATCCCAAAGACTGCTCCCACTCATGCCTCTTAACTCAAACCCAATGTTAGGACACTTTATATAAACATATGCCCCTGGTAAAGCCTAAATACTTTTTAGGCTAGTAATCTGCTAGAAATGTATGACCACCCTCATGGGTTTGCGGTTTGAAAGTGAAGGGAAACACCATTCCCATCACAATCATTGGGTAATCATCATGAATCTTACTCACCAAACTTCTTAACCATCCTTTTATCCCAACACACATTCCCACCATCCTTTTGGCCCAACACACATTCCCAACCAAACATTCACTTAAATTCTCAAGCAAACAATAATTAATCAAGGGGATAAGAATGTATTTGTCATATAGTAACATGATGCGAACAATACATTCAAGAAAAAAATTTAATATGGCATCGTTTAATTCATTTATGCATTTGATGAACAATTAGTATGCATACAAGATTTCATATGAATATGAGTAACAAAACATGGAGAATATCATCGGATGAATAAGAATTTAGGAACAAAATTAACGTTGATCAAACATTTATACTTGGTCAACATAATTATACAAAAAATAGATGCAAGTATAACATATCTACTTCCCTAACCATTTGTCTATGATATAAAACACACATGATACATTCAAAATACACCATGAATATGTGATGGAATGCATATAACGATCTAGAAAATCTACTCTTCAACCTAGGTTAGAAGCCCTACCTTGATCCTTGAAGCTTTTGTAAACCTTAGAGTTCCTCTTTGTGATTTTGATGAAGGTTCTTCAAATCCCTAGTCCCCAAATTGATGTCAAACTTTCTAGATGATGGGTTCTTGGACTAGCATCTCTTCGTGTAGCTTTGTTCCATGAGAAATGGAGAGATTGAGAGTAAAAACCATAAAACCATAAAACCCTAAACTTTTTCTTTCACTCTCCCTGTGTTAACTGAAGTATGTAGAAAATATGTGTGTCATGTGGTTTTGGTCTTTTAAAGACTAAAATATGATCCCTTGGTCAATTGCCCTACTTTTTAAACCCTCCTCTTTCTTTATTCCATTACTCTTTCTAGTCTTTTCCATTGTATATAAAATATATTACCATTTATATTGAGTAAATTACACTGACCTCCCTTGAGGTTTATGACAATTGCAGATGCCTGGTGTGCTGTCGCAGGCAACAAAAAAAATAAAACCTAAACTCCTAAAAATATATGTAGTAGTGGGAGTAAGGATCGTTCCTACGGAGAGTATCTAGCCTAGTTTTACGCTCTGTGAACAAGGATGGGGGGGTTTGAATAAGAATATAACGAAAACAATTTTAAAAAAAATAACTAAGGAATAAATCAAATTAAAATATCGAATTCAATCAAAAGAGCAAACATTGGTCTAAGTCAGCATCCACCATCAGAATTTTACAACTGATCATCGATGCAAATATATATCAATTCACACTTTGAATATTTACCGTTGGAACTATTTTCCTATCTCTCCTTAGTCATAGTTAATTAGAAAACAAGCGATCTAATTAACCCTAACTACTAAACATGTCACACCCCGAATTCCAGCGAACCCGCGGCGCGACTGACGAGACGAAAGGAAAATAAAATAATAAAGAAATAAAGAACAATTTAACGGATTCAACCCAAACTTACATTCATTTCCTTCAATGTACATCTATATAAAGCACAGTCAATAAAAACATTCAACATGTCATTCGGGCTTAAGCCCTACATCACAAAATATGCCCTCATGGGCCAAATATCCTCCTAAGCTCATATCTCCTCCACCCTGTAAGACTTCCTCAAGTCTCAAGTGCCAAGAGCATCATCTGAAATGTTTGTCCCACGAATGGGTCAGCTCAACTGCTGGTACAATATAATACTAATGCAAGAAACAAAATTAAGGGCGTGGCATGTGCAAGTGTACAGTTATATCTACATGGCTTTCAACATCATGCATACAATGTACTAGCAATAATTTACATGTCATCCAACTCATTAACATAATCTAAGGCGTGGCATGTGCAAGTGTACATTCATCTCTACATGCATTCTAAATCATCCATGCAATGTAATAACAATAATCCACATGCTTTCCAAATCGTCCATGCCACATAATAGCAATAATCCACATGCCATCCATATTATCCATGCAATGTAGTAACGATAATCCACATGCTTTCCAAATTGTCCATGCCACGTAATAGCAATAATCCACGTGCCATCCATATTATCCATACAATGTAGTGACAATGCCCATGAAACACCCACACCACTCTATGCCACAACCATGTCAAATCTATGCCATGTCCATGTCAACTCATGTAATGTAATGTAATGTAATGCAATGTAATGTAATGTAATGTCCCTTCACGGATCGCTCCCGTTGGTTCAGGTACCAAACACAATATCATGTCCCTTCGTGGATCGCTCCCGCTGGTTCGGGCACCAAATGCAATACCATATCCCTTCGCGGATCGCTCCCGCTGGTTCGGGTACCAAATGCAATACCATGTCCCTTTGCGGATCCTCGCTCCCGCTGGTTCGGGTACCAAGTGCAATATCATGTCGTGTCATGTCCAAGGAATCATACCATGCCAATATGCTTTGACTCCACCACACCATAACGTAATCTCAATAAAGCATCATATCCATACATGCAACATGCTTTAAATGATGTATCACACGATAACATTCAAATCAAAAGATCCTTTCATCAAGGTCACATGTCATGCATAGTCCATTTAACACATGCTTTATATCACTTATTTCATAATCCCAACAATTCTAAAAAAAAAAAAACATAATCTACACACTATGCTAACATGTGCGATGTACACATAGTCATGATTCACACTCATCACCAACTTTCAAAAAGGTAACATAAGACACATAAGCATATAAGTAATAAAACAAACATGTGAATCATCAAGTCAACATGGCAGTTATTCCTAAACTTAATTCTATTTCTTACTTAGCACAATATATCGTACCTGACTGGGTTGATCTCAACCCTAGGATGTAGTGCTCGCTGCGTAGTGAAACTAATAATGACGATGTAGAAGGTCAGACTACCTTCTTCTTGCCTCTTAGTATCCCTAAAATCATAAAATATAACTCAGTTCATTTGTTAGTCGAATTATACTATTCATCAAATTTTATGTCTTTATTTTATGAGTTTCAATTTTTCCAAATTAAACCTTGTTGTTGACTCCGGAACATTGAATAAAATAGGTTTAAGTTTTCGTAGAATTCAATTCGGACATCCAAGCTAAAAAGGGCAAAACGATCATTTTGCACTTTTACGGGTCCTTACATCCCGAGGCCTCTTTTCACAAATCGGACTCTACGGTTGAGTCCAGAATGGTTGGAATAATAAAATTCCACTATTTTTTTATTTAATTCGGAGTTCGTTTGACTACGTTTCAACTCAAGGGCATTTTGATAATTTTCAAGGGTTCTATGGTCTTTTATTTTTCGGGACCTCATCTCGGGTTACGGACCTCACCATTGATCCTAGAAGGTCCAAGATAGTCAGAAAACATATATGACTTGTCTCATTTGGGTTCCGGGCCATTTTGGGGTATTTAATTTAATTAAATTAATTTAATTCAATTAAATGATTAAGTGTAATATGTATATATATATATATATATATATA